>JALHCF010000175.1:419269-510776 GCA_024341135.1 Tolypocladium album | reverse complement strand
CCCCCCCCCCCCCCCCCCCCCCCCCCCAAAAAGAGTATCAGCCTCAACGATGGCAACGGAGATGGGTTGCGGCTTGGTGGGTTCCCTGAGGTGGACGTCATTTCCTTACGAAAATACCTTTGTCCCTTCATTTCGGACATCTCCAAGTCGAGTGCTGCGAGCACAGTCAATGGCCACGATTGATGTGAGATACCATGGACTTATCCAGCCTGTTGTGAGGGAGGTGAACATGCAGCAGCATGACTTCGACCTTTGGCGGAACACTGGCTTTTTGAAGTGACCACGGATGGCCTTGAATGATCGTCCATTGGAATACGCAATGATTGAATTCGCAGGAGAATGTTGTACTTTCGTTCGGGAACCTCGATGGCTGGTTCCGGCGATGGAGAACAACTCAGCCGACAACAGTCTTGGCGAGAACTTGCCGAGCACTTGCTCCTATCCACGGTTGAATACTGTGGGACTGCCACCAGTCGTCGTTGATCGTGATCGTCGGATTACACCGCGAAGTGAGCTAGTTGGTGACGATGTAGAGTACGCAGTTGCTAGGGCGCTTTTCGCAGCACGACTACTTGCTGGTGAATGGATTGAGATTGATTGCTACCTCCACCCATCCCTCGATGCGTTATCAACAAGTCTTCAAATCAAGCCGTGCTGACTCCGAAATCCGTAAAGAAAATAAGAAGGGTATCTAGTTGCATGACGAAACGAGTAGACCACCGCAGGCAGACATCCTACTCGTCATGTGTACCTCGAAAGAACTGTAGCCTCCAAGCCGTGCCACCGGTTTGTGAAATAACGCTTTGCCGACCAGCCAAGAAGGATTCAATATGAGCAAACATTTATGTAAATAGAAAGAGGCAGTCTTAACTTAGACCACAACGCTGACATTTCTTCGTGATTCCACTTCATCTATGGAAAATTGAAAGACAAACTTGAACAGCCCGCGAAGATAAGCATATCGGGGCGAGCTGCTGCTCATGGCTTGCACGCTCTTGGCCATGTCCTGGGCAGAGACTCGCTTGCCATGAACGGGAAGGGCATGACTGCGCGGAAGGAAAGCGTCCGTGAGGACCGAGTTCTTGTATTGTTGCAGCAGAGCGGAGTGACTTGGTAAAGAGCCGAAGGCTTCTGCGGGAAGCCCTTGCACAAAGCTCTGCAGCGCTGCTGCGCCAGCCTTCGGGTCCGTGATTGCTCCGCGATCGAACCCGACATTCATAGCGGCTCGAAGAACCAGAACCTTGGTCCGGGCAATGTTGGGGTCTTCGGTAGCAGTGGTGGTGGTTGCCGTGCTCGAGGTACGGTTGCTACTGCGCGAGTAGCTCGACATATTGGATGCGTTGCTCGACCACCTTCCACCACGGCCACCGTCGCTAATCGGGCCGAGAACCATGATGTCCGGCATCTGGGGTGAGCGGCTTTCTGGAGAGATGGGTGTATCCTCAAACTCCGTGACAGGCGTCTCTGGCACAGGCGGAGGCTTTCGGGGCCGCTCTTCCTGGTGGCTGTTCTTTGTGCCCTCCCGCTTTGAGTGGAGAGAAGAACGATTCGACTGTCGACTTTCGCGGCCGGTTTGATCAGCAGGGTGTGGAGGGAAAAAGCTCGTCTGATTGGGGCGTGGGGTATTCCTGTCAGGGCGAACTTGTGTCCAGCCGTCCCTGAAGATATCGCACAGGTCCCAGCATGCTTGTACAGCAGATCCAAGAAGCTCTTCATCAGGCGGCTTGCCGTCCCGCCGGTTCTGACGTAAGCTGAAGAGCATCTCAGCCAGGCTCCAACAGGCGCTGAGGAGATGGTCTGTTTCCTCAGCCAGCTCACTGCGTTGTTTCATCAGACGGTGGCAAAGAGTGATGTAAAAGTCCAAAGTCCTCTCCCTGAATTGCTCGGGAAGGGTTCGGCTATCCTGGGCGCTGTATAGGCTTGAGAAATGTTAGTTATCGTACATTGAGGCCGTGGGAGAAGAGGAGCGAACTCACTGATTGTTTAACTCGAAGCTGACCCGCAACACCGAGTCGTTAGTCTCATCCTTCCTCTGTCGTATGTCAAATAATGCTTGGCAGAAGTCGCGGCAAAGGTCAATATTCAGCCGGACATTGAGAGATCCGGTGTCCTCATCTTGGTTATCGTAAAGACGTTGGCAAAGCTTCCAGCAAGTTTTCCAGGCTTTTTCGTGGGCATCTGGGGTTCCTGAGCTATTGAATACCCGGGCCCGATGAATGGAGCTTAGGCTTGCTAAGGTGTTACAGAGTGTCCAACACTCCTGGAGCGCCGTTCGCAAAGCCGTAACTTCGTCATCGGCTAGTTGCCTGGCTGGTATGCAGTAGTCATCGTCGTCATCTCCCTCCGCCTCGGTCTGTTCATCTATTTCTGTTCCATCATCAGTACGTAATGCTTTGCAGGGAATTCCGAGGGTGCGCACTCTCGAGGCTGCTGGTGCTACTCGACCGCAACCGACTGCTGTCGCTTAACATGTCTTGCAAGTCTTGAGCTCGCGGGGTTGCGCTGTCGCAACTGTAGCGCACAGGTTTGACATCGGTTGAAAGTGGAGGCCGCGGCGGGTTTGGAGAAGGCGACTACGAAAGACTTTTGATAAGCTCCAAGTGTCGAGTTTAAGCACCACTGTGCAAACAACGTACCTTGTGTGGCGGGCCATTGACAGCAGCCGAGCTGCCTTCGTCGGCTTGCGGAGATGGTTCTTCGCTTGGCAGGCTTGGCTGGGCCGTAGTCTCCGTTGAGGTCTGGATTGAAACTATTTTAAGTGGCAGCTCCAAAAGATATGGTCAGAGGCCAAAGGTCTTACCCAGCTCGCAAAACTCTCCGGCGCATGGATGACTGACACAGCCTCTTCGCTACTCGATCGTCGCACAGTCTCAGGCAAGTTTGTTGTGAGCATAAGAAGCTGTTTGGCAGATAAGTATCAGCTGGCCAACCCCCAGAAGATCCCAGACCGATCACTTAACTGACCTCAGAGCGGCGCGCAGCATCTGCATCTGTCGTGTGCGCTTGGTAAACCTCCTCTGACGCATCATCCTCGATTTCTGTTGTTTCAGTGCCATTGGATGTTACGGGAGAAGGTCCCACAATGTCGCTAGGACTTAACATATGCATCGAGTTCGAAGACACTCTGTTCTGAGAGTGTGGTCTCAGTGATGCCGAGTCGGTTACGGGAGGCGGAGACGAACTGATACCAAGCGTCAGTGGAGGACTCCCGTCATGGCAAGCATGTCGACTCACACGACCCTGAACGGGGACCGAAGCCCATCGTTCTCTGATGGTGCAGACATGTCTCCTTCCCTGACGAATGGAGAGTGCAGATGTCCCGTGTTTGAGCGCAGAGGAGCCTCGAGAGCCATGGCGGGGTCCAAGAAAAATATATCGCCTGGCAGCAATCGCCGGCGTCCACAGTCGGTGTCGACGAGGCACGACGGTGTCCGAGGGAGGAATGCCTCGAACCTGCAAGGATGCGCACGATGACCTGAGGCTGCGGTGGGCCGAGATCACCGCGGCCGACGAGGCGAAAGGTGGACGATGCTGGTGGCGGTCGACGGCGGCTGCGTGTATGCCTAGTCTGACTCGTCCAGAGTCCAGGCCGGCGGTGTATTTGGTGCAGTTGAGGAAACGAGGTCGCCGATACGGGCCTGACTTGCCAGCAAGCTTCCAGAATAGAAGCAGGCTGAGGAGTCAGAAGGCTCCGAAATGGGAGCCGGAAAGATTGGGGATGGGCGGGCGCTTCTGGCTTAAAGCTGGAGGCTCGACGGCGGATGAGCTTCAGGCAGATAGACTGGGGTGCTGGGCTGGACCAACCCTGTCTGGCTGGACTGCAGTAGACTCGCAGAGACCCCTGTGGACGCTCTTGCTGGTGAGCCCCGTGTTGGGAGCGCGTTGGCTCCGGCCTCAGTGGCCCCGATCGACGGCAAACACTCGTGCGTAGGTGTACCGGACGGTCCGCGCTTCGAAACAGACAATCAATTATTCAGAAATGGCCAGGAATAAAGTGCGGCAGCCTCAGATCAAGACCATCGAATCCGCGAGCAACAAAGCCATGGATGAGGGGAGGCAGAGATTTGGGGCCACCAGACGGCAGCAGAGAAGCGCGCGTATTTCGGAGTCTTCAACCTAGGCCGTGGGTAAAAGGATCCGACAAGCTTGTGGTGCCTCTTAGGAGCGGCTTTGTCTGTGGAGGCCAACTCGACCGGCCAGGCTGTATTGCATAGACGCCAGCCGCCGAACAGGGCCGTGAAGCAGGCTGACACTCAGCGAGCGTCTCTGTACAACAAGCCAAAGCAGACGCAGGGGAAGGCACCTGAAATCCTTCGCCGTGGACGTAGCCGGTGCGCTTCGAGCAGATGAAGGGTGGAGACGATGCAGACGGCGCAGATGCTCTAGGATCGAGGCAATCGAAGACCAAAGGCGGCCGTGGTGTAATTATTAGCCCGTCCCAGATTGGTTTCTTTGCCCACTGTTCCGAGTCCCTCGTAACGAGTTGCGTAGCAGGCCAAGCACGGCAACATAAGAAGAAGACCCAGTTGTCGGTGAAATGGTAGATGTAGCCCAGCGTAGGAGGCAATCTCGTGCGCGTCTCAAGGCATGCGGAGGGAACCCGTCTTCCGTCCGCAACCCCACAGAATTCGCGGGTAAGCTGGCGTAACACGACGCCTCGTCCCGTTCTTCCCCTCTTGCCGCACTGGAGACCAGAGCTTCCCTTGGAAGGCAGCCAGTCATAGCCCGGCCCGGGCGCCGTGGTGGAGGACCCAGACGGTCCTCGCGCGGCCAACGCGTGGGGCTGCAGGGCAGGATGACAGGCCTCGGCGCTTAAATTCAGGTGTAGGTTGGCGGAGAGCTGGCGCGTTTGCCATTCGCCCACTGGTTCTCGCGCAGGCATCTCTGTGAGGGTGTGCTCGAGCAGGCCCTCCTTGTACTCGTACTTGGCAGGTCGGCGTCGAGCATGGGATCATCCTGCTGTTGTGCTCTGCGAGGGCAAGACCGTCGACAATCAGCGTGAGCGTCGTGCCAAGCCTGCTGGGGTGACCCGGCACCTGGAATCTCAGCCTAGACGTGTCAACCAAGCCAACTCAAACTAAATACTCTAGTCCTCACGCCGCTGGGCTGCTTGCTCTGGATATCAAGCGGCGGCAGAGGCGGCAGAGGCGGCCTCAGCTCGAACTCAAGCAAGTGGGAGGCTGGCCAGGCCCATGTTCAGAACGAAGTGCCCACGCCAGCGCCAACTGGGCTCATGCCGCCAAGTCGTTTGGAGGGCTGCTAACTCGCCTTGCTCTACTCCGTACTCCGTATGGAGAGTGCCCTAGTGGCTACGTTAGGCCCATGTCAAGACAATCGCTGGAAGCACGACGACAACGAAAAGTCCGCCGACCACAATGCCGCCACGCCAGGGCCCCCGACGCGGCCTTGGCTCTCAGTGGCTAGGTTCCGTCCCGGAGATCTGGTCGGGGACTCCTGGCGGCTTCGACAAGCCAAATCCGGCCTGGTCGGGTCCACCAAACCCCGGTATGGAGCGCGTCAAGCACACCCGTCGTCCCCGGCGCACGGGACTCGCCAGGCTGAGCTGGGATGTTGGACGGTTGGATGTTGTGCTGTGAGCCAGTGAATGATGGTTCTAGTGCATGCTGGTACGGAGGAGTCAGGAGGCGAAGTACATAAGACTGCAGGCGAGATGCTGCACATTTGACATTGACCTGATACAAGGCAGGAGCCCTTGGGTAAAGCAGCTGCCATACCTAGTCCGTGCCTTACCACCTCGGTAGGTAAGGTAGGTACCCTACTTGCCTAAGGTACCTAGCCTGCCACCTGAGGCACCTACCAACCAATGGGCCGATCACTGAAAACACCACGGAGGACGGGGCTCACCAGGGTGCGCGACGGGTGCAGCCAGCGCGCACCGAGCGCCAAATGAGGTGCCCACTGTTGTTGGGCGAGTTCATCAAACTAAGAAATCTGCACCCTACACGAATTGTTCCTCTGTTTTGGAAGACGAAGAATTCCGTCAAAGTCAAGTCATGGACAATGTGTCCAAGCACTGCCTGACACCGAAATGAATGAGCCAAAGTCCAAACGGCTGCAACATTTGCACGCCTTGGATCAAAACGATCCCAGGCGGTGATCGAGATACATAGTTTTGCCAAAAGAGATTGTGGTTGGACGAGCACTGCTGCAGTGACTGGCGCCGAGAGCATGAGTAGGCGGAGCTACTCCTTGCGCATGTTGGTGGTGTTGGAAACATGTGTTTGTGATTGATAGGTGCGTGCGAAGCCGATGCTTGGTCCAGATAGATGTGCCCTGCGAGATGCCTTGTCCAGGGTGTGCATGCCCCTTTCTACCGGCGGAGGTAATGAGGCTCTGCGAAGACGGCTCTTCGGTTATGCGAGGTGTTCAGCCCGTCTTGCGAGACAAGCTAGATCCAGGTACAAGTGTTGGTCGTCCGCTCCCTCCTCAAGCCTCGACTGGGCCAAGACCACCATCGTTGGGGCGGACCTTGTGGCAGTGCTCTCCAGAAGAATGGCCTCACTCTCACGATCCGATGCCCCCATGTCCGCGTTCTGCGAAGAATAACGACCAGACGGGTTCCTACAGGGGAGCGGGCTCTGTGCACATGAATTGTCCGAAACGAAACCTTTATTGAAATTCTGCCAAGGGACGTCGTCATTTGTGCCGTGATGTTTCCGAAAACCATCTCGGCACAACGCGTTGCGATTTTGCCCTGTTATGCGCCAATCCACCATGTCGTAAAGCACCAAAGAACGCCGTAACATGCACTGCTCTGCCTCGACTGCATCGTATGCTCTAGGCCAGCTCGTTCAACCGCTGCTTCTTCTCGTTTCGGCCGTCTGGGGTGTACCTGAGGAGCCTGTCAGTCTATCTGCGCGTTCGAGAACCCGTCTCCGAGCCCTTCAAGGAGAGGCGTACTTCAAGAGCTTCTCGATCAGATCCACGTGGGTCATGATCATTCGGCGACAGCAGTATCGCTTCAAGCCAAGTTCGTCCATAGCATCACTAGTGACATGTCAATAATTGCGCTTCAGCCACTCGTTCCCTTCGTCGCCCTACCCGTCGGTCTTCCTGGGGTCAGCGATCAGCGTGAGGTAGCGCTCCCACAGATCGCCCGTGACCTGTCCAACTATCAGCAACGGTACTCTGCGCAGATGCATGTAGAGGACTCACCTTTCCGCAAGAAAAGCAGCGAATCGGGATAATCATCTTGGCTGTTCTACGCGACCGCGCGGCGATTTTTCCAGCAGTGGCAAAGCTTGTGACGAGAAGTCTGGGCTGGCGCTGAAGACTTGCGCCAAAGTTCTGAGACCAGAAAACGGCGGGTCGCCGGGGTTTTCCCGCCGCGCCTTGCCTTATCTTATCGCCCGGGGAAAAGTTCAGCGCGGGACCAAAATTTCTTGTACTCCCCAGTGCCCGAACGCCGTTGTCGACTGCGAATAGCCCGTCGCGACGTAAATTTTTCGACAGCTCTCTGTTTCATGTAGAGCTTGGCCGCAAAATGGCAGGCCACAAGAGCCCCCGGGCTAAAGACGACCAAACGAAGAAGCGGAAGAGGGACACGAACGAGAGTGAAACAAAGTCGAAAACGAAAAGACACCGCCAACAAGCCCAACACGACAACGTCAACGGGCACGACAAGGCTTTGGCGAGCGGCAAGCTCATTGAAGCTGATTCCTTGCGGGATGCCACCAATTATCGCCCGCGGGAGGTGCTTCGCCAGTCCGACGATGGCGAGGCAGGCTGGAGGATCTCGAAGCCCATGGGCGGAAGGATGCTTGACATCGACCCAATCCTGACTGCCGACGAGCAGTAAGTGTTGACTTCCCAGACTTGCACATTGCAATTTGCTCACATTTCGCAGGCATCTCATCTTGACGTACAACACTTCTCTCCAAGTTTACAGCGCTGCCGACTCGCTACTGGTCAGGCGGATACCTATAAGCAGCCTTGACACCTCCGCATCGCAAGGCTCCGTGCCTGCGAACATTGTTGCGACTCGGCTTTCGACGCGAGATCCCGACTTTGTCTGGGTGGCATGCTCCGATGGCCAGGTGTACCATGTCAATTGGACACATAGCGCGGAAATATCGCCAGCCTTTCAAACACACTCTGCCACGGCGAAAGCCATGGTGGTTGTGCCGGCCCAGGGCCAGAAGAAGGAAGGAGAGGTCGTCCTGGTTATGGAATCGGACAAGTTGAATCGCGTGGAAATAAACGCCTATCAAGGGCTCACGTCGTCAAGACCCAAGGCCAAGTTCGATAACGTACTGGTCCTCAAGAAGCCGGGTTCCGGACTACAGTTACTCGAGGCCAGTGAGGATGGCCAGGTCTTGGTTGGCGCCTTGCACGACAGACTATTCCTGGGCGTAGCAGCTCAAAGCGGAGCGACGGAGCTTGACAAGCCTCATTACGAAATCTTCTCGTTCGACACGCCAGATCTCATCACGACGCTGGATATGAGGATATACAAGAGATCTCTCTCGACCGGTGGCAACAGAAAAGCGCAACCTGGGTCCGACACCGTGGTCGACATTATCGCTGGTGGAGCACGAGGAGCCATCTACATTTATCACGATGCGCTCCGCCGAGTTCAGGCTGTAGGAAAGCCACAGTATGTCAAGGACGGCATTCAAGTCCAAAAGTACCACTGGCACCAGAAAGCTGTTCACTCGGTGAAGTGGTCTCGGGATGGTATGCATCTGAACAACGGTAATACAGACATTGCGTGCTAACTGAAGATAGGCCACTACTTCGTCTCTGGAGGATCCGAGAACTGTCTAGTGATCTGGCAGGTTGATACGGCAAAGAGAGGTTATCTTCCGCATTTGTCCGGCAGTGTGGAAAATATTGTCGTGTCCGCATCAGGCTCTTCCTATGTTCTCCATCTGGACGACAATTCTGCCATGATCATCTCCACAGCTGAGATGAAGCCAACTGCATACATCTCTGGTATCCAGTCAGCAGCTATTGACGTCGCAACGCCTAAAGACATGCTGGTCAAGCGTGTCTGGAGTGCGGCGGAGCAAGTTCGGCGACCGATTCCCGCGGCCATCAAACCATCAGATTCATCAAAACTCCACGTCTGTGTTGGCAACGGTCGCCAAGCCACCATGACTGGAGACTTCTCTGCCCCTCTGCTGCAGACTTTCGACCTTGAGACATTCACCAGTGTTTCGAAGCAGGCGCTCGCGCGGACCCAACCGACCGACGTCAACCTCACCAGGACGGGACACGCCATTGACGAACCTGTGGTTAGTCACATCGCGTTTTCCGGGGATGGCAGATGGCTGGCGAGTGTGGATGAGTGGAAGCCTTCCGCAAGGGACGTGGAAAATGTCGGCAGCGACCTGAGGGAGCAGTTCATCCGCGAGCGGCAAGAGATATACTTGAAGTTCTGGGAAGTTCGGGACGGAGATGAATCGATGGCCCTCGTGTCGAGGATCAATGGTCCCCACACGACAAGCCACCCCAATCATGTCCTTGACCTCGCTTCCGATGCCACCTCCACCTGCTTTGCAACCATCGGGGGCGATGGTATCGTGCGCGTGTGGCGGCCCATGTCCCGACAGCAAAACGGAATCGCCGTGAAAGGCGCAGCCGGTCAAGACACAGTATCATGGGCCTGCTCGCAGGTCATTGCAGTCGGGGACCACCTGGGCCGGGAGACTGGCACGGACGAGTCGACCACGCCTACCAAGCCCCAGGGCAGCGTGACCTTTTCCGAAGATGGCTCGACGCTATTTGCTGCTTTCGGAGCGGTCGACACCGGAGTCGTTCATGTCATCGACGCTGCCTCTGGGCAGATTGTGAAGACGCTCGAAGGGCTGTGGGAGGGCCAACTTCAGTCAATACGCGCTGTCTCGTCATTCGTCATCGTCTTGTCCAAAGACTTGCGCGTGTACGATGTGGTGAGCGACGAGCTGCGCTATGGCATCGTCATCCCCGAGGTACCTGGTGTCAACGAGCTTCTTCAGCTCGCCGTGGACTATTCATCTGGCCACTTTGCCGTCACCTTGCCCATTGGCGGCTTTTCCAGCGTAGGGGTATTTGATCCCGAGGACCCGGAACCGCTCCTGGTGCGCAGCACACCTCACAGAATTGTCAGCCTTGTTTCGGCTCCCGCTGCGAGCGGCTTCATTGCGCTTGACGACGCTGCCCAAGTCTGGGTCGTTGCGGAGGGCTCTGATCCTTCAGCGCTCGCTACCGTGCAGCCGCTACAGGATCTGCAACTGGACGGTCCCGATGTTACCGCTGAGGAAGGTGGCAAGGATACCATCCTGACGATTGAGGACGCCGAGATGGCCAGCGACGATGAGATGGAAGACGAGCAAGCTGAGGAGGACAACGACGTGGACATGGACGACGATGCCTTCCACCCGAGCGTCGTTCCTCAGCAGTATCTGGCAGAGATTTTCGACGCTGCCCCTGCGTTTGCGGCACCTTCGGTGGAAGACATGTTCTACAAGGTGACGGGCCTTCTGGCGACGAAACCGCTGTCGGCGTGATGCACGTCAGTCTCGGATGAAAGTCGAGATGTTTACTGCTCGCGATACGCGCACCACTTGTGTCGGGAGACGGAAAGGCCAGGCAGCTGATGATTTGACATCAGCGTGTATTTACTACCATATGTGTACCGCCGGAGTTGGGTAAAGTGAGCTGGGGCTGCGGTGGCAATCTTGTCTAACTTGGAGCCGAGAATGACGACGTGGGGTGTGGGGAAGATGGCGGCATGGGCGGAGGGCGAAGCGATGGCGCAATCATTTGACACCGTACACCAGCCTGGTGTGAGGACTCAATGCCTCGTTTCTTGGTACATGAAGCACAGATACCAAAGTCAAGAATCAAAAGAATCATCTTGTGAAAGGCGCATCGCTAATACACCGTCCGACACTCGGGAGAGAGCCAGCGCAGCGCCATGTCCTTCACATCGATCCCCATACTGGATCTGGACCTAGCTCGCGATGCGGCGACAAAGCCCGAGTTCCTGAACCAGCTCCGCCACGCGCTCATCGAAGTTGGGTTCCTTTACCTCAAGAACGCTGGCATACCGCCGGAATTGATTCAAGATGTCATCAACAAGGGCAAGGCCTTTTTTGACATAGCTCTGGAAGAAAAGTACGCTCACTCAGGTTGCGCGCTGCGTGCTCCGCAAGCCCCGTTTCTCACCGGAGAGCAGGTTGAAGATTGAGATGAAGAATGCGCCGTCGTTCCTGGGATACTCGCGACTCTCTGCTGAGATCACCGCCGGCGAGGTAGACCATCGCGAGCAGATCGATCTGTCCACCGAGCATCCCGTCCCCAAGGCAGGTTCTCCGCGGTACTACAACCTCCTCGCGCCGAACCAGTGGCCCGCCGAGGAGAGCGCGCCGGGATTCCGCGCCACGTATACGGATTACATGAAGCGGATGGGCGATATATCTATCTATTTTACATCGCTTATCGCCGAGGCCATCCGGCTACCGCCCGATGCCTTCAGCAAGTACTTTGACGCGGACCAGCAGCACAAGCTCAAGATCGTCAAGTACCCGGACCTCGCGGAGCTAGGCCGCGGCGACGATGGCGACAAAACGCAGGGCCAGGGCGTTGGGCCCCATAAGGATAGTATGCTTTCGTCATTTTTGCTGCAGGCGACGGAGCACCGCGGGCTGCAGGTGCAGAACGTCGAAGGCGAGTGGATTGACTGCGCGCCCATCCCGGGAACGCTCGTCGTCGCCATCGGGCAGGGCATGGAGGCACTGACGCAGGGCGTGTGCGTGTCAACGACGCACCGCGTGCTGTCCCCAGCAGCGGGTTCGGGCGCGCGCTTCTCCATCCCATTCTTCCAGGGTGTCAAGCTGGACGCCGAGTTCGAGGACCTGGAGACGGTGGGCGTGGGCGCAGTGCCCGAGGACGTCCGGGAGCAGCGGCGCCGCGTCGTGGAGCGGACGGGAGGTAGGGTTGATGACGTTGAATTTACCTTTAGGAAAGGCTCCGTCGCGAAGACGCTGGGGGAGGCGACGCTGCGCAACAGAGTCAAGAGCCATCCGGACGTGGGAGAGAGGTGGTACCCTGATATCCTGAAGGCTATTCGCGAGGAACAGGCCCAGGCCCAGGCACAGGCTCAGGCGAAGCCGACGGCGGGTTCCCGTGGTGCGCCGTTGGCACCGGCGCCTGCACCGACACCGGCATCGGCATCCACGAGCGGGCCGCCATCGGCGGTCGAGGCGCACTGAGCACAGGGTTTGCCATCAGCAGAAGGCGACAGGGTCGCATACGAGTAGAAGCAGTGCAGGCTGAATGTGCAGTAGGCCTGTCATGTACAAGTTCATCATAGCCATTAGATCATGTCTACGTCTCGCTACGTCCCACTACGCCCCGAATCTTTGTTGCTTGGCCCATGTCCTATAATGACTGACGCTTATATGCGCGACCCTCTATGTTTTTCGCTTCCTTCAAACTCCCAAGTGATTCCCTTCTGTCGTGAGTGCCGGTGTGTGGTTTGGTCAGGTCCCTAAACAGAGACGCCAGGGAAACAGTCGGCGATGCCCTTGTTGTGCTTGTTGGAGGCGTGCTCCAAGAGTCTAGAAGATGGGTAAACCCGTGTAAGCTACACATGTCTGATGATATCAGGCCGAGAGGGTCGGGAAGGGTACGAACGCGGGAGCCTTGGTCGTCTGGAGGAATGTCGACTTGCAGACCACGCACTGGATGGTCATGGCTTGCTGGTTCTACGCGCGGGCTGTAAGCAGCGGACGAAAGGTTGGTTTCAGGGTGCGACGCACGACTTTGAGCTGCGATTTGGCAGTGGACTTGTCCTTCTGGTTGCGCTCGCGCTTCTGCTGTGCCTTGGCTCCCTGTCCATGGTTTCCTTGCGTCAGCCGGACAGTCCGAAGGAGACGGGATCAAAGGGGGGGCTCGAAAGATGGGAACGTTCTCCATCTCGTCAGGGTTCATCTTACGTTGCCCATTTTTGCGGAGTATAAGTGAGACGATCGCGGGGGAGCTGAAGGAGCAGGGAGTGTCGGCAGGTAGCTCGGTAGGCTGAGCGGATCAGGACGAGATGACGGGCTGTGCTCTGGCGTCGTTGCAGATGGAAAGGTCGTACTGTGAAGTGGCAGGCGGCAGCAGAGTCGAGGCGCTTGTAATCGTGCGCAGTGGTGGGAAAATTTGCGGCCGCCTTTCGCGCGACGGGTGAGCCTCGGCGGTTCTTTTTAGGGGGGTGCAACAAGCGCTGGGGTGGTGAGATGCAGATTTGAGGGGCAATGCATGACAATGGGCGGGAGGGCGTCCGCTAGCCAGCCATGTTTCTTCCTTGCACACACTCTTTCGCGCGATGCCACCGGCGCTCCTGGGTACGAGTAGAATCTCGAAGCAATTGCCGGCAACTGTGCTCCGTAGTCCGTACGGAGTACGGAACAGCTTACGCTCGCAGGATTTACTCGGCGTTCATTCTTGCACGCCCAGGCCGAGGAGCGTCGGTCTACCACGACGCAATGAACATGCGACTGCATCCACTGCTACCATCGCGATATGGGCGACTGGTCTTTGACGATTGGGGAAATACTTTAATTGAAGGGACTAGGTCGCGCAGCAGCCGATGCAGCGTCCACTCGTACCACGAAACATGACGGTGCTTTCACGCCTGGCTGGGATCGTGGCCAATCGCGGAAGCCAGCTCGTTTCCCCCAGGCTCCCAAGGCGTGCCATTTCAGCCCTGTGCGACCTCAGAAAGAAGGAGAGGAGTCTGCTTTGCCCGTTACGGATCGTCGCTTTTTCCATCTGACAAGTGCTGATGGACTGGGTGACGGCGGGATGACCACGATGATAGCGCCCTCGACCTGCAGCCAGCTGTTCGTCAATCCCGACAGCCATTGCCGTCCGGAAACATGCCCAGTGCCCACATTCGTCTGTTCGTCGATGCCGGCGCCGAGTGGAGCCCCGGTGTCTAAGCCGCCAGGGGAACCCCCGGCGAGCTAATGCGTTCCTGGCGCCCCTTGTCGTCGCATCGCGGCTTGCAGCCCTGGGGATATCAGCCCAGGTGACCACGACAGCCCTGCGGCATCGCGACGCGAGGGGCCATTCGGCCCTCCCCGCCTCTAGCTGAAGCGTCTTATCGGAGAAGTGGATGTCGGCGGATGACACGTCCCCATGTTGGCGTCCCTGGCCTAGTAAAGGGCATGCCGATAGCCTACCTCTGCAGTGATGTCTCGCTCCCGCCTAGGATGTAACTTACATGATCCTCGAGGGCTGGTGTCATGGCATGTGGACCACGCGAGCTCTCAACGCCTGCCTGCGTGCCTAACGTAGCTACGAGGTGCTATTTAGATTCCCACATTACCCAAGTCTCTGGCTTCCTCTTGCCCCTTAGCGGTGAACTCGTCTCGATCCTTGACCAGCCGCGGCAACATGATCAAGTTCGTGGCTGCCGTAGCACTCGTGCTGGGCGTAGCTTCAGCTACCCCAACCCCCAGCAGCCATGTGGCCGAGGACAGATTCTTGAGGCGCGCCACGAGCTTCTGGTATCCGAACATGGACCATACAGGGCCGCCGCGTGGGTACGCCCCGGACCTTGACGGCGACTACAATTACGCCGTCTTCAAATCCGTGAACCCCGGCGATGGCGATGCTATCCAAGGTGC
Organism: Tolypocladium album; assembly: GCA_024341135.1. Taxonomy (NCBI): domain Eukaryota; kingdom Fungi; phylum Ascomycota; class Sordariomycetes; order Hypocreales; family Ophiocordycipitaceae; genus Tolypocladium; species Tolypocladium album. Next base: position 496,152 of record JALHCF010000175.1, on the reverse strand, counting down.
CATCAACGACAACAATGGCGCCAGCCGCCACGGCCAGTGGCTCGCATCTCAGCCTAGAGTATGGTGCTGCGAGCCGTCAATCCCGCACTTACAGAAGCTGATGTATCTGCCAGGTCGTCTACATCCCTCCTGGCACCTATCAAATCAGCAAGACCATTTTTTTGTCTACAGATACCCAAATTATGGGGGATCCAACAGACGTACGCCGAATGACCCCTGAGAAAGATTACCGTATTGAGATTGCTGACCCTAGAATTAGCCTCCCGTCCTCAAGGCTGCCCCTGGCTTCTCGGGTGACACTCTCATCTCTGGTAAGGCAAACTCGCTACACTATTCTTCGTCCTTTGCAGATATTCACCCCTTTCAACAGGCCAAGACCCCACGACAGGCGAATCCGGCGAGCTGTCCTTTGCTGTAGGTCTGAAGAACTTGGTGCTAGATACCACAAACATTGCTGGCGGTCAGTTATCATATCAATGACAGCTAGTACGTTGTCCCTCTGGCACTAACGGTCAACAGGAAATGCTTTTACGGCCCTCTGGTGGGGTGTTGCCCAGGCAGCTCAACTTCAGAACATTAAGATCACCATGTCGTATTCCAGGAACGGCAATGGCCACACGGGTATTCATCTTGGTCGTGGCTCAACCCTGGGTCTCTCTGACGTGCGCATCGAGCGGGGACAGAACGGCATCTGGCATGATGGACATCAACAAGCCGCGTACAAAAACATATACTTCTTTCAGAACACTGTCGGCGTGTTCATTACCGGTGGCAATACAATCACCGTCATGGGTTCGACGTTTGACACCTGTGGAAACGGCGTTCGCAGCACTGCCAACAGCCCCTGGATCGCCTTGGTCGATTGCAAGTCGATAAACTCCGGTGTCACTTTCGTGACGACCGGATATCCGTCCTTCCTGATTGAAAACTTGGACAAAGACACGGACTCAGATATTGCCCAGGTTCCGGGTGGAACGGCACTTGGACCCCGGAACCACGTCGATACCTTCACCTACGGCAACACCGTCGGCCGCAATCCCATCTATGGCCCGACTAGCTCTACTAACAGACGTCCTGATGCTCTGGCTCCAAATGGAAAGTATCCAGTCATTCCGGCCCCCAACTACGCCGACAAGACTGTGGCGGACTTCATCAATGTCAAGGACCCATCCCAGAACGGCGGGCGTACTGTTCTAGGAGACAATACCAAGGACGAGTCTGAAGTCCTCAACCAGATTCTTCAAACCGCCGGGCAGCAGAACAAGATTGCCTACTTTCCGTTCGGAAAGTACCGAGTCGACTCAACTCTGTTCATCCCCCCTGGCTCGCGAATTGTTGGTGAGGCCTGGGCAACCATCACTGGTAATGGCGACTTTTTCAAGGACGAGAGAAATCCCAAGCCTGTAGTCTCCGTCGGCCGCGACGGCGACGTCGGCGTTGCTCAAATCCAGGATATGCGCTTCACTGTCTCTGACGTCCTTCCGGGCGCCATAATTCTTCAGTTCAACATGGCCGGCAACGCCCCTGGTGATGTTGCCCTTTGGAACTCTCTCGTCACCGTCGGCGGTACTCGCGGAGCTTCAGCCCTCACTGACCGCTGCGGTGACCCCAGCAATGAGTGCAAGGGGGCTTTTATCGGCATGCACTTTAGCAAGTCGTCGTCTGCCTACGTCGAGAATGTCTGGAATTGGGTCGCTGATCACATCACTGAGAGTTTCAGCGGTGGCTCCAGCATCGCCGCCAAGGGTGGTGTTCTCGTCGAGTCCACCAAGGCGACCTGGCTCCACGCTCTCGGGAGCGAGCACTGGTGGCTGTACCAGCTCAACCTGCGCCAGGCCAACAATGTCATGATTTCGCTGCTCCAGGCTGAGACAAACTACGAGCAGGGGGACAACGCCCAGCAGGTCCCCCCTGCGCCTTGGGTGGCCGATGTCAACGGCTGGGGCGACCCCGATTTCTCTTGGTGCAGCGGAGGGGACAAGCGCTGCCGCATGGGCTTCGCCAACTACATCAATGGTGGTTCCAACATCTACACGTACGGATCCGCTGCCTGGGCATTCTTCAGCGGGCCGGGGTACCAGGGCTGCGGTCAGTTCCAATGCCAACGTAAGTGAAGTCGTCGTTACAATCGTTTCTGACTGCCAGAGGACCTTGAATACTAACTTCAGGCCACAGAAACAATGCACTGGATCAGCCAGACGCCGAGCAACTTGCAGGCGTTCGGTTTGTGCTCCAAGGATGCTCACACTGTTCTAAGCCTAGCAGACGGCACAAAAATCAATGCTCAGGACGGGTTCACTGGCTCTTGGCCCGGTGGCGGTGGTGACGTTGGCAGGTATACCCCTTAAGGTTGCCTAGCTGTTTCCCTCTGCTCCTAGCTACAAACTTGGGCTCTCTGTCGTGTCAGGATGATGATGAACCGAAGGGTGCTGGGTGGAATGAAAACATGGGACCTTTTGATGTCTATAAGCAACAATTCAACTATTATACCCACATATGATCTGAACTTCATATGCTATGTGGCAGTTCACTAATATAGTTTGCGCAAGAATTTCCTGTGGTAAGATCTTAGTTTACTGATGTGGTGGAGGATCGAATCTAAAGTATCCTGGCCATAAATGGAGATGCTCATCACGGCACCTCTGCTTTCCAGGAACAGTACTAGGTATTCCAGACTGTGGAGGGTGAATGTATCTGGGAATCGCCACTGGGACAAATTGCGCCGTACTGCAGCATCATACTCTTCGCATAAGAAGTGCAGCAATGTCCGTTCTTGGCCTCGGATCGGCACATTCAGCTCAGCCCCTTGAGCCAAAAGCACATCGATAGCAGCGATGAAAAAGTCGTCTGGCTCTCCATAAGGGAATGGAAAGGTACAAGAGGCAGGATCCGTCGCTTTGTTCATTATAGTCTCGGCCAACAGATCATTAAGATCCAGATCCTGCGAGGTGAAGAGCAATGTGAGAAGACTCTTCCATGCTGAGACAGCAGTCTCAGAGTTTGAGTTTCGCGCGTCAAAGAGCTTCCCATATTGAGACAGTAGACGAGCTGTATGCTCCCTCATATGACCTTGCTGGACCAGGAGCTGGATCACGCTGAAAATGCCCTCTTCTTCCAATTGCTCCAAGCCCAAGTTCTGAATGAGGACCTCAACAAAAGATGGTGCCGGCTCCCATTCCCAAGCCCATGCCGGCTTATGGGGGGGTATCTTGTCGGGACTTGGCATTGTGGCACCGTACTCAAGCATGTAGACGGTGCAGTCGAGAAACGCATGTTGCTGATTGCTTGTGGGCAGACGTATAGAGTCGAAGTAGTAAAGTAGAGGTGTCGTATAATGGGCAAAGTTGTTCAGTTCGTTTCTCTTGTAATGTAACGCAAGCTGGTTTATGTCGCCAGTTTTTTCAACGCAGAGCCTCATCAATTCGTAGCCTTTCTCAGGTGCCGTTGCCATTGCTTTTGCCGCCGCGAAAATAGGAACATGAAAGGGTTCTGGAGTATAGAACGAAACATCTCTTCCGCCGAACGCCGCGCCGTTCTGAACTAGCACGTCCACGACCGAAGGCATTTGGTTAATGATAGCAGCGGATAGAGGCGATGCCGTGACCTTCCTGCCATGGCCGTTTGGCACGACTTGATTCGGGTCGGTGCCACGAAGAAGCAAAACTTGCACCAGTTCCGGCGATGCTCCCGATGATATAGCCCGCACCAACGGCCAGGTAAGTTGAGGACAGTGCCGAGCTTTGACTTCCTTGTCGAAGCCTCGAGCCAGGAAAATTTGCAAAAGGGCAAGGTTTTCCGGCGACGAGAGCAAGTGCATCAGCTTTCGCAGCTGGGACTTGAGTAACTCCGGCGGTAGCCCTTCGAACTTGGCCCCGGAATCGAGCAGCAATGTGAAGCATTCGAGGCTCCCGCCTTTGGCAGCCAGATAGAGAGTCAACTTCAGGCTGCCTCTCGTAGCTTGAGCTTGCTGTTGGTTTCCCTGTACCAAGACTGAACTAATAGGTGCACCGTATGCGATGGCGCGGCGTACGGTATCTGGGCTACCGTAAAGGCACCCCCAGTGCATAGCTGTCGCAAGGCGCTCGCTGGACCCGTAAACCAGGGGCTCGAAGTAGTGACGGAAGGCCTTGCTGCATTGCGATAGGCCGGCCAAGTCTGGAAGATTCAAGTAGCAAATGATATCGCCGAGGAGCTCGGGCGCCAGTCTGTCCATGCTCGTGATGTTCCGTAAGAGCGTGGCGCGTGTAGCCTGGGAATTTTATAGGACGTCTTTTGACGTACGAATAGTGCACGTCTCGGTGTGCGAGTGTAAATCTCAACCGGCCCCCGCCCTCTCTGCCGATCAAATTTCATAAAATTACCTCAAAAAAGGGAACCTCAGCCGACCCTGAGTCCGGACCTGAACCGACCCCGAGCCCGGACCTCAACCGACCAAGACTTCGAGGGTCATCCGACCCCATAAGTCGCTACTATGCATCACGCACTCAAATCAGCGCATTCAAGTTAGCACACTTAATTTAGTATACTTAACAGACTTAATACGACGCTCTTAGCATACTCAATACGGCGTACTTAATATAGCTTATTTAATTCTAAGCCCAGTGCATTTCTTTCTAAGTAAGGCGATACGGTCTTACAGAATGCTCGCGTGGAAATACCTATCTGTTGGGCTCAATCGGAATGCAGTCACCGGCAGTTCTCCCATAGGTAGAGTAGTCTTATACGTGAAATCTGGATCTCTTCCAATTCTCAACTTTCCTGGCCATCTCATTCCCTACCTTGCGAGGCATGAGTGCCTGAGCCAAAGTAGACCAGGGGAGCGGTGTCCGATTTCTCAAAGACTAGAGCGTAGATACCCCATTTTCGGCGCGGTTCGACAGAAGAAATAACGGGCACTTTAATGGCCTCGAAATGTCCTGGGCAAAACTCAAGCGAATCCATTGCCATGACCTCCGCTACGGCGGCTTTGTGTGGAAGGATGTGATTGAAGAAGACGGACATGCCAGGAGAGGCTGCGAAGCTGCGAGGTAAACCCAGGTGATTGACAGCGTGGTCCCGAGTGTATTTGTCGCTGAGGCTGGCATTATGGCTGATCGATGCTCGTAGCTGAATGGAAGAGGACTAGGCGAGATCCTCGCCCGCGGTGGGACGCCGAGATCCCTCCTCCTGCCAACACCAAGCGCGCTTGCTCAAAAACACATCGCTCGACGTAGCTTCTTCTCGTCGCGAGGGGCTTCGCGACAACACCAAGAGAAGTAGCCGAAAGAGGGAGTGTCCACAGGCTCGGCACCGTTGCTTCTCGGAAGTGGAGACGGGGCGGAACGCCCTGCGCCCCACAACCCGGAGCCGGGCTCCGACCACCACGCGGCGCCTCGCCCGAGAGCCCTTCTCCCTGGTTTGATCAATGCTCTGTGACTTCTTTGAGACGCTGCGAGTACAGATTGAAAAGGTACCAATTCAGCTCAAAACGACAACTGTTGGTGCCGAATTGTACGGCAAGCGCTGGGGGTCGACAGTCGGGGTCTCGGGTGTCAATGGCTGAATGCCCCGCATCGCGATAACCAGTGAAGCAGCTCGAAGCAGACAACCCCATTTCTCTCGACAGTCAGCACGGCGGCACGAGCTGTCAAGAAACCGTTCAAGCAACGAAGCCCGCAGCTTCTCGCAATTCTGTCAAACTAAGACCTCAGCACCATATATTTGCGATCAAACAACCTTCCGCCGAGCCCATTGTCAACGCGCCCAAGAATCTGAGACGCGCCGGCACGCGTCTCGTGCATCCAGTCATGGCCACCAAGACGCCCTCACCAGATGCCATAACCAAGGCCGAGTTCAACGACGTGCTGTCTCAGTACGCGGCTCTCATAGAGACGACGTCTCAGTCCAAAGGCGGTGCGTAGCACCTGTCCAGCCACGTCGCGTGCGGTCTCGTAACTGACGACCCGTCCCAGCCAAGGCCGGCCAGAAGACGCTCCAGGAGCTGGATCAGTTCCGCTATGTCGATGCGCCGGAGGCTTTTGGCAGCGACAAGACGCAGCGTGCAATGACGCTCGACGATGTGAAGCTTTTGGTTGAGTGGAAGCTGTACGTCCACCAAACATGCCTGACCATGCCCTCCAAGCACGCATCCTCCCAACGTCTAGCCTCATGTGACAACTTGACTCTAAAACATCCAGACGCCATGGCAAATTCCGCCCGACGCTCATGTCCCTCGTAGCTTCCAACGCCGAGGCCCTCACCAAGTCCACCATCCAAGCCGCCATGCACACCTACCGCACCACGTCCAACGTCCCCTCGGCGCTCGACGCCCTCACCAAGCTTCGCGGCATCGGCCCCGCGACCGCCTCGCTGCTGCTGACCGTTCATGACCCCGCACGCATCATCTTCTTCTCCGACGAGGCCTTCTACTGGCTGTGCTGCGGCGGCGCTAGATCGCCCATCAAGTACACGGCCAAAGAGTACCAGGCCCTCAGGGATCGCGCCGGCGAGCTGGTGAAGCGGCTCGGCGTCTCGGCGACGGACGTGGAGAAGGCGGCGTACGTGTTGATGAGGCAGTCTGGGGCTGAACCCAAGGCCAAGACAGCCGCTGTGAAGAAGGGCCCGAAGGCCGAGGGCAAGCGGGAGGCTTCCCCGAAGAAGCGCAAGGCGGATGCAAGCCAAAATGCGACTCCAAAGGTTCCAACGGACACAGTTGCAAAACACGCCCCTGGCGTGAGGCGGTCTAAGCGACTGAAGACTTAGGACCAGCAGCCATTTCAGAACCGTAAGCGGTGCCATTGAAGGCAATGCCTCTTCGCGAGTTTCATATTTATGCAGGCCTGGAGCGCGGATAGTCAGCGGTACGGTCAAATGGAGCATCTACCAACCCAACAGTCGCATGCCATATATGAATCGCGTAGAGCTAAGGATATCCGTGGAGTCAACTACCACGTATGGCAGAGCTTTAACGGGCGACTGAGAATATATGCAGGTCGTTCACACAAAGTCCATGCAGCGCCAGTCCATACGCCCGTCGATGCAAGCGCCATTTTGTCTCAGCAATAATCCACTCCTGTCCAACACACTCGTAATCTCTCATTCCCCTAGCCTTGCTGATCTGGCAGCCCTGTGAGACCGACAGTCCCCTCGAGAGGCCCGTCAATCGTCCTCCCCACTGCTCTTTATCCATCGGACAGACATACACCCTACCTATTCTTGCGGGGCTCGTCTTCCTTCTGAGTGGCGGCGTACTTGTCGCTCAGCTCATTGTAGCTCTTGTGTAGCTGCTCGCTCTGCTTCTTCAGGTTCTTGAGGTCCCGGTCCTTCTTCTCAAGCTCCGCCCGGAGACCGGCGATCTCGCCCGGCTTTCCGGCGACGGCCAGCTTCTCGCTCTCCTTGGTGTCCGCCTTGGTCCCCTCGTAGGACCTGACGCGGTCCTCAAGGCGCATCACCTCGAGGATCATGACGTAGGTGCGGTTCAGAATGAGCGAGAGGAAGAGCGTGAAACCGCAGAGATACATGTTACGCTGGGAGTAGAACTTGCGAGCCTGGACTTCGAGACGCTCGTGGCCCATAACGGCACTGCGGGACACGGTCAGAGTCTGCAACATTTCAAACGCGAGGTGGGCGCGGCGACATACGCTCCCTTAGAGGTTTGCTCTGTGGCGGCCAGAAGCTCGAGCTGCACGCGGTAGACGCGGTTGACGCTGTCAATAAACAGGATGAGGATGAAGACGAAGGTGATTTTCATCCAGTACTGGATCTTGGCGACAATAGGGCTCTCGGAAATGAAGCTGCGTCACAGTCAGCAAGCCGTCGGGACGCGGGACGCGCGGGGGCGGGGGATACGCACGTAAAGACCTTTCGCTTCACGCCAAACGGCAAGGGAACGAGCAGGAGCATGAAGAGCCCCATCTCAAGCATGAGAAGCACGAATACCTGCGACGGTCAGCCTAGCCCACGGCCATCCTGCCGCCGCGGACAACTCACGAGTGTGTAGTACAGCGTCATGGTGACTCTGGTGCGCGGCGCGACCGGCGTTGCAATGGTGGTGGCTGAAGACAACGGCGAGTCGGCGTCGCGGGACAGATCAAAGGAGCGAGGCCTGTAGACGAACGATAGGGCTGCGGTGCGCGCTTGGGGGGTTGAAGACGACGAGAGAGCTGAGGCTGGCTGTTCCGCGGTCGACGACGGGTTTTGTAGGAGCCAGGTGCGGGAGAGGTGGCCAGTTGCCTTGGTCATCGTCGGCGTTTTGTCCAGCAACGTCATCGCGTCCATTGTGGCTGCGCAGGGACCCACAGGAGCTTCCCGTCTGCCTCAGCAGCTGCGACGTCGACCATGTACGTGTGCCCCGTGTCCCCTTTGTCCATTTAGCATCGCGACATTCAATTCAGCTCAATTCCTTCGGCTGAGCACGAACCCACCCATCGCTGCACATGCTTCATCTTGCGCGCCCCGTTCTTGGCCTGCAGCACCTGTGCAGGAAGACGACCAGGACCGCGGGCTCGACTTCACCGACCGCGCGCACACATCACACGCATCACACGCAAGGACCACGCAAGCTTCCGCCAAGGCCCCGTCGTGACTCTACTTTGCACATTTGCTACGCAGCCCTTCCAGCCGCAGTATCTTACTATCGAGTCCGTTCCGTCGACTCGCTCGCTTTCTCGATCCGACCCATTACCTCACAATTGATTGCCGGCCATGCGACTCCCTTCCACTAACTCCAGAAGTCTTCCTCCCTGAATTTGGCTGGTGGGCGCCGGGTTCGTGCAGCCCGGTCGTTCCTCTTCCTGACAAACACGTCTTGATCCTCATCCTCATCCCCCCGATGCATAGCCTCAGCTGGGTCATCGGGCGCGGCTTCGCTTAATCCCGGTGGTGCGGAATCGTCGCTGTCATCAATCACAACGACTACCCTGGCGCTGGCTTCCGGTCTCGCGCTGTCCCGTTCTTCTGGAGGTCTTGTCGTCACCGCGGGATGCGACTCAGCTCTTTCCTCCGTCCTGGCTTCGCTCTGCGTAGGCTTGGGGACTGGGCGCGGGTGCTTTCTAGGCCGCCCGCTCCCTGGTCTCGCGCCTCCTCGCTTTCCTCTCGTCTTCTTGGGCGGTTCGCTACGCTTCGTCGGCGTCTCAGGCTGATGCGTTGGCGACATGCCTCCATATCTCGTCCGCAGCAACCGAGTCTTCGACCGTGAGCGGCCCAGGTCCTCCGAGTCGGCGCCGGAATCCGCAGCCGCGTGCGATGCCACTCCGGCAGCGGGCGGGTGATATTCTTCCTCACTCGAATCATCCTGCGCGTGTCGCTTTCGCTTGCGGGATTTGGGCGCCACCTCCGGCAGGTCCGACTCATCCAAGTCGAACTCTGAGAGTTCCTGTGTCATCCGGGGCCTCCCTGGCCCTCTCTTCTTCTCGGCCTTGGGTGCTTTCCTCGCCACTCGGTCACCCGTCTCGGCTCGTGCGCGTGTGCCTTTCGCCTTTGCGGGCGTTGGCTGCCGACCCGCCTTATCATCGAGCAGCTTTTTCGTCAAGTTGGGGAAGTTCTCGCCGTAGTTAAAGAAGAGCTCTTCCCCCGCCTGAATGTCCCTCATAGCCGTAAACTTGATGCGGTATTCGCCGTTGACGTACAGAATCCGTGGCGTTATGTTGCACCCGCGCTTATCATTCTCCGAGGCGTGGTTGATGTACCGACTCAGGTTGCCATATATCGCGGCGTCAACCCAAATGCCTTCATTCTCAAGAAGCGTAAAGACGTATGATATGTTGGAGTCTTCGTCAAAAACATCGCCCCGACGGGCCTCTCGGCGCACACCTTCGTCGTGCGTGATGAGTTCCCCCACGTACTCGATCACAAAGTCGTCCTGGGCAATATCCTCAGCTGTGAAGAGCCCATATCCGACGCCATCCAGTTGGCTCTTTCCCAGCATGAGTACCTTGCCAAGTCCGCGCTGCAGGTCGCAATTCTGACAACCTGTGGAATGGAGCTGAGCGTCGTGCGCTCGGGTGGGATCCGCGCGCTCCAAGGCACCGCACGAGCCGCAGAGCTGCGGGTCGCACTCGCGGTTCAGCTGCACGCAGATGCAGGGCTTGTTGTCTTTCTGCTTTTGCTGGCATGTTTTGCCCTGCGAATGGCAAGCGCACCCCGTGAATTTATACGCACAGCTCTCCACGGAGCAGCCACAGAACTTCTCGCACAGCAGACCGGCGTCAACGCAAGGACAGATCCTGGGGAGACAAGGACCGGGGTGGGAGCAAGGCTCCAGTGTCTCTCGACGTTGGTGCTCATGGCTAACCGTATGGTCCTGCCAATCCCCCATGAGTATTTTCCTCCGGCGATCGTACCACGACAGATTCCTGCCCCGAATCGGTTCCGCGGGCGCGGGCTTGGGCAGCACGACGCCCATCGACACGAATTTGTCGTGGGTTTCGCTGCATTTTCGGTTCAAGAAGTCTGCAGCGAGACATATCGGGTCTGATCGAAAGGAACCTCGAGTCGCAGTGACGACGATGGATCGCAGTACGATCTCCTCATCCTTGGACCATTTTCGCAGGGGAGTGTCGTGGGGGAACAAGGTAAGATCCTGCTTGTAGCATCGGCGCTTGCAAGTCCCCGGGAATTCCGTGACCACATCGGCGGCCTCTTGCCGCCGCCGCTTCAGGGCATCTGAGAGGTGAGAGCAGGAAGATATCGAAAACGTGCGCTTGAGATTCTTATTGTCATATTCTCCATGATCGCAAGAATGGCTGAAGCAAATGAGACATCCAAGAATGCAGTACGTGGCCAGGTTCCACTCAGCCAATTCATCCTCGTCGAGGCTCTCATCCCCGTTGTGTCCGTCGTCGTCGTCGTTTTGGGTGCCGGCGCCATCCTTAGCCGTGGGTTTAGAATCTATGATGCTGTCCACCGACTCGTCGAGCAACAGCACCTTTCGCAGGTCGATTTGTTTTTCGGCGGGCTGCGTCTCCTTGAAGACATGCTGAAAGGCGTCTGTGAACATTTCGGCGACCTTGCTGGCTCCTGGAGCTGCACTGTCAGTCTCACGGTGTGATCTTAGGATGTCCGTCTTCTGCTGCGGCGTAATTGCATCGTCGACCTCCTGGCGGGCCATGTAGCTGATCAAGGCGGATTTGTTACACCCAGGTATCGCGAGCTTGTCTAGCCAGGAATCGAGGTAGAGCGAGACAGTCGCCGCGCGCTCCACCTGGTTGGTCAGAGCCTGCTTGTCTTCCCGATTCATCGGCTTGAAGCCAGACTTGAGATCAATATCCTCCAGCTCCTTAAGCCAGAGGTTGTACTTGGTCTCCTCGGAGCTTTCCAGGTCGCGTAAATGGGGCACGAACGTGAGCATGGTGTTGGGCGTCAGGACGTTCTTCTTGATGCCAACATGATGGAATCTGTAGCGAGGGACGCGTTCCTTGTTCGTTTTTGTGCACACAGGATTATAGTGCACCTCCTTTTGGTCCCTCTGTTTCCGGAGATGTTGCTACGAAGTTGTCAGCAAGAATGGTTAGGTCCCTGAAAATTGCACAGACCTTGAATCTGATTTTCATGGTAGCGCCTTTGCTCTCCGGGACTGCGCCAATATTCACGCCGGCAAAGAGGTCCGCGCCGTGCTGGACCCGTCGCTCTGTTGCCTTGGTTGACTCCAAAATGTATGCCGCGAGCTGGGAGTGGCCGTCTCTCACATCCTGGCGGAAGCGAGCAAGCTGATCGGCAATCTGCGGGATCGTCCATTCGATGTTTGAGCCCGTCTGGCCCGTCGGCGTGCCGTCAGCGTTGTCGCGACTCGGATGACTATGAGCCGCCGACCGTGTCGGCGTGCCCGGGTGAAACATGTCTGCCTCCACGCCCGCACGAGAGAATTGAGATCTCTCGCTAAGACCGCCGTCGAAGTCGGACTCTGGCCGGGCGCCGCTTGGGTCGAACAGCGAGAACTCGACGTGGGAGGAAGCGCCTGACGGCCTCCTAAGCGGGGGCGGGCTGATGGGCCCCCTGCTGGCGGTCGAATAGCCCGTCGCTCTCCGGCTGCCAAAGGCCTCGAGTCGCGAGGCTAGGCTGTGCGGCTCGTCGTCCGAGTGTTCCCTCTCCGACGCATGTTCGCCGTCGACGTCGCGGTTGGCGCTGGCGCTGGACGGGCGAGGCGTTCCATACGAGGAGTGCGCAGCTGCCATGGCGGCCAACGGATTACTAAGATGATGGGATGGCAGCAAAGCTGCATCTGCTCCTGCAGCCGTCAAACACGCGCCGCCTGATGTGCTCGGCGGTCGGTGGGAGCGCACAACGAGATGCGAGGGCGGTTTGCGTCCCAAGGGTCGTCGCGGATGCCTCGATCCAACAATGCGACGAAGGCGATGAGAACAAAGGGCCGATGCCTGGGGGTCGGGGTCACAAACAAGCGCTCAGCGACGCGCTTTTTTCCGAATTCATTGCCGACTCGACTGCTCGTGCAGCGATTGTCGACGCATGCGGTCGGCCTCGGCAGGGTCGTCCGATTGTCGTTGGAGGTCTTGGGTCGAGTATCAAGGCGGCTAGGAACGAGTTCACGACGCGCAAACCGTGGCCAGCTCACGCGTGGGTGGACGCGCCGGGGAGGGGTGCTATCGCTATCGCAGCCAGCTGGGGTGGAGCCAGCGCTCGCACGAGAATCCTGAGCGGCTACGAGTGCATACGCTGGACGAAAAGGGCGACAATTTCAGACTACATATTAATTAATAATAAAGCAACTGCCACGTATGGTCTGGAGAATCGCAATGCCCTTTGCTTCGCCAAAGCGACCGTCAGGACTAAAATTGCGAAAGTCGAGAGCACCATCACCAAGGAATCCCCGGCTCGCTAGTGGTCAACCCGACAAACCCAAAGCAGCACAGGGATTCGTTGCCGTTTACAGCCACGGCGCCTCGCGTCTCGGATCTTGAGAGCCAAACAATCAGGGTTGGAATGCTTTGACGCACGATCGTTGGCTTGCTTTGATTCAGGGTCGCTGCACAAGCTACGTCATCAGGGTGCACAGCGCAAACCGCTTCACGTGACGGCAAAGTGTCTTGCTCGTCCGGCGCGGCATGACATCAGTGCTGTCACTGGGCTTTCGCGTCTACATTCGACCATGGTGGGAATTCAAGGGCCGTTGTCAAGTCTCCTTTTGGGCTTTGCAGACTGTACAATTGAGGTTTGCATCGTCACAGAGGTCCTTCACTTCCGTGTCTCAGCGGCCGCGCAACCGAGCGAGCTTCTAGTTACCGATGGCGTGCGGCGGTGCTCAGGACACCTACACGCTTGCCACGGCCGTCTAAGCCAGTACTGCACAGTCGACGGTGAAGCGCACCTCGTAGCTGTTGCTTCCTTGGCTTACTCGTAGACTCGAGAGACACTGTATGCGCCCACGGTGACGGACGCGCGGTGCTCCCCAGCACTTAGCAGTGGAGGCACGAGAAGAACAGTGACCGTTGGCAGCGACAGCGAGGGACACGGGCCGTTTCTGATATATCAGGACGCCGCTCCGCCAGACCAGGGAGACGTTGAGCTGGCCAGGGGCTCGCGCTGGTGTTGGCAATCGCAACATGGCAAGGCAGCGCCTGAAATCGGCCGCCCGGCGACAGCCCCCATGCCGTCATCCAGAACCCTAGCCCGCCACTAGAGGCGCGTAGCCTGGAGCTTCGGGAGCCCGCCCAGCCGCATGCGGAATGGGCGACAGCCAGAGGTTACTGGACGCGCCGCAGAGCGCGAGCGTCAGCCAGGTGGGCTTGGTAGGTTCGCTCCTCGACCGGATTGCCGAGCCAGAGAAGCGAGGAGGACCTGAGACATGGCTGCGGGTATCCGTACGATAGAGTGCGAGCACCTACGTACCTGTACGTAGCAGCGTAGCGGAACTTTGCGCCACTAACAAGGCGCTGGCGTGTGCGACGGCCATCGAGGGTTCTCCGGCAGAACCGGAACCCGCGAAGCAGGAATCCCTGTCCCAGCACCCGTAGCCCGTGCTGGAGCTGTGGAGGAGACGCAACGGATGATGACGTCGCCATAGAGACCACCCGTCGGGCCCCCAACTGACGATCCTCTTCCTGCGTCCCCTCCGCAAAACACCACCGCCGCCCGCCAACTTCGCATAAAGCCATCCAGTCCTCCCCATCCCTCCCGTCGCTGCCAACCGCCCCCTCTGCTGCTACCGTTTTGCTTTGCGCCGATACCCCGCCCGCTCTGTCTGCTTGCCTCTCTCCGTCCGCCAGCAAGCCAGAAACGCCGCCCATCCGTCCTCACGCTCACCGTCATCATGCACCGCACCTATTCCATGCGCCAGTCTCGGGCGCCCACCGCGTCCCAGCTGCAGGTACGCCGCCGCAATGCCTTCGGTCGTCCGCTGCGATGGAGAATCATTTTCTTACACTGAGTCCGCAGAGCCCACCGCCTCCTCCGTCGTCCACCAAGGGAGGCCGCATCTTTGGAAAGGGTAGCTTGGGTGAGTAGCGCGCGACTGAATCTCCCCCGATGGAGAGAGAGCGCCCAGCGCGACATCTCTTCCGCCGAGTAACACGCATCAACTGACGCTCATGCGATACACAGGCCATGCCCTGCGCCGCAACGCCGGCGGTGCCTTCGGGCCCGACCTGGCCAAGAAGCTCTCCCAGCTCGTCAAGATGGAGAAGAACGTGATGCGCAGCCTGGAGCAGGTCGCCAAGGAGCGCATGGAGGTCGCCGTACGTATCGCATCCCGCTCGCCTAGCTTGTCGAGTTGCTGATTGTTCCGCCAGCAACAACTTTCCATCTGGGGCGAGGCCGGTGACGAAGACGTCTCTGACGTCACCGACAAGCTCGGCGTTCTCCTTTACGAAATCGGCGAGCTGGAGGACCAGTACGTCGACCGATACGACCAGTACCGCATCACCATGAAGAGCATTCGCAACATCGAGGCTTCCGTCCAGCCCAGCCGAGACCGTAAGAGGCGAGAGCCCCCAGCTCATGCAACCACGATGCTGACGATATCGGGACAGGCAAGCAGAAGATCACCGACCAGATCGCGCAGCTCAAGTATAAGGAACCCAATTCCCCCAAGATTGTTGTGCTGGAACAGGAGCTCGTTCGCGCCGAGGCCGAGTCGCTGGTTGCCGAGGCGCAGCTGTCCAACATCACTCGTGAGAAGGTCAAGGCTGCCTACACATACCAGTTTGACGCTCTCCGAGAGCACTGCGAGAAGGTCGCTATCATCGCGGGCTACGGAAAGCATCTGCTCGAGCTGATTGACGACACGCCCGTCACCCCCGGCGAGACTCGACAGGCGTACGACGGTTATGAGGCCAGCAAGGCCATCATCCAGGACTGCGAGGACGCCCTCACCAACTGGGTCACCGCCCGCGCCGCCGTCTCCTCCAAACTCTCCACGCGCTCGCGCACCCTGTCTATGCGTCGTCGCAATAACATCCAGGCCAGGAACGAGGGCCATGACCTTACCGGTCAGGATGCCCCCCTCAACGACAGCAGCTCTTGGAGGGCTCGCGGCGACAGCGAGGAGGAAGAGGAGGAAGAGCACCACGATGAGCTCGATGACGATGGTGGCCTAACGGGGGAGAACCGCGGCCGAGCTCAGGAGGCAGTTACCGCATGAGCGCGTCGCGTGCGGACATCGTCTAAGAACGCAACATTGTTGGGACCAGGGAAAATGGCTCGAATGCCGGCCGGAGCATAATAGTAGTAATGTGGGCTGCGCAGCCTCCGGCTATGACTATCGCGTTGGAGTTGGAACGGCATGCTTGGGATCACGCGGGAACTGGGTCTGTGCGGGTGTCTTTCTTATCCTTGTATTTTCATTCTTGTACTCTTATCCATTACTGTCAAGGGTAAACTTCATGAAGCGCAATGGACAGAATGTGTTCCTTGTCTGCGCAGCATTGGTCTTGGGCGTGTGATGGGGCGTGACATGCTGGAACTTGTGTCCCTGACATATTACACTACTGCGGGCTTCCGCAGTCGATCTCGATCTTCGGATTGCACTTGGCTCGCAAATTGTTCAAGCTCCATCTTGACGATATGATGTCCCGGCACGACAATCAGCCCCAGGTATCGCGACATCATGTCGACCTTGTCCTGCCCAAGCTCCACCAGCTGCCGGTGGGCGGTTTCGGCCGAGGGGTGTCGGTACTCGTACGTATGGGCAAGAACAACATTCCTATCCTAAGAATGGAGGACCGGGTCAGCCATGCCGTCGCAAAAGGGTCAGACGGACAGGAAGTGCGCGTGGGCAGCTTGACGAACCGCATCGGTGCATTTGAACGAGCCCCAAAACAGGCGTCCATCCGTGGTGACCACGCGGAGGTTCTTGTTCAGAAGTGACTGAAGGTACTCTCGGGCCTCATCCTTGTCCATGACGAGGCCGGCGGGCGCATGCGGGGGGATCAGGGAGCCCCGCGAGATCGATTGATGGCGGATGGGCCGGCCTGGGCGAGATGGAGGCTCTGTGATTGACGATGCCTCCGCGGTCTCTAATCCATGTAGTGGAGTCAACGGTCCCGTTTTCTGACTGGTTGAAATTTATCGTTTTGACGCGGCCGAGCCGGTAGGGATAAAGACACCCCCTCTGGCCCACCTCACGCTGACCCTTGAGGGAGCTGCGCCTGATGCCTGTATTCCACTATCCATGTCTTTCCTTTAAGTGCCGCTTGGATGAGGGCAATGGTCAACTTTTTGCCGGTGGTGAGTAGATGAATGTATGATTATGGCAGTTGTGTTCAGACTATCCAATTGCAACACTTTTTGATTTCCATGTCTAATGCTACTTGTAGCAATTGCTGCCAGCCGGTCTAGACGTTCAGCTGCGCGGTGGCAGACCCAGCAATATACTGCTGGTACGGCGCAAGTGCCTTCTCCACAGCTCCGCCAGCTCCGCAGTACCTCTCAACCATCTGGATGCTGCGGCCGACGTAGAGCTCGGGCTGCATCATGGAGTCGAGGTCGCCCCAGATGGGCTTGAAGTACTCGGTGTTGCGAATGCGCTCAATGAGGTCGTTTGGCTTGCCCTATATGAGGATTTCAATTAGCAATCTGTTCAGAAATAGGGTAAAAAGTCCCAGACACAGCGAGCTAGGCCAGAATTGAAAAAAGGGGGTCTACATACCTCGTTCTTGACCACGCTCGCTGCTTGGTGCGAAAGGACTCTGATTTCCTCGTGCGCCCTATATTCTGTTGAGTATCTGTCAATGTTATGATTATAACGTAGAAACTCACTCTTGACGAGAGGCACCCTTGGCCACAAGCTTCATGATGATCTAGCACTTGTTAGCGAGAGCTCCACTCAATGATCGCTTTGAGCAATGTTTGCAAGCTTATTCCAACACAATGAGATCAGCTGCAGCTCTAAGGAGACGCTACTCACCGCTTCGGTGACCATGAACGGGAGCTCCTCGAGGAATCGACTCCGAATACGGGCCGGGTAGACGACAAGTCCATCGGTAACATTGTCCAGTCCAATCAGAATCGAGTCGGCGAGCAGG
Organism: Tolypocladium album; assembly: GCA_024341135.1. Lineage (NCBI taxonomy): Eukaryota > Fungi > Ascomycota > Sordariomycetes > Hypocreales > Ophiocordycipitaceae > Tolypocladium > Tolypocladium album. The sequence goes on along the minus strand of JALHCF010000175.1, from coordinate 478,699 downwards.
AACATCTCCGGAATGTCCATCCCTATGTCCAGTATTAGTTAAGAATGCTCTCCTGAGAAGCGTCTGAAGTTTTTGTGGGAGAATATTGATCGACCACAGCCTCTTCCCCTAGGCCTGTCGTTTCCATCCCATCTTCAGACGCCAAAAAGTGGGCGGGGGTCTAACGTCTGATCGCGCTATCGTCCAATGTGCGCTCCATCCAAGCCGTTGAATGCGTATTGGCAAATGATGCCTAGAAATCGTCGAGTCAGAAGATGGAGAGGGACACCAGGGGCCAGGGCGCGTTTGCAAAGGGAAAGGGGGTGCGGGAGTTGGGGTTTGGGCAACGAACCGGCTTGGCCATCAATGCGCGGGAAAGCGAGCAGATTCTCTCACTCCTCATCTTCTAAAGGTCAGCAATAGGGTTCACACAGAGAAAAGGGAAGAGGAACTTGCAGGGTTCCGCTTATATGCCATCGCCGAACTTCCGATCTCTGCTCAGAGTTAATTCTACTAGTGTACCAAATACTAATGAAAACAATGAACTGACGGGATTTTTCGAAAGGCCTGATAGCGTCAGTTTTTGGACAATCCGTGAGGAAATGATGCGCTTACTCTTCAATCTCTTTCCATGAGGCGAGCAAGCGGATGTCCGTCGCGGCCTTGTGTGCTGTGGATGCCAATCCGGCAACGGCGTTGGCCACGATCAAGTCGACTTTTCGGGTGCTTTTTTTTGGTGTCGAGATTAGTTACAGGCTCGTATATCAGGCTGAGAGATATGAGTCGGCCTCAATTGACTCACTAGGTCTGGGTTGAGATGTCCTTTAGGCAGAAATTAGTAAGGGGCTTCAAAGGTTGGCTTTGTGACGATAACGTGGAGACTGAGCGCTGGAGGGGAAATACTATAAACTGAATACGGAAAACTCACATAGCACGCCGGGAAGTCAAAGCGCTTGCAAAGCTTGTCATTAAGAGCATCACACTTGGCATGGTCGCCTTGGAATCTGCGTGGTGATCAGTCGAGTCTTCTCACACCAGGTCTTTCCTGGGCACATGAAATTGCAGCCATAGGGCCACTCACATTTCCAGAAACGAAGCCTGAGTTCCAGTCGTTCCTGCTTGCCGTCAGTGAAAGGCCTTTGTGGATAAATAGGCTAGGAGTGCTGCCTGAAGTTATTTGACTTACCCTTGGCGCCTCTGAACTTGAGACTGTTGCGGACAGACTCGAGAGCTTCAAGGTCAAACATCAAATCCTGAAGCCATTGGGTGGCTGGTGTTCCTGTTAGGAGAGTCATGCTTGACAAGTTGGCTAAACCGCGTAGACTTACAGCGTCGTCCAACAGTAATGGGTCTGGGTTCTGGTCAGCTTCCGGTGCGAATTCAAAACAAGCTAAGAATGCAAGGACAAAGATAGCTGAAGGTGCTTATGAGTATCAGTGTAGAGGGGGATACTTACTGAGCGCTCTGCAGATGGGTGTAGGCCAACGTGGGCTCCGCTACAATGCATGTAAGTTGGCAATGTCCCCTAGAGTCTGCTTGAACAGCAGCGGAGGGAGAATAAATTCCCACCTTTCCACTTGAGAGAGAAAGCTTGAAGGTTAGCGATAACCTTGGCGATCTTGTTGATCAAGATATCAAGGGCATCACGCATAAGGATGAGCTCCGTATTGTCGGTCACCTGACTTGGTCAGCTTCATCGAGACGGTTTGTATGGTTCATTAAACCCACGTAGCATGAAGTTGCTCCGTAATGAATCACACCAGCGGCAGCCGGTGCAACAAGCCCAAAGGCATGGACGTGCTGCGTTGAGTGTCAGCTAGTCTAGGAGTGTCTTGTCGCAAGGAGAGGCTGGCTTACAGCCATGACATCCTGGTCGGACGCATGTTAGCGCATCAATTTCCATGAAAAAGAAAATTATACTTGTAGAATTGGTGACTTACATGGCGCCTGATCTTCTCCTCCACACGAGCAGCCTCGAAATCGGCATCAGTGACGGTAAGATGGGCTTTCATCTGATCTAGAGCCTCAGGTGTAATGATATTAATGCCCAGCTCCACCTCAGCCTCGGCGAGCCCCAGCCAGAGCTTACGCCAGGTCGAGTGCCTGGACCTCTGGCTGAATAGAGACGTCATCTCATTGCTGCAGTAGCGATGGGTCAGGGATGTCTGGTAGGTATCGTATGGGCTCTTCTGGGCAGCTTGGGCCTGGAGCTGCTGGATTTGCTGCTGCAGCTCCTCGATTTTGGCCTGGGCAGCCTGGGTTTGTTCAGCCATATTGGGCGAATGCAATGTTGGTCGCTACTCTGGCTGGTTTCGAGAAATACGAATCGATGCCTGTGAGTGAGTTTTTTCCATTCAACCCGTGGGAGATGGAGCCGTGGATGTGTGTCATCTACCCGTGATTGGGTGCGCCACGGCGATGAAGCTCCCTAATCTAGGGGCCAATGGAAGAGCAGCAGGGGGCTCCACCAGTGCAGCGCAACTGCGTCACCGGCCTGTTCACGCCCGCGGGCTGCGACCGTGAATGCACTCCTTGGGGGCTCCGCCGCCTGCGCTCTTAGACTCTTCCCAATCCCCATCACCGACCAAGGTACAAGCGCGATGGCGGACGGCATTTGCAGTTTTCGCTCCAGGCGACCGTATTCTTGAACTTGGACCGTGGCCGCCCCTCTGCTGTGGCGATAAGTCGCAGCCGCCGCCATGGGTGTCAACGGGCTCTGGACCGTGGTCCAGCCCTGCGCACGTCCGACGAACCTCGCGACCCTCAACCGCAAGCGCCTCGCCGTCGATGCCTCCATCTGGATATACCAGTTCCTCAAGGCCGTGCGCGACAAGGAAGGCAATGCCCTGCGCAACTCGCACATCGTCGGCTTCTTTCGCCGCATCTGCAAGCTCCTGTGGTTCGGCATCCTTCCGGTCTTCGTCTTCGACGGCGGCGCCCCGGCGCTGAAGCGCGCGACCATACAGAAGCGTCAGAGGAGGCGGGAAGGCCGCAGAGAAGATGCAGTCAGGACAGCTGGCAAGCTGCTGGCTGTGCAGATGCAGCGCATTGCCGTCGAGGAGATGGAGCGCAAGAAGCAGGAGCTGGATAGAGACGTCTCGGCCAGGGAGGCGCGGCTGCAGGAGGAAGATGAGGCTATCCCGGACGCGAGTCAGGTTGTCTACATGGACGAGATCGGCATGTCGCAGCGGGAAATGGCCCAGTCGAGGAACTTCCGCAAGCAGGACGCGTACCACCTACCCGAGCTGGAGGGCGGAATCGCATCCATGGGCAAGCCCGACGACCCGCGCATCATGAGCGTTGAGGAACTGGAAGAGTACGCGCGCCAGTTCAACAACGGAGAGGACGTCAATCTATACGACTTCAGCAAGATTGACTTTGACGGAGACTTCTTCAAGAGCTTGCCCGCTCCCGACCGTTACAACATCCTCAACGCAGCTAGGCTTCGTAGTCGTCTCCGAATGGGCCTCAGCAAGGACCAGCTAGATGAAATGTTTCCCGACCGGATGGCCTTTTCGAGGTTTCAGATCGAAAGGGTCAAAGAACGAAACCATCTCACCCAGCGGCTCATGTACGAAGTCGGCATGCTGGGTACCGACTTGACGGTGGGTGTCAACGCCCGTGTCGCCGGGGAAAGGGATCGCGAGTACATTCTCGTCAAGAACGAAGGTGCAGAAGGCGGCTGGGCTCTAGGCGTCGTCAGCAAGGACAAGGAGATTGGCGAAGCTCATAAGCCCATCGATGTGGACGCCATACAGGTTCACTACCAAGCCAAGGACAATGAAGAGGAGGACGAGGAAGATGATGATTTCGAAGACGTGCCGATTGAAGGTCTAAATCGTCTCCCGAAGCCGTCAAATGCCACAGTTGTCCAGACCGCCCAAGGTACTGCGGCACGGGAACGGCCCCCATACGGTGACGAAAATGACCAGCTGTTCGAGGATGCAGACATCGGCGAAGACTCACTTTTCGTCGGTGGCAACACGGGCGAGGCGGCCGCGCTGCTGGAAAGCCGGCTGGGAGAGCGCTTGCATCCCGAGGAGGAAGATGACATCAACCGCGCCATAGCCCTGTCCTTGAAGAATCAGCATGGATTTGACCAAGAACCTGGCAGCGACGAGGAGTTCGAAGACGTGCCCGTGACAGAGCCAGAGTGGACTCAGAAGGCTGTGGAATCGTCGAGGCCGATCAAAGGAAACGGTGGATTGATGATTGCACATATCGTCAACAATCGTGCCAACGCCGCGGTGCCGAAGCGACAAGATAAACCACCTACGGCCGACAGTGATAGCGATGACGACATGCAGGCTGTTTTGGCAAGGTCCCGGAAGGCGAGGATGGCTCAGCCGAAACCTGCTGTTGAGAATAAGAAAAATCCCTTTGACGGTCCACTTCCTTTCCCGAAACTCGACTGGGGCTCGTCGCTTTTTGCGAAGCAAGCTGCTACAAAGGACAAAGACACTCCGCTACAGACCGCGAACGGAAATACCTCTGAGCCCGAGGAAGACACTGCTGGTGGATTCGGGCCTGACCCTCAGGAACAAGAAGGCCCGAAGCCCTTGCCTCCTTGGATGGTTGATGACACAGACATCAGAGAGTCCCTGAAACGGCAACAGGACGTTGAGAGGGACATCAATGCCGAGGACAGGCAAGAGGCGGAAGAGGAGGAACGGCTCAGACGGCGGGAGACGCGGGACCGACTGATTGAGATTGACTCCTCGTCTGATGCCGGGAGCGACGTGGAAATCATTGAAATCCCTCCATCGCCTGATGCTGAGGATCAAAGCAACTCAGTGGCAGTCGATGGCGCTGAGGATGGGGACGACACCGGAGCAAATGATTTAGAAAGGTCTCAAAGTCAAGCAGGGAACGGAAAGGGGTCACCAGAGCCAACCTTTGAAGAGGTGGCAATACCTCAGCCCTCACAAGGACGGGACGGACTCTCAACGGTGCCCCAGCAAGCTGCAGAATCTCCAGAGCCCGGTTTCGAGGACGTGCCAGCCGCCGAGGCTGCTCCTGCGGATCGTCGCGACAAATCACCTCCCTTCGGCGACGCTGTGGATTCGGAGGTGCCGCAGGCGCCTCTTCAGGGCCAGCCCGCTGTCCAAGACGATGAGGATCTGTTCGCAGATGTAGAGTACGAAGAATACAGTGAACCGGAAGACGAAGAGCTCATGCTGCAGATGGCCGAGGAGGCAGAGGAGCACGCCCGCTTCGCCAGCGAGCTGAATCAGAAATCCGCGGCGCAAAACAGGGAGGACTACGAGAAAGAGCTGCGAGCCCTGCGCAACCAGCAGAAGAAAGACCGTCGCGACGCCGACGAAGTTACTCAAGTCATGGTCTCGGAGTGCCAGGCGCTGCTTCGCCTGTTTGGGATCCCGTACATAACGGCGCCAATGGAGGCCGAAGCTCAGTGCGCGGAACTGGTCCGGCTGGGTATCGTCGACGGCATCGTCACCGATGATTCGGACACGTTCCTCTTTGGCGGCACGCGAGTCTACAAGAACATGTTCAACAGCAACAAGTTCGTGGAGTGCTATCTTGGCGTCGACCTCGAGAAGGAGCTGTCGCTGTCCAGGGAGCAGCTGATTTCCCTCGCACAACTTCTCGGATCCGACTACACAGAGGGTCTGCCCGGCGTTGGGCCCGTCACCGCCGTTGAGATCCTCTCCGAATTCCCTGGCAAGTCCGGGCTGGAGCACTTTCGCGAATGGTGGACGGCGGTGCAGTCGCAGAATCGGCCCAAGGAAGCCGACGCGTCGTCGCCCTTCCGCAAGAAGTTTCGCAAGTCGCAGGCCACCAAGCTCTTCCTCCCTCCCGGGTTCCCGAACCCGGCCGTCTACGACGCGTACGTTCACCCGGAGGTTGACGACAACCCGGAACCGTTCCAATGGGGTGTGCCGGACCTGGAGGGCCTGCGGCGGTTCCTCATGGCGACGATCGGGTGGAGCAAGGAGCGGACGGACGAGGTGCTGGTGCCGGTGATCCGCGACATGAACAAGCGGGGCGTCGAGGGCACACAGAGCAACATCACGCGATACTTTGGCGGCGGCGTCGGCGTCGGCGCCAAGGAGGCGTTCGCTCCGCGGCAGAAAGCGCAGGGGAGCAAGAGGATGGCGGCGGCCGTGGACAAGCTGAGGGCCAAGGTTGCCGGTGAGGAGGCCGGGAGGGCAGGCGAGGATCCGAGCCCCAACAAGAGGCGGCGAACAGCGAGGCGGGAGGTTGTTGAGGATGACGAATAGTACACGGCCTTGTTTAGACAACAGCAGCGGGTAGATTTGACGCGCGATGAAGGAGCAAGTATGAAAGCAGATATAATCTGGTGTAGTCGCAGTTAAAGTTAACGCAATGCACGGTGAATTAGACCTCAGCCGTCGTTCCACAGACGAGCAAAGCGAGCCAGAATACGCGCCAGGGCTAGAGCTATGTAGCTAGTTGTAAGTTTACTGCAGTAGAGAGGCCCAGCCCTGAACGTTGCTCATAGAGTTGAATGGACATGTGGCAGCTCAACTTTTGACTGTGCAGGGTAACGAGAGCTTCGTGGTGGTGGTGTTGGTGCACCCTCTCTAGAGAGGCACCGGCGTGCCGCGGGTAAGCTTCGGCTGACGCGCTGCTGGCGCTGCAGGCCCTGAAACTCCGGGCCGCGCGATCAACTCTAACCCCACGATTTCCTCATCTGTCATCACGGGCCAAGACCGCGCACGACCTGCCTCGCTTCGCGCCCGCCCGACGACCGACGACTCAACGCCTGGCCTGGGTATCGTAGCTCGCTCGTTATGGACCAACGCGAGCTGGAGTCACGCGTCAAGGCGCTGACCAAGTCGATCGCCGCCAACGAGCCGCCCGAGACCGCTATCAAACTGCTCGACTCGCTCAAGAAGGATGCCTCTCCCACCGAGGAGATGCTGCGGGTAAGTCGGCCTGGCACTCCCCCCCCACGTTCAATCGCCTGGCATGGCATCTTTGCTTTGCATTTGGGGCATCGCCCATGCGCCTGGTCTGCCCGTGGCTTTGCGAGAGCAGGACACCACGTGCCTGGCTGCTGATCCTCCCCACCCTGTCGATTGCACGCGAGCAAGGACTGACGACGCTCCTCTCAGGCCACCCGCGCTGGTGTATACGTTGCAAAGCTCCGGGCAAACCCGAACAAGGAAATCGCTCGTTCCGCAACGGAACTGGTCATCAAGTGGAAGAAGCTCGTCGAGCAGGAGAAGAACTCGAAGCTCCAGAAGGCCAAGGGCTCTCCAGCGCCAATCGCGGCTGGCTCATCGCCGGCCCCCCCCGCCGCTGCGGGCGGCGGCGCCAAGAAGGCGTTCACTGGTGACCCCGAGAAGCGCAAGTTCGATAGCGACGGCGTCGACATCAAGCGCACCGACTCCAGCGTTCGCAACCAGTGCATCGGCCTTGTCTACAATGGCCTTGCCTATCGATCTACAGAGCCGGCGTCCGACGTCATTGCCAGATCGGTCGCGGTCGAGCAGGCTGCCTTCGACGCCTTCAAGGGCGAGACGGCTGAATACAAGAAGAAGATCCGATCGCTGTTCATGAACCTCAAGACCAAATCCAACAAGGAGCTCGGCCGACGGGTCATGTCAGGCGCCATCTCAGCCGAAAAGTTTGCCGTCATGACCGACGAGGAGCTCAAGAGCGAGGACCAGCGCAAGAAAGAGATAGAGCTCGAGGAGGAAAACATGAAGAAGGCGCAAGCGCCCCAGGAAGAGAAGAGCATCAGCGACAGTCTCGAATGCGGCCGGTGCAAGATGAAGAGGGTTAGCTATACCCAGGCACAGACCAGAAGTGCTGACGAACCGATGACGACGTTTTGCGAATGCATGAACTGTGGCCACAGGTGGAAGGTACGTACAAGATCGTCCCATTTCCCAGGGGAACGCCGCTCTCTGACACTGCCCGTAGTTCTCGTAGAGCCTGAGCGTTGGTGCAAGGCACGGCGTTACGTTTTGCAATACCATGGGGGGTATTTTATATCTTTGGGCACGGCATACCTATTCACGGCTACCGATTGGGATGGGAGTTTGGGCAAAAAAGCTACGGACGAGACGGCCGGATAGCCTGGCATCCTTTTTATACCTCTTTACCGTTGGCTCGTTTGCGATTAGATTTGATTCTTTGCAACATCGCTGGCCTTGCGTGTTCTACCATTGCTGCTCCGTATCGGAAAGGACTGGGCGTGATGAAGGTAGATGGAGATTGGATATTCAATAATATGTCTAGAGCCATTTCTGGCGCAAATGCGGTGGGCACATGATGGATCTACTTCCGTGACTCGGGTATACCCAGCTCCGTAAACAGGTTCGTAGCCTCCTCCTCCTCCAGCCCCATCTCCTTGATGCGCTTCCAGAACTTGCTCAGGTGGCGGGTGCCCGAGTCGCACAGCACCGTGACGACGCGGCTGCCCTCCGGGAGCGACATGGCGGTGACGACGGCGGCGACGCAGTTGACGGAGCTGCTGCTGCCGACAAAGATGCCGTCGTTCTCGACGAGCCAGCGGGCCATGCGGCAGGCCTGGTCGTCGTTGACCTTGACGGCGTCGTCGACGAGGTCCCGGCCGGCCTCGAAGTTCTCCGTCACGCGGTTGACGCCGATGCCCTCGACGATGGAGTCGACCTGCTGCCGGCGCCGCGTGCCCTCGCGCTCGGTGCTCGAGTACATGACGCCGTGCTTGACCTTGTTGTAGAGCCCGCTGCCCTGCGGGTCGGCGAGGACGACGCGCACGCCGGCCATCTTGGCCTCGAGCTTGAGGTAGCGCGCGACGCCCGAGATGGTGCCGCCCGTGCCCGCGCCGGCGACGAAGGCGTCGAGCCGGCCGCCCGTCTGCCGGAAGACCTCGGGCCCCGTCGTGGTCAGGTGGGCGCGCCAGTTGGCGACCGACTCGAACTGGTTGGCGAAGAAGCCCCTGCTGCCGTCGTCGAAGGCGGCGGCGTGGTCGGCGGCGCGGCGGCGGGCCAGGTTGACGAAGTGGTCGGGGCTCGTGATGGGCGCGACGGGCACGCGCTCGACGGTGGCGCCGAGGTGGTGCAGCAGGTCCGACTTCTCGAAGCTCTGGTCGTCGGGCATGCAGATGTGCGCGCGGTAGCCGCGGGCGCGGGCCAGCGTGGCGAGCGAGATGCCCGTGCTGCCGACGGTGCCCTCGTAGATGGTGTCGCCGCGGTGCGGGACCAGCAGGCCGGCCTTCTCGGCCTCGTCGATCATGTTGAGCGCGACGCGGTCCTTGGGGCTGTTGCCCGCGCCGTTGAGGAACTCGGCCTTGGCCAGGATGGTGCGGCCCGTCGCCGCGGACAGCGAGTGGATCTTGACGAGGGGCGTGTTGCCGATGCAGCCCTCGATGCCGTCAGCCTCGCCGGGGCGCTCGCCGCCGGGCGACGCGGGCTGCGACTCGTGGTCCTCGAGCTGCAGCGGCGGGCCCCAGAAGAAGCTGCTGCGGCGGCGGCCGTCCTTGGCCCCAAGCCGGCCGCCGTTGGAGCTGCGCTTGCGCTGGTAGCGGCTCTCGAGGTCCGGATACAGGTCCTTGAAGCCGAGCGTGACGAGGATGCCGGCCGTGAAGGCGGCAATGACGGCGGCAGAGCCGTAGGCTTTGGGGTGGTCGCTCAGCGACATGGTGTCAGCGGTGCAGGTCCCTTGCCGGCCGAAGCTGGCATCACATGTTCATGCGTGCCGGCGGCTGGGGACTGCTGATTGCGTTGTCTGTCGCCAGGCAATGCGAGGTCGGATGTTGATCTGATGTCATGGGCCTTACTCGGACAGTGGTGAAAAGACGTCTGATGGCGTTTCCGAGGATAGCCCGAGGAGGGAAAGTATAAACAGGTTCATTGTGCAGGTTGGAATTTATTCACGTTGGATAGAAGAGACGACGAGGACCTTTATTCACAGTATGACTCCATTTCATCGTCCTCGTTCCGTGTTTAGAATCGGTCAATTGGGAGTGTGAGCTGTTGAATTGGTGAGAAGAGGGTTCATCAGAGAAGAAAGTATGTTGAGACTGGGCGCAACTGGTTTCTCGTCTTGTCATCAACTCAACTCAGCTCAACCGTGATTAGAAAAGAAGAGACGTGACCTTTACGCCTGAACTGGTCCGTCTTTGACGATGGATGGTAAATTTATGTCTCAGGAGTCACTTCCGTCCGCCGCAGTTTCCTTTCTTGAGTCCTGCAACCTGAGGCCCACTTACTCTTCTGTACCTACAACGTAAGGTACGGAACAATCCACTCCCGACGCACCAGTAGGAGCTCCGATTGAAGCACCACACTACCACCGCGACCGGCTGATCTCTGACTTTTGAAGGTCCTCAATCGTGACAAGCACGCGACCATCATCCCTCCCTTCCCCAAGCCGCCATGGACTCTCCCATCGTGGCCCAGCTGTTCCGGCAGCTGTTCCGCCACCGCCCGCGGGGATGCCAAGGGCGCGCCCCTCAGCTGCGCGATGCGATGCGCAGCAGCGGCCAGCGCAGCGGCCGCCTGTACGCGACGAGAGCGTCGGCCGACCGCGGCATGAAGGCCAACGAGAGCCGCTGGCAGCAGCGCACGCACATCCTGCCCGAGGACCGCCACGAGGAGTTCGCCCAGTACCCGTACATGTCGATCCAGGACCTCAAGAAGCGCACCGAGCGCCCGCGCAAGGTCAAGATGCTGCTGCGAGACTTCATAGACGGTGCGCAAACCAACCTCCCCGAACCCGCGCCGTCGAGCGCAACCGAGGCAGCGAGGGCTAACAGGGCTTTGTGCTTTTCTGGCGCGTGCAGATAGCTTGTACAACCCCTCCTACGGCTACTTCTCCAAGCAGGCCGTCATCTTCAGCCCCGGCGAGCCCTTCGACTTCCCCTGCATGCGCGACGAGCTCGAGTTCGGCACCGAGCTGGGCCGCCGGTACACCGAGTTCGAGGACGCGCTCGACGACGCCGAGGGCGAGAACCCGAGCCGCCAGCTGTGGCACACGCCCACGGAGCTCTTCCGCCCCTACTACGGCGAGGCCATCGCCCGCTACCTCGTCTCCAACTACCGCCTCTCCACCTACCCCTACGACGACCTGCTCATCTACGAGATGGGCGCCGGCCGCGGCACCCTCATGCTCAACATCCTCGACTACATCCGCCACGCCGACCCCCAGGTCTACGCCCGCACAAAGTACAACATCATCGAGATCTCGTCCTCGCTCGCCGACCTGCAGGGCCAGCACCTGCTCTCCACCGCCGAGTCGCGCGGCCACGCCGAACGCGTCGACATCATCAACAAGTCCATCTTCGAGTGGGACCGCTATGTGCCCTCGCCTTGCTTCTTCCTCGCCATGGAGGTCTTCGACAACTTCGCCCACGACGGCATCCGCTACGACGTGTCCACCGAGGAGCCCCTGCAGGGCCACGTCCTCATCGACGGCGACGGCGACTTTTACGAGTTCTACGTGCACGAGCTGGACCCCGTCGCCGCGCGCTTCTTCCGCGTCCGCCACGCCGCCACGGGCGGCGACTACCCGAAGCCCTATCCCTCCAACCCCTTCCTGCGCTACCTGTCCACCAAGATGCCCTTTGCCGCGAACCTGTCGGACGCCGAGTTCATCCCCACCCGGCTGATGCAGTTCTTCGACGTCTTGGAAAAGTACTTTCCGGCGCACCGCCTGCTGACGTCCGACTTTGACGTCCTCCCGCAGGCGGTCAGGGGACTCAACGCCCCGGTCGTCCAGACGCGGTACCAGCGGCGGATGGTACCCGTCACGACGCCTCTGGTACGTCGACCGCTTCCACCTAGCACTTCGGCATTCGAAGGCATTCATTCTGCCCCCTTTTCTGTTGGTTGACTAACATGACGCACGCAGGTCCACCAGGGCTACTTTGACATCCTCTTCCCAACCGACTTCCGCATCACCGAGGCTATGTACCGCGCTATCACGGGCAAGCTCACGCGCGTCAGCTCCCACGGCGACTTTATGCGGCGCTGGGCCTACGTCGAGGACACGGAGACGCGCAGCGGCGAGAACCCCCTCCTGTCACACTACAAGAACGCTAGCGTCATGATGACTGTGTAACATGAATGGTCCGCACCCATTGGAACATAGTACAAGAACCGAAGCAAGTGTACGAGCGGCTCTGGAGATATACATATACCCCCTTCTCGCGGTGGAAGACGCCACAGCGGACGTCCAGCAGGATTCACGGAGTAGCATAGACAAAATCAACTTTACTCTTCTATATTTTGGCCCGTGGCAGTGGAACTTTGTCCCCAGCACGACGTTAAGGCTGCGAGCTAGTGTCCGTCATCATCGCGCCCATCCATTCCCGTAATCGTAGTACGACTAGCCATAGTTCCCAACAAAGCGTATCATGACCGTCAAATTCCCCACAAGACACAATATACATCAGGAATCAAAGTGCCCCTTACAGCTTGAGCTTCTCGTTCAACCACTTGGTCGCCGTCTCGACACCCTCGTCAATCTTTTCCGCGTTGGTACCCTGGCCCTGTCGGGACGGCTCCTTGCCGCCGGACCGGCCACCGACGACCTCCGAGACCGACGCCGCCCATTGCTCGGCGGTGACGCCCTGCGAGGACAGGTGCTGCGAAAAACGTTAGCTTCTGCGATTCTGGGCGGGTGGGGGATGTAGCGGCAAAACCTACCGATCCGACGTAGACGCCGTGCACAACGGCGCCCTCCTCCTTGCTGCCGCCAAACATGTACACCGACTTCTCCTTGTCCTTGCCCTGGAAGTGCTTGATCACCTCGGTGAGGGCCTTGGCGTTGCCACCGATGGGAAGCCTGCCGACAAAGACCTTGGAGTCCTCGTTCTTCTCAAAGTGCTTGAGCACCGTGTCGAGCGCGGTCTTGGCCTCCGCCTTCTGGCGCTTCTTCTGCTCGTTGACAACCGACGTCGCAATCTTCTGGAAGCGCTGGTTGAACTCGTCCTTGGTCAGCGTCGAGATGACCAGCTGGCTGAGGTCCTGCGACACCGCCTTGACCTGCACCTCCTTCTCGGGGCCGAAGGGCAGAGCCTCGAGCGCGTCGAGCTTCTTGGCGAACTCAGCCGCCTCGCGCTGGACCTGGTGCGCGGCCTCACCCGTGTACGCAATGATACGCCGGATGCCCTTGGCAATGCCGCTCTCCTCGACGATGACGAGGTCCTTGATGAAGCCGGTGTGCTCGACATGAGTGCCGCCGCAGAACTCGACGCTGTACTGGCGCCAATCCTGGTTCTTGGGGTCCTTGAGCATGGTGTCGACATCCACGCCAACCGAGACGACGCGCACGGGGTTGGGATACGTCTCGCCGAACACGGCGCGAACGCCCTCGATCTGGCGCGCGAGGTCTAGGTCGACGTCCTTGGCGTAGATCTTGGCGTTCCGGCGGATGTACGCGTTGGACATGTCCTCAATCTGGCGGAGCTCCTCGATCTTGACCTGAGTCTTGTGAGAAAAGTCGAACCGAAGCTTCTCGTTGTCCACCAGGGAACCCTTCTGGTTGACATCGTCGCCAAGCACCTGTCTGAGCGAGTGGTTGAGGACGTGAGTGCCAGAGTGGTTGTTGCGGATGGGAGACCGACGGAGCTCATCGTACTCGCAGATGACCTCGTCGCCCGTCTTCAGCTCGCCGTACTCAATGTAGCCGCTGTGCAGGATGTAGCCACCGTAGTTCTGGACCTCCATGACCTTGAACTCGACAACATCATCAATTACGATGCGACCGGTGTCGGCAACCTGGCCACCCGATTCCGCGTAAAAGTTGGTGTTGTCCAGCAAAAGACCAATCGCGGTGCTGGGCGGGACGTCCTTGGTTGAGCTGTGGAAGGTCTTGCCGTCAAAGATAAGCTGCACTTTGCCCTTGCTGTCGCCCTTGACGAATTTGTCGTCGTCCTTGGTCCGCGCAATCTTGCGTTGCTGCTCGAGCTCCGCAATCTGGTGAACATCGAGCTTCGAAAAGGTCTCGGTCGAGTCCTTGACGGCCTTGCTCGCCTCCCGCGCCTTTTCCTTTGCAACGTTCACTTCCTCCTCATCAATGTCCAAGCCTCGCTCTTCCGCCATCAGCTTGGTCAAGTCGACCGGGAATCCAAAGGTATCATATAGGCGCCACACAATGTCGCCGTCCAGTTTCTTGACATTATCCTTAGCCGCCTTTGCCGCGTACTTTTCGAACTGCGCCTCGCCGCGATCCAGCGTCCGGGAGAAGGCCTCCTCTTCCTCGTCCAGGATTTCCTTGATGTCCCCTTGCTTCTTGACCAGCTCGGGGAACTGCGCGCCCATGTGCTCGACCAAGGCGGGCAGAATCTTGGAGAAGAAGGAGCCAATCTCCGCATTCAGATATTTGCGCGCATATCGCACGCCTCTTCGGAGGATTCGTCGGATGACGTAGCCTCGACCGTCGTTGTTGGGCACCGCGCCGTCCGAGATGGCGAACGACAGCGTTCGAATGTGGTCCGCAATAACTCGGTATGCGGTATCGATGCCGTCGACATCATCTTTGCCGTATTTGTCGGTGTATGGCCGGACACCGGTCACGTCCTGAATCTGCTTGAACAGCGGCGTGAAGCAGTCGGTGGCATAGTTGGACTCGGTATTCTGCAGCGCGGAGACCAATCGCTCGTAGCCCATGCCTGTATCGATGTGCTTCGCAGGCAGAGACTTCAGGCTCCTGTCCTTTTGGCGATCGTATTGCATGAAGACGATGTTCCAGATCTCGACCACCATGGGATCGTCCATGTTGACGAGGTCGGAAGCGTTGCGCCCACCAATCTTGTCGTAATGCACCTCGCTGCAGGGACCGCAAGGGCCCTGGTCACCCATCTCCCAGAAATTGTCCTTCATGTTTCCGGGCAAGATCTGGCATTCGGGGACGCCGATGGACTTCCACAGCTCCTTGGCCTCGAGGTCGGGCTCAAGGCCCAGGGCCGAGTCGCCCTCGAAGTATGTGACGTAGAGGCGCTCGGGGTCGAGGCCGTAGACCTTGGTCAGAAGGTCCCAAGACATGGCGATGGCCTCCTTCTTGAAGTAGTCGCCAAAGGACCAGTTGCCCAGCATCTCGAAGAAGGTGTGGTGGTAGCTGTCCTTGCCGACATCGTCGAGGTCGTTGTGCTTGCCGCCGGCGCGGATAACCTTCTGAGAGTCGGCCGCACGCTTCAGGGCAGCCATGGGATCCGTCTTGCCAACGGTTCCGAGGAAGATGGGCTTGAACTGGTTCATGCCCGCATTGGTGAAGAGCAGGGAGGGGTCATTGTGAGGGACAACGGAGCCGGAGGGCACTGCATCGCGGGGTCAGCACCTGAGGGCACCAGAGAGGAGCGAGGCATCGTATAAAGCATCCATGCCGATGCATCAGGGAGGCTGGATGCGCCGAAGCGCGCGGTGGCGAGGGCTGGGCGGACGAACCTATAGTATGACCCCGCTGCTCGAAGAAGTCGAAGAAGGTCTGGCGCACTCGCGCCGCGGGCCATTTGACCTCGCTCATGTTTGCAGTCGAATAAAAACGGCGCGGGAACAGAGCTGCCGGTATTCGAAGTGTCGCCAAGCGCAGTTGGGGTCTCGTCGTCGCGTGCAGGCTCCGTGCGTGGACGCGGCGGAGCGGGTGCTGGGGGAGGCGATGGTGGGTTAAGGTTGTGTAGAAACTTCTACTAGAGTGAGTCAAGAATACAAGAGGCCGAGGCGTTGCCCCAGCGCGGCGCTGCACCACCACCACCGCAGGCCGCATCTGCCCGTCCTTTTACCGCCGCAGGCTGTCGCTCGCCGTCACCAGAACCGAACCACCTCCCGCTCCGCGGCCGCGCGACCACACCCGGCTCTCTGACTCGACCAGGCGCACCCGACTCGGTGACTCAACCAGGCGCATTCGACTCCCCGTCTCGGCGATCGACGTCGGGGCGGATTAGATGCCCGTCTGAGCTGCGAGGGTGCGCGCGCTGCCGGCGTCTGCGAGGCCCCGGTTGATGGGAAGATGATGGTGCAGGGAGCTCGAGGGCAATTGCGCGCTCCCTCCACAGGCTCGTTGCCTCAGGGCCCCAGCGCCTCCGCCGCGACGCCGCCACTGGCTCGCAAGCGAAAGGCCTCGTCCCAGGACAACGAGCGCCTCTCCAAACGGCTCAGCCTGTTGAATCTCGGTACGTCGCACGAGTTGTCAATTGAGCTCTGCATATTTTCCCCCTTCCATGTTCAAATCCGTCGAGGCTAACTGTGTCGGCAGAGCAAAATGGCTCCAAGCTCTACGTCCCGGTCGAGACGCCGACCGCCCGCACCGACGCGACCAGCTTGAGACCACCCGACCTGCCGCGCGACGACTCGACGCAGATGCAGCTCGACGACTCCAAGCACAAGGTGTACATATACAACATGGACGACGAACTCTCCTCGGATAGCGAGGGCGAGGAGGGCAAGCTCGTCTTCCTGCCCGACATCGACAAGCATCTCCGGGACAACCGCATCCCGCCGCATATCCTCGCCAACAGCGACGGCGAGCTCGCCGGCATGCAGGTGGTGCTGTACAGCGACCCCAAGTCGCTGACAGTGCCGGAGAGCAAGGACAGCGTGCGCAAGGCGATCCTAGAGGCCCGCCACCGTCTGAGAGAGAAGCAGAGACAGGAAGTGGACGGCGCCGCACCGCAAGACCCTGCCACCACCGCCTCCTCCCAGACGCGCCAGGCACAGGCCATGCAGCTGCATCATGACGACGGCGATGCCATGGACCTGGACATGGACTGACATACGATTACGGCCGCGTGACACGTATTTTCCTAGGGTTGCTCGGCGTTTGGGACGTGATGATACTGGCGTTGTTGATACAGACTATCTAATACTACCACCGACTGGAGGGTGAATAGAAACTGCCTCCTCCTACTCGTACAATTACAAACGCACGGCTTCTGTGTCCATGCATTGATTCGAAAAAAATGCACCCTCGCCAGACTCCAGTCCCAAGATCCCCTGGATCAAGAGTTCAACGGTGTTCTCAACCGGCAAAGCTGCCTTCACAGTCTCCGACTCGCACCTTCTCTGCCTCCGCTCTACCTCGCCGAGGGTGGCGGGCCCTGGGGAGGCGCGTACGCCGGCGCCGCGTTCTCCTCAGCCGGCCGCCTCGTCGGTTCGCTCCTCCACTGCGATGGGTCGACTTTGGAGCCTCCCTCGGGCGGGCCCGAGTACATAGGCGGCCGCGACGGGTCGTAGACAGGTGGCGGCGGCATGTCGTTCATCTGGTAAGCGTTACGCTGGTGGTAGGCGTAGCCGTCCTGCGGCCAGCCATTCTGGTACTGCGGTTGGTACGCTCGTCGACTGACCAGGCACTGCAGACGGCATTAGCGAACCGACGACGACCTCGCCATGATGCTGGTATAGGAACTCACTCGATGGTAGGCGAGCGGCGGCAGGCCTTTTCGAAGCCTGGCCCTGGCGTGGTAGTATCCGCCAAGTATGTACCCCATGATGAGGACAAACAAAACGAGGAAGATGACCCATTTCACTATGATGGCAGTCTGTACGATCAACGTTAGCACCCACGGGAGCGAGGTGGCAGCGTCTCAACGACATATACGCACTCTAGTGTGCCACCAAGGGACAATAAAGTCACCCTCTCTGACGAAGCCTTCAGGCACGTTGTCGTCTCTCGGCCCGAGCGCCATGTTGGCCTTTGCACCCTGAGCCAAGGTTCGAAGCGGCTCTTGGCTGGGTTGGTTCGTTTTGCTCGCTCGCTTACACGACGAAGTGCATCCAACGCCGTACGATGCAGCGCAGTAACGACGGGTTTTCTTGATGAAAGAGAAGAGTAGCGAAAGTAGAAGAGAAGAATCGCCAACACTTGAAAGAACGACGCCTGGGAAATCAATCGAGGAGCAAGTCTGCCGTCGGGCATGTGGAGAGATGGACACGCAAAGGAAACAAGACTTGTGGTGGAGCGGCAGGGGGGTGTTGCTGCGCAGCGGTGGGCGCTCTCTGCGGCAGGTTGCGTCACGGATACCCTTCACGACGATGCCGACGTTTCGCCCTTGGCGACACATGTCCTTCAGTGGGGCAAGGGAGGGAGCGCACCCGCATTGCGTGTTGTTTGATGATGCGGCGCCTGTTTCGGCCGGCCCGTCAACCGCGCATGCCCACGGCTGGGGACGCATTTCTTCCTGATCGGTAAGAGCTGCGAGCGCACGAGCCGCCTCCTGACGTGTCGAGGAGGACGGCCGATCCGATACGAGCACCCTGTTCGTACTCGCAGCATCGCCACTGCTCGGATCTCTGCGGCCGATGTAGGCAGCGTAGGGGTCTGACGACGAGGCGATTCGGCCGAGAGCACGCACGGCTCATGAGGACGCAAAACGCTCCATTTGTGCATTGCTTCCGACCTGTAGCAATAGCTACCTTACCTTACCTTACCTTATCTACAGTGTGGTTGCAAAAGTTTCGAAGCATTTTCGCGTGCCAATGCAGCCGGAAGCACGTCCGCATCGCGAGGCGTGGGCTGCCAAACCTTCGTAAACACATTCGCTGTGATGCTCGTTCGCTGAACGCCCGCCCATATTTACAAACACGCGGCCCTTTTCTTACAATCCGATCCCTCCTGCCGCCCATCCGCGGAAGCCGTCGGCACCGTCGCCCTCGTTGCCCTGTGGCGGGTGCGCCGGCTGCCCTTGATTCCGTCGTCTGGCTTCCTCGGCTTGGGCGTGTGCTTGTTGCATCCGCTGCCGCCACCAAAGCAGGCACACGAGTGCCATGGTAATTCCAATGATGAGGACGCTCTCGACTACCCCGTCATCGTCCAAGCCTTCGTCCCCAGCGCCAATCGTGCCATCAAACGCGTCCTGCACGTACAGGTCGTCCTCGTACTGAAGGGTGTCGTCCTCCAGGAAGTTGGCAATCCACTCGCCCAAAGACCAGTCCTTGCCCTTCTCTGCAGTTTGCGTTAGTCAACTAGCCGTTCTCGTCGGTATGGATGAATCTTACTGGGCTCGTCTTGAATTGAGTGGACGGGACCATGGGTCAGGGTGTTCCACGCGCTGCGAACTCGAAGCTTCAGCAAGCTCAGTGTCACCGGAAGATATGCCTCTTCATTCACTTCCAGCGCGTGGTCGTAGTAGCGCTTGGCCAGGTGGAAATCCTGCTTCAGCCCTACGCCGTTCTCGTGCATCCAGCCCAGGTTGAAGAGGGCCTGGGCGCTCTGCGAGTAGTCAGACGCTCCCGTGTAGCACTGGACGGCTTTCCCGACGTCTCGCTCGGTTCCGATGCCGTAGAAGTAGTAATCACCCATCTTGACCGTCGAATCAACGTTGGACTGCCTGGAGGACCGCGTCCAGTAGATTAGCGCCAGCCCCGGGTTGTCCAGAAGGCTAGTCGTGTCTGAGGGCTTTTGGAACCACTCTGACATGGGAAACTTGGATCGGATCGTGTCGAGCATGTAGGCCACGTTTGTCTGGGCTCTCTCGTACCCTTGCTCGGCAGCCATGAGGTACTCGAGAAATGCGAGCTCGTAGTCTCCGGCTTCAAAGGCTTCGTTGGCCTCGGACCAAGACGAGACCAGTGGCTCTGCCTTCTCTGCAACGCTCTTGTAGTAGGTGAGGGCCGCGCTGCAGAGCTTCTCCTTGCCTACCCCGTGATGTATCATTTCGGCCAAGTAGTAGTAGGCCTCGATGTTGCCGTGCCTTGCTGCGAGCTCAAAGTGGTTGTTGGCGATCCTAAGGTCCTCTGCCTCACCCTGATCGAGGTACAGTCGGCCCATCTGGACTTGCGCAGGGGCGTAGTCTTGGGTGGCGGAGGCCGTAAATAATTCCATGGCTAGTTGGAGGTTCTCTTCGCCGCCATATCCATTCAAGAGCATCAAGGCTCTGCCGAATTGAGACTGTGCATCGGCGACCTGGATGCCTCGATCGAACCATCCCTTGGCTCTCTCGAAATTCTGTGCGACGCCGTCTCCCCTGAGATACATCCTGCCGATGTATCCAGCAGCCTTCCCTGCCATCTTCTCGACTTCCTTGGTATAGCTCTCCGCGATGCGGTTATCCTTTTTCCAATATCTCGACGCGACCAGGAAGAAGTACCTTCTGGCCAGATCATAATCCCTGTCGAGGCCACGCTGCCCTTCGTAGTAGATTCTGCCGAGGTTGAACGAAGCCTTTGAGTCGCCCTTCTGCGACACGAGATCCAAGTACTCGATGACATCGTTGATGGAAGCATGTGCATCGGAGTGCGGGAGGGCCTTTTTGGCGTTGATTCCGGAACTGGAGACACTGGCGCCTTCTCCGTAGATGCCGCCGTCATCGTCCGTAATGCGCCATGCTTGATGGACCCAGGACATGCCCCCCGGAGGCCCAGACCGATACCAGCTGACGGCCTTGTCGGCGACTCGTTTATAGTACCTGACCGCAGTCTCGCAGCTCTTGGAGGCGCCGATGCCGCTGTGGTGCCGAAAAGCCGTCGCCATCTCGGCTCGGGCGTCCTGCCTGACGGCGGCAAATGTGTAATACAGCAGGGCCTTCGCTTGATCGCGAGGCACCACGCCGCCTATGCCAGTCGAATGGTAGAGACCCAGCATGTACTGGGCCGTGGTATTTCCATAGCCGGAGGCTAGTTGCTCGTAGTAGTCAAAGGCCGCTTGAAGACTTCGGGGGTGGCTGAAATTGCCGAAGAAGTTGAACTCGGCAAGCAGGTACAGTGCATCAGAGTTGTTCTGGTAAGCAGCTCGCTCGAGCAGCTCAACAGCGTTCTTCAGAGGGCCACTGATGGCTTTCGTAGACTGCTTCTGGGAAGGCGCGGTGGCGGGGCCCGTGGGAACTGCCTTCACGATGTAATTAAGCACAGTTCCAATGACGCTCGACGTCTGTCGTCGTCGGCGATGTTGCGATCGCGGGACTTTCTGCAGCTCCCCGAGCGCGGAGTCGACAAGGTCAGCACCTGGGTCCAGTCAGCTTCTGGCACTTTCGCCGTTCGGCGGGTTTGGGCAGCGCACCTGGTTGTCGAACCGCAGGTTGGATCGGCTCTGCAGCCACGTCTGTTTTCGGACCAAGTCCATGGTTCGCGGGGTTGCGTCGACCTGTCTTTTCTCTCTGGGTATCGTGATAGTACTGCGCGTTCGTGCTCAGCACGGCGGCCGCCTGCGAAAGCACTGGAGGGGAGCTCGTGAGCTGTCGGTCCAGGAATGACGCAGAAGGGAGGGTGCAACTTACGGAGCAGCCAGACGGCCGTACTCTTCATGCTGGACGATCGCTATATGCCGCAAAATAATGGCTGTGCCCAGAGCATGGCTGCTTTTACGACGAGCAAGCGCAGCGAGGGGCGAGCAGATGCGCAAGGTCGGGGTGACGGCGAAGTTCAACAAGCTGTCCACTCGTACGGATGCGTAGCGTCAGACCCAGCTGGGATCTTTAACTATTTGGGGAAGCGGCAGAGGATGACTAAGGCCGCGAGCTCTATGGTCACGAGCGACGGGGACGAGAACTGGACGGTTTCCAGCGGAAGTGAAGGGCTACAAGAATGTCTCTCCGTAGTCGCGACCAGGGAATCTCAGTATCAAAGGAATTGCGCCTGTTTGGGATGGTTGTCCTGTCCAAGCCAGGAGGGAATCGAGAGTGGACGGGTGAGGCCAGCTTGCTTCATCAAGCTGACGGGCCCACTGTTGCCACTCAAGCTCGCAGGTACTTTGTACTGTCGAGTCCCTGATCCGCTGCGGCTAAGACCTGGACCACCCGTGGAAGACTCCCGACGCTAAAGTCAACGGCAGCCAGGCGCGTTAATTGCTGGGTTCGCTTCGCGTCTCCCAACGCGTTTCGTCACCACTTGCTTGCTTTTCACGATTGATTGATGTGCCGCCCCAACAAAGCGTCGGCTCGTCTTTGCACGTCAATCCCCAATCCTTCGTCTACTTCCGACCTGTAGCCCAACTTCTTCAATATTTCGTTGTTTTCTTGCCACAGAGCCTCTCGTGCACTTCGAGGGCTCAGCCGCCTCCCTCCGACTCCACTCCTCTCTACCTCTAAGCGATATTCCACGATGTCGGCAGTCAAGCGCAAGAGCAGTGCGTTGACAAATGGCACCGATGTGAAGAAGCCCAAAGTCGACGGCAACATTGCGTCTTTCTTTGGTGCGCCAAAGCCAAAGCCCATCGGCGGCTCTGCGCCTGCGCCGGCAGTCAAGTTCGACAAGCAGAAGTGGGTTGACGGCCTCACTGCAGAGCAGAAGCAGCTTCTTCAGCTTGAGATCGAGACGCTAGACGAAAGCTGGCTCGCGCTTCTGAAAGACGAGGTCACAACCCGCGAGTTCCTCGAGCTCAAGAAGTTCCTCGACAAGGAGACGTTGGCGGGAAGAAAGTGGTTCCCTCCAAAGGAGGATGTGTACTCCTGGTCAGTCTTGCGCGCAACCGGGACAAGTCCAACTCGTCTGACACTTCACAGGTCTCGCCACACCCCATTCAACAACGTCAAGGTCGTCATTGTCGGCCAAGACCCCTACCACAACGTGAACCAAGCCCACGGCATGGCCTTTTCCGTTCGACCACCGACCCCTGCGCCTCCGTCCCTCAAGAACATGTACATCGCCCTGAAGAAGGACTACCCCACGTTCGAGCCGCCGCCGAACAAGGGCGGCCTTCTCATCCCCTGGGCTGACCGCGGCGTGCTCATGCTGAACACGTGCCTCACGGTGCGGGCGCACGAGGCCAACTCGCACTCTAACCGCGGGTGGGAGCGGTTCACGCAGAAAGTCATTGATCTCGTCGCACAGAAACGAACACGCGGTGTGGTGTTCATGGCGTGGGGCACTCCGGCGGGAAAGCGTGTGCAAAAGGTGGACAAGCAGCGGCATCTGATCTTGCAAAGCGTGCATCCAAGCCCGCTCAGCGCAGCAAGGGGGTTCTTCGACTGCGGTCACTTCAAGAAGGCCAATGAGTGGCTCAATTCGAGGTATGGCGAGGACGGAGAAATCGACTGGTCCTTGACGCCCGGCACGTCGACCAAGACGCCCGTCGCGCCCGCATCGGAGGCCGAAGTGGTAGCAAAGGCGGCTGCTAATGGTGCGGCCCCTAATGGCGCGGCCAAGTCGAAGGAGGTGGACGGCGACATCTTTTCCGACGACGAAGAGGCCCTAGAAGAGGCTCTCAAGCTTGCAGAGGAGGAGGTTAAAAAATAAGGACGGGGGCTTGCAGCGCGCAAGCAATCCTCAACTCGGTCATTGTATCATGGGTGGCGTGTTGACGACATCTCCACGCCCTCGTTTACTTTTGGACAGTTCAGGATGGGCTGTCTCCTTGGTTGTGTCTGTATTTTGTAGGATTTAATGGCTCGTGGGCGTGTTGCGGCGCGAGATTCGGGATCATCGGGAAGATGGGGTCAAGCGTACGGATTCACGATGGCGTATGAGTATAAGTTAAAGGGGTTGCGGTCGGTGATCAGCGCATGACAACCACCAATAAAACGAACCAACGGACGATTCTGCCATATCCCGGCAAGACCATCCGTCATTGGAGGATTTAATCGTCAGTCAGCAGCATTCTGACTTAAATTTGTAGCGGTGCATGACCGCTCCCGGGGGCATGATTCATGCCGGGCTGGCTACTCGTACGTGGGTGTTTCGGGTTGCCAACTCACGCCTTGGGCGGCGCGGGCTGCGGCCGGCCGTAATCCAACGGGCTGGTGCTCGATGCCACTCACACCTGTAACGAGTACTCGTCCGTATGAGTAAGTAGACAGCACGGCCCTATGCTATCACCGGCCGGTCATGCGCTGGCGAGGCCAACGATGGGTCCCTGGAGCCTTGCTGGGGGGTCCACGCCCAAGTTGCCAAGGTATCAAGGTAAGTAAGGTATGGGTTGACGCGACAGCTTCGGCCGAAACCACGGGCCACGACCAGCGCTGGGATGCAAGGCATTGTTAGCACCAGCCATATTCTCGTTGAGCATGCATGCCATGGCTCGCCGCCTGCGTGAACAGAGGCGCAACAGAAGGCAGAGGTCGCTGGCTATCTATCCGAACTGATGATCGAACGACGGCGATGGCTGCAATGACGTACTCGTACAATGACAGCCACTGATGGCCTAGGAGTGGTGGCACTGGTGAGACATTGCGGATGGGTGTGAGCGTTGATTGGGCTCGGCTCTCCGGGCGGCAGTCCACTGGGCTGCTGTTGGGAGCGAGGCGCCTCACGACAGGTGCCCTGCTTTCTTGCTTGCCTTGCGAGTAGGCGACGGCGCCTGATTGAAGCTTCAGCACGGCACGGCGGGCTGGGCGGGCAAGTCGAGGCAGCGCAGCGCGTCGTCCCATGTCGCTCACGATCGTGTCGCCTGCGCTCGCCCTTTGGGCCCTGATTCCACTCCACTCCACTCGCTGCCCCCTGGCCCGCCGCCCACCCCACGGACCCTCGAAGCACCAGGCGAGGTAGCGGTGCGGCGAGTGCCTTGCGCAGAGGTACCTGCAGCCCTGGACCCGCCCCAAGCCACGCCCCAAGCGTCCAAATTGCACTTGGGTACGGATGCCCGTCGTCCCAAGAGCGACGCCCAATCCCGGGCAAGAGGCCCCTGGTCGCGCGTCACGCTGCGGTGAGGTGCACGCCCCTGAAGACGCCCAGCCAAGCATCTCCCGAGCTCGCTTCATCGCTGCTGTTTTCTCCCTTCCTACCTTACCTTGCTTCCGCCTCTTGTCCCGCGGGCTCAGGTTGACTTCGCTGCTCCCAGCGTGCTCGGAGCTCGCGATCCTTGCTCTCGTCCATTCTCTTTCATAGCCTACCTCCGTGTGCCGCTCGCTCCCTTTTTGTTCCACACCGCAGCCCCCCACCAGGCCACTTACACCGTCGCAGTGCGAGAGCGAACGCAATTTCCTCGACGATACCAGACGCCTCCCAGCCTCGGTTTCACCCGCTCTCGGCCTCTTGATACGCCGGGACGTTGCTTTTTTTCCTTTCTTTTTCCTCCATTCGCAGCCTTCTACAAGTACCTGCCCGTCGCGGGAAGCCTGCCGACGACGACCGGACCGCCCCTATTGAGAGCAGCCCTGCTTTCTCGACCCGCGGTGCTGGGTGGCCTCGTCTTCCTTTCTGCTGGATGAATCGCAGTGTCGCTTGCCTCTAGACATTAGCACCCGCGCCTGCCCGCCATGCCTGGTCTCTTTGCCCGCCTCAAGGGCCGAGATGGCCTTAGGTCCAGGAAGAAGAACGCCATCAACGACCTCGCCGACTCGCTGCCCCAGAAGCCGAAGTGGGACGATGCCTACGCGCGGAAGGCAGTCGAGCCCGAGGAGATACACGAGCTTCTGCACTGCTGCACCAAGGAGCTCAAGGCTCGAGGTAATTATGTCCTTGTTCACGGTTGCGCTCTGCTACATTTTGCGCACCATGGAGCTAACCTTTGTCTTGCATTGTAGGTCTCGACCTTCCCTTCCTCCTCCTGCCGTTTCGCCCAACGTCCGATCCCAGTGCTGTGCGCACCTTTGTCAGGCATTTTTTCGACAATTTCTCCGCCTTGAAGGGAGATGCGTTGCTGCAAGAGCTGCGCATGACGGAGCCCATGGTAAGCCGCCAGCCACCAGGTGCGCCCATGGCACCGTGTTAATATGTCATTCGCAGGTGATTTCTGGCGTCACGAAATGGTGCTGGAGTCGTCTTCAGGGTGGTGTCGTCGGTTGGGACGCCTACGAGCTATTCAAAGTCGGCGAGTTAGGTATGCGGAGCTCTGGAGCCTGTCCCAGTGTGCCTGTGCTTATGCGCTGACTTTTGCCCAAGATTCGAACAAGGCCCGGGACTCTTTCAAGACGTTCATTCCTATCAGCGTGGAGAACGGTGCAAGGCAGCGCATAATATTCGACTTCTTCGATTTGATAGCAGCAATCGCTGCGCACGGCAAATCCAACGGCTTCGGAGGACGGCAGCTCTCTCGGATGGCTGCGTGGTGGGCATTCGAGCAGAAGGACACGGGCAGCGGTTTCGACGGCGGCTACAAAGCCTGGTTGAGGTCAGAATTTATCGTTCGAGTCACTGTTAAAGTAGAAGCGAACTGACCAGTCTCACAGTGCGGCCGATGCGACGAGCCATTTGTTCTTCGCCTACCTCAGGTCGCTGTCTCCCGAACAGAGTCCGACAGGCATTTCTCTTCTGCCTAGGTCGCTTGAGAAGCTGCTCAAGGAAACCCCGTACCCCCCAACAAAGGCGCAAGGGATGATGTCGCGAACCAACAAGCTCGTTATGATCGTGGACGCTGTTTCTCCCACCCCTTTCGCACTGCTGCGACGTGCCGGGCACTTCCAGTATCGCGACTCGGACAGCGGCCTTCAGGAATTATCCAATTACGACGATCCGGTGCAGGCGCTGACGGATGAGTGCCTGCGGGTTCTCAAGGCTATCTCGTCGGCAAACCAGTCGCAGGTGTCGAGCATCAAGCACTCGACAAGCTTGCGTGACGCCTCCTGGTCACGGTTCGAGGACATTGGCTTTGGAGGCACCCTGGAGGAGGAGGACGAGTCTAATGACAACACTACGTCGCCGAGCTCAGCTCACGCACTTAGGAACACCCCTGCATCTGGAGATCAGCTGGCGCGACCTATGACGCCCTCGTGGGCCGATTTTCTATCTTCTGGCTTCGTCGACGAGAACTCAGCACGCCCGAACCTGCTTCTGCCCCCAGATAAGGTCCTTCCACCAATTGAGATCAGGCAACACAGCTCCCAGTCCCACCGCCCGAGGCTGGAGGGTGATCGCAACCTCGAGCCTGGCGAGCTTGCAAGCATCACCGCCTTCGAGCTGGACGACGTCTTCTGGTGGGTGTGGATGAGCAGTCTTGCTCCCGAGGAGACATCCGAGAGGAAGTCAGCCTTCGGCAGGTGCGCTCTGATAGAGACCAAGATTAGCAGCGCCCGCTGGATCGTAGTGGAGGAGATAATCGCCGGCGCCGCGCCCGAGCCACAGGAGGGTGCCTACATTGCAGAGAAGAAAGGGTTTTTCAGCTGGACGAAACGGAGCAAGACTATGGCGCGACGCAGATCCACAGGCAGAGAAGCTCTGGAGCGAGGTGGCAAGAACGCAGGGAACAGCTTCGGCGACAGCAAAGCGAGCTTTGGCACCGAGACTCACGCCAGGATCCAGGCTAAAGCTGCCCAATTGCGAGCGATGAAGGACCACGAGCAACAAGTGGCTGCCGTCGGCTCGCAGCGTCGCGGCCGCTCGGATGCGGAGCTGATGGCTGAGAAGACTAACAGCGTTCTCACACTTCAGCCAACCATCGTTGGCGAAGCCTCGTCTGCGATGAAGTGGGTGAAGAAGTACGACAAGGGCGCCATCAAGGATGCGTACATGGCCAATACCAACGCTGGTCGCGGCGTTGCAATGTCCCCAGCGCCGTCGGAGCAGACCAACGGCGGTCAGGCTTCCAACACGAACGGAGGCTCGTACGCCGGGCAGAGCGCTCCTCGAGTGCCCCGCAAGGATCTTCCGACGGCGCCTTCTGCTTCAACATCTGTCCAGTCGCCCGTTCCAGGGCCAGAGAGGAACTCTGGCTCGGAAATGGCAGAAGAAGCGAGTGTTCGCCCGTCGGAGCGAGAGGGTGTTGATCAAAGCAAGAGTCCCCTTCCTCCGCCGAAAGATGCGGACGCTACCCCCGCGGCGCGGGAGGTCGTCACGCCAGAGCCGGCAGCTGTCAGTTCCGAGCCCAACAAGTTGCAGAAGCCGACGTTCCAGGGCAACAAGGACAAGTCTAGCGGTTTGCGGAAGCTGTTCGCCCGAAAGAATCGCGGCTCCAAGCTTCCGGATAACGCGCCCGCAGAGCTAAATGGCATGCTGCAACACCAGAAACCAGTCGCAGATCCCGAAGTGCAACAAACCCCGACTCCGGCTGCTACGCCATCCCCGACCCGCGACATTCGATCCCCGGTTCAACGCCATGAGCCAGAGTCGCCCACTCAGCATCCTTCTGCTGAGCCTCCCGCTTCTCCGCCTGAAGTACTCGAAACCCCGAAGACCGTCGAGCACTCAGAGCCGGTTTATGAGCCATCCGTCGGGGAAGACCTCGAGCGCGTTGATAGCACAGATGCGGCCGACGCTGATCAAGAGTTCTCACGCTTCGATCAAGGGCCGCTCGTTGAACAGCCCGCGTTTGTTCCCGATGAAGATGACGACGACGAAGACGAAGACGATGCTACCCCGCCGCCCATTGCTCGCCACACTACACACCAGGAGGTTCCGAAGGGTGGAAATGTCGAGGACAAGCTGAGTCAAAGCGCAGGGCCAGGCGTACAGGATCGCTGGGCTCAGATACGCAAGAATGCTGCCCAGAGGGCCGCTACGAAGAATCGGGACGAACCGATGCGAGGTGCTCCGAGCAAGACGGCTGAAGTTGATGACGACACCAGTGGAGAAGAGAGTGAGTGCTTTTGTCGTTTGTATCATGCAGGGGAGGTGCCTTGCTGACTCGCTTCGCAGCCATTGAATCCCGTGTTGCTCGCATCAAAGCCCGTGTCGCCGAACTCACCGGCAACATGGAAGACAGCTCCTCTCCGCACGGAGCAGCAGCCCGACATTAAGGCCCGTCGCCCTGCTAGTGAATCTCGGTGATCAGCGGTGACAGCCTGCCTCGCGCGCACCAACGCGCCAAATCCTGACAGTCGCGCAGCCGCACTCCATTTAACGTGTGCGGTTGTCTCGCACTGAGCCTTTGCAACATTAGCCCACCTATGCATAATGCGAGCCTTCGAATCTCATCCGTCCGGGTTTCGTCTACTTTCATTTCGATTTATTTACACCACACATGATACCATGGAATGACAGATACGGTTATTGGGAGCACGAGCAGGCATGAAATCGCCAAGTGCTTCTGTTTGCCAAATCGGCGACTTGTTATTTTCCAGTCGCGCTTTATGCGGACGGGCTTGGTGCAAGTGGATGAGCGCAGAGGGATCGATACCACGCAGTTCAGGGCTCAAGTCTTTATGAGTAATCGTCCTTGAATTTTGTCTTTATTGCGGCCACTTATTGTCGGATACTTCTCTACCCAACTCTTATTCGTCTAAGCCGTCCGCAGGTAATCACGGCGGGCTGCTGCGCCCACATCATACGGAAGGAAAATATAAGCGGCCGCCAGGCTTAGGCACAATGGAATTTGATATCTAGCAGCTTGAGCACGAGTTCTGGCTTAATTTCTCCAGACCGCATCTGTCCCTGAACGTCATGTCTTTAGCGTCAACACTGTGTAAGCGCTCTTAGTCGTCAAAGTCGTCGTTGTCTTCCATGCCAATCGTCATGAACTCGCCCTCCTCTGAATTTTCGGCGCCGCTCGACTCTGGTGTCAGCTGCGGCGCTGCCCGCTTGCTGGGCGCCCCGACCGGACGCCTGGCCAGGGGCGGGTCTCTGTGCACGCCCTGGTTCGATGTATCTGGCCGTCTGGGCAGGGCAGGAAGGTGCTCGTTGCCCGTGGGCTTCTCGGTATCAAGCTGCCTCTCGTTCCCTTCGCGTTCTGCTTGCTTGTCTTCGACTGGACGTTCTGGGAGTGGTGGGTTGGCGGGCTGCCCGGACGGGGAGAGTGCAGGTGGTGAAATGGTCAAGCCGTGCAGGTCGTTTGCCACTCTGCTATCATTCGTTTTCTCCTTGGCCTCCCCGGCCGGGCCGTCCAGATCCACGAGCTTGCCCTGGGCGTGGTCATCCTTCATGCGAATCACATCGTCCTTTTCAATCTCCGTGCCCGCCCGCACGCCGATGAAGCCGCAGCGCCTCAAGATCTCGCCAGTCAGCTCCGGATAGCGCAGGTGGCCGCTCACGCGCTCGCTGAGATCCACATTCTCGAGGCCCTCGACGCCCGGTATGTCCTGCAGGCCAGCGACGCCGAGGGCGAGGCTGTGCATGCGGTACACGAAGCCGAGGACCATGTCGTTCTCCGAGTAAACGTTGAAGATGCGGCCGGCGACGACGGTGCGCAAGGTGCGCCAGTGCGCGGGGTTCGAGGGCGCCGGCGTGCCGATGAGGACCACGTCGGCGACGAGCCCGAAGGCGTGCCGCTCGGCGAGCGACTGCAGGCAGGCGTGGATGGCGGTCGCGCCGAGCGAGTAGCCGACGAGCGTGACCGGTCTCTCACCCTGGACGCGGTTGATGAGCGCGTCGGCGAGCAGCTGACCGGCCTTGTGGGAACGGTTGCTCGCCCGGTTGAAGGGATTGTCGACGTTGGATGCCGCGGCAAGGACCTGGATGGGCCAGAGGGCCGCCCACAGCGTTGCTAGGACGGTGCGCTTGATGACCTCGGACTTGAAAGCCTTCCAGGCAAACGACTGCACAAGGTCACGCAGAGCGGAGCCGAGCGCGAGCAGCGTCTTCATCTCGTAGCGCAGCGCGAAGACCTCGGTATCGGCGCCAAGGACGCGCCACGGTTTCTTAACGTCGTCCTCGGAGTTGAGCCAGCCGTTGATACCGATGGTAACCCGCAGACGACGCTGTTCTGGATGTCGCTCTCCCTGTTCGTCCTTGTTCTTGAAGTCACTGCCCCATTCCTCGTCAAGGGGTATGAAGCGGAAGTCTTCGACCTCTTTGGCGTAGTTGTCCATCATTTCACCCTAGGGCAAGTCAGCCATTTATGGCCTCTGAAGAAGGGGTGTTCCAGTAAACATACCGTCATCTTGGCACCGTACGCGCCAAAGAGGGCGCCTACCAAAGCACCATTCATCCAGAAGATGCCCAAGAAGCTGGCCACTCCCCCAAGACCAATACCGCCCATGATGCCGCCAATGGCTCCCGCAACAAGCGGAGCGGCCAGACCTCCCGTGACGCCGATGACGGCGGCTCCAGCTACAGACGCCAGGCCAACTTTCCAAAAGCGGCTGATCTTGTTCTCCTGCCGGCGCTTGGCCGCTTCGGCCTCGGCAGACATGGTCTCCTTCTGGCTCTGGTCGGCGGTGGATGACTCCATCAAGGACTTCGCGATCTCTGCCTCCTCCCTGTTGACGAAAGTTTGAGGCAGTTCCAGGGCCGATGCCAGGTACAGAACCAGGGCGCGTGAGTGGGCCGAGTACTTGCCGGTGGACAGGAGGAGCAGCAGGACGCAACCGAGGGCTTCCCTTCTGTCCTCTAACGGGATCGTCGTCAGAATCGTCGGGATTGGGTGGTACAGAGCGTGGAGAGATGACAAGTCCTCTGATTTCGTGATTCGAAAGTCGCCGAAGCTAATTAGATTTTCTCCTTCTTCTGGCGTATCCAGTCTTTTCTTGTCCATGGCCTCGCGCCTGGTCTTACGCTCCGCCTTGATCTTGGCATTGTCCTCCACCTTGAGAATCTCCTGCAACTTCGGCAGAAACTCCTTCTTCCAGTCTGCGATGTGCTTGAGAGCCGCCTTCTGGATATTCTCGGCCTGACGACCGGCTTTGCCCGCGGGCTTAGTCTTGGCCTGCTGCTGTCGGGCTTTTCCATCTTGGGACGAGGCGTCCTGGGCGCCCGACCTGGCATCTTCCCCGTCGGGGCTGTCATCGGCGGAGACGGAGCCCAGCTCATCGGCAGGAGTCTCCAACTGCGAGATCATGTACAGGGTGATCTCATCGACGAGCCTCAACAGCGCCTGGCGTCGGCCGGCGTCGAGTGCGATGACGACCTGGCGGGGATCCGCGCAGAGAGGGGCCATTCTGGACAGACGAGGCTGGCTCCCTGGGCTTGGGGCTCTAATGTCATGCGATGAGTGACTCGTAGGTCCTGGGCGTCGTTTGTGAGATGGCAGAGAGAAGGTTGGGTGTTTTCAGTCGCGAGACCGTGCCGTCCGGTAAGCCGTTGGCTTGCGTCATCAGTCACGGGCGGCCCCTGATGCTAGGTTCAAGATATCCGGCAGCTGTTCCGCGACAAAGACGCTCAACACGACCCACGGTAATCTATGTGTGTCGTGTACTCTGGGATGATCGATTGTGTATGTTGGTGAAATGGCTGACTGCTTGAGCTGACTGCCTGAATCTAGGCAGAGCCATGGCGGTGGACTTGGTTAGATGGTGCCTGTGACGTCAAAGCTTGGGGCGCTAAGCTGCCTAACGTCCAGGGGGCTCCGGGAGCGCCTACAGTGGGGTTTACCCGTACACGTCGGGTAGTCGTACGGAGTACGGAGTAGTGGATCTCGGGTTGACACAGGCAGAGATTCAGCACAACCCAACGCATCTGGTAGGTGCTAATAGCGGAATAGAACGTCATGAGATTGATTCATTGACCACGGGAATATTTCGAAGCTACCGCAACCACCCGAATTAATCTATGCTCGTTAGCAGACCAAGGAGAGGGAAACTCGCACTGGAGTCCAGGGTAGGTAAGTTTCGAATGGCACAGATATAGCCTTGAATCCCTGTGATTGCCGTTGAGATAAGAAGGGTGCCCCACATAAAAAATTCCTGGCCCGCCTTAACTCGAGACTCGCCCGCCTTCTCTCCCAAACCCGTCGCAAGCACTCGTCGCAACAGATACGCCCGCTGTCCAGCTCCCGATTGCCCTGAACCCGAATGGCACCCGGTAGCAAGAAGCACGACTCCTGAACGCGGCAGCGGCGGCAGTAACCTCCACAATGGACGCGCGCGCGCTCCTCACCTCGCAAGGGTGGCGGGGAAAGGGCCATTCCCTTCACTTGACCGACGACTCCATCGGCCTCGCCAAGCCGCTCCTGCTGTCCAGGAAAGATGACACCAAGGGTCTCGGCACCAAGCAACACTTCACAAGCGACCAGTGGTGGATGAATGCTTTCGACGAACAGCTCAAGGGCCTGGACACCTCCAAGGATGGCAAGGTTACGCAGACGGTCACAACGGGGAAGCTGAACTCGATCGAGAAAGGCTCGCTAGGGAAATACTACCTGTACACATCCTTCGTACGAGGAGGGTTCTTGGAAGGAACACTGGCCGACGACAAGGACTCATTGTCCACCAACTCCGACGACGCCACCTCCAACACCGACGCGCCCACCGCGCCGCCCCAGAAGGAGACAAAGGAGCAGAGGAGAGCGCGGAAAGAGGCAAAGCGGAAACGAAAAGAGGAGCGAGCGAAAGCGAGGGCCGCCCGGCGGGAGCGCAAGGCCAAAGGCAGCAAGTCAGAATCGAGCTCGGATGCCGACGAAGAGAAACGCAGGCGGCGCGCGAAAAAGGAAGAAAAACGGCGGAAGAGGAAGGAAAAGGAGGCAAGGTGAAACCGGGCAAAGCACATCATGGGCGATGGAGCATGGGTCATCAACATATGCATCGGCACGGCGTTGGGAATATTCTTGTTGTCATTTAGATACCCGTATCTATGGATAGAGCTTCACGTTTCCTTTGGAACCTTGCCCGGCTTACCTGACAGTATCCATGGCCTTCTGTCCCAAAAGTCGTCTTTGATGATGTCCAAGTGCTCCACGACGACTCTGGCCTTGGACCTCCGCTTCTTTTCCTTTTCGGCTTGGCTCTTTGACTGCTGTGCCGGCTCAGCCAGGTTGTCCATCTCTTCTGCCACTTTGTGATCATTGGGGTCGACTAGCTCATACTATACGTGGTCAGCATCGACTCATTGTAACGGTTGGCGCGAACTCACATCTCGAAAGATGACGCTGCCCTTCTTGTAGATTTCCGGTTCGTTGTTGTAGTTGATGTGGAAGCGCGAGAACAGTATCTCATTTTTATCGGCGGCGAGTGTACCCTGCAAGATTCAGCGCGGGTTTGTCAAGCGCCGATTAGGGTATCCCTACAGCGAGCGCCTTTTCCGCGTCCTTGTTGCTAATTCCACCAAGCTGGACAAGCGCCCAGAAAGTCGTGTTGTACAGGTTGTTAATATGGCCTCATACGGTCAGCGCAAGCGAAAGAGCCCTTCGGCGAGCGGTTAGCTTACAGTCGACTTGCCGCCAGCTCAGGTAGTCTCGGAGGTTCTGCACGCTCGGATAACATACCGCCCGACCATCAAAGGTAGGCAGTGGAAAGGAGAGAGGTGTGTCGGGAAAGTATGTTGACCACGAGTAGACGTAGTTTGCGGTGAACGTGGACACCACAGTGCTGACGAGTTTGCTGGAAGATGTGAGCGGACCCGCGGCGCAATCCTTGCGGCGGAGCGCTTACCTTGCTCTTCGCTCAAAGAGATTGCAGGCTTTGTGAAAGACGAAGCTGGGGCTGGTCAGACCTGGTGAATGTAACAGGCAAGGGTGAGAATTATACCTGTATTCGTCGCTGATGCCATATCCTATTGTGATCTCGGGCAGGTCCGTGACCACTGCTTTGGCGGCCGCATTCATGAGATCCAGGGCTCTCCGGTCATTGGGCTTTTCAAAGCCATAGTTTGCACACATTCTAGAAGGCTCGGGTCAGAAAGCTTCCGGTGAGAGGAGATGCGGGCGTGTGCACTTTGTGAAAGCCCGGCCATCTAAACGGACCACGATCCATGTGTTTGGAAGCAGGGCGTCTGTCTGCTCAAAGCCGCGGACATATTCGAACCTGTAGACGTGTCAGCTCTGGGGCCACCGTAGCCAAACACATATGAAGGCTCACTTTGAGTTTGCCATTTGGCCTATTCAACACAGTGAGCGGCCCTGAGGTCGATGATGTTGCTGGCAGACGCTTGCAAAAGAGCGATGTACGAGTAGGAAGCCTGTGGCAGGCCGTCCAACTGGACGTTAGTGGAGCCCAACTCCCCTCAGTGGGGTTGGCGACGCCTGCTAGGCCCACCCCAGGGCGCAACCTGACCCAGAGCCTCTCAGCCTTGCAGACAAACGCGCGCGGTCTTCGCGCAAGAGACCGCAACCTCTTGCTCCAGGTCTTCACCCCTCCACCTTCAAATGCCTTGGCCGCCTGCTTGCCCGTGACGAGCTCCTTCGTCACAACCGCAGCCATGAACCTGCTACTATCCGACGACTACCTGCTGCAGGACTACCCTGAAAGCATCACCAATACCATCCGGTCCGGCCATGCGACGATGCTGCGGTTCAACCGCAAGGGCGACTACCTGGCCTCGGGACGGGTGGACGGCACAGTCTCAATCTGGGACCTCGAAACAATGGGCGTCGCGAGGAAGCTGAGGGGGCACAATAAGAGCATAACCTTTCTCAGCTGGTCGCGCTGTGGAAGATACCTCTTGTCGACCTGCCAAGGGTGGAAGGCGATCCTTTGGGACCTCCAGGACGGGAAACGGCTCCGCGAGGTGCGCTTCCGTGCACCAGCATACATGGCGGAGCTTCACCCCTGGAACCAGTACGGAGATCCTATCTGGCCAAGCCCTTGAGGTGTCTCGCTGACCCGCGCAGCTTCCAGTTTGTCGCCTCGCTCTTCGAGGAGCAACCCGTCCTCGTGGACATGACCGAGCCCGTCGATGTCAAGCATATCCTGCCGTCAGTGCCGAACCGACAACATACCGACGACGCCGCGCTCAAGGAGAAGCAGGCCAAGGAGGACTCGAAGCAAATGACGACATCTGCTATTTGGACGACCACGGGCGACCACATCATCGCAGGCACGAGCAAGGGCAAACTCAACATCATCGATGCGAGGACACTCGAAGTCATCTACTCGGAGAAGATTTGCGGAGGAGTAATCACGACGATGCGCATCACGGGATCTGGCAGAGAGCTGCTGGTCAACTCTCAAGATCGCATCATCCGCACGTTCAGGATACCAAATCTCTCCGTGGAAGATCTGGACCCCGATACAATACAGGTTCCCCTGGAGCACAAGTTCCAGGACGTCGTCAACAAGCTGTCGTGGAACCACGTCACCTTCAGCGCGACCGGCGAATACGTAGCCGCGTCGACATATAACAATCACGAGCTCTACGTATGGGAACGGAACCACGGCAGTCTAGTATGCATGCTCAAGGACCCAAAAGAAGAGCAGGGGGTCATAGAATGGCACCCAACTCGAGCACTCCTGGCGGCATGCGGCCTGGAGACGGGTAGGATATACATTTGGTCGGTGGTGAGTCCTCAAAAATGGTCGGCGCTGGCGCCGGATTTTGCCGAGGTCGAGGAGAACGTCGAGTACATCGAGCGGGAGGACGAATTCGACATATATGCACAGGAGGAGATACATCGGCGACGACTCGACGCCGAAGACGAGGACGTGGACGTGCTGACGCTTGAACCGTCACCGGCCAAGCTGGACGACGACGACGCCGACGGGTTTCGCATGCCGATTCTGTTTAATCTGGGGGAGAGCGACAGTGAGGATGAGTTCGTCGCGGTATCAACGGGGACGATGCGCCGCAGGAGCCCCGGAGAAGGGCAGAGCGATGGCGAGGGAGTGGCGGAACCAGTGACGCTGAAGAAAGGGGGCGCAGGCAAGGGAGGGAAGAACAGGAAGAAGTGATGGGTCAGAGACGCGAAGCTTTCCTGGGGGCGGCCAGTGACGAAGGCAATGTCAGAAGGAATACTCGTAGTAACGAGCATGACGTGGCGCACGGCCAGTCTGCAACAGTGAACTCAGCCCAAGGTGCAATTCATTGGTGGGTTGTTGCATGTCAGTCAATGACCGCTGTTGCAGTGTTGAGTCACCGGTGTTGGCGTTCCCACTGGTGTGTGAGGCGCTGAGGCTCGGGGAAGCCTTCGATGTAAGCATGGAAGCTACCCAAGTCCAGCTACTCCGCAGCGTGCTTGGGCGAGGGGTGGTGACAAAATACATTGTGCAAAGGCGTATGGCTCTCAGGCGGAGGACCTGCCTACCTTTTTGTTGACATAATGCGCCGCCAGAACGCGGTCGAGGTCCCCGCTACCTGGCAACTTCGTGCCTGAGGCATTCACGCCCAGGCCCAGGGGGCGTCGGCGCACCCAAAATAGGCCTAGCGCAGTGTGGCAGCTGGCCGGCCGCCTCAACTCCAGATTCTTTCAGGCTGTCCTCTGACGACTCGCCTCAACCACGACAAAACTTTGCCGTACGGCCCAAAGTCATCACCACACGCGTTGTGCATCCCGCGCATCGCTTCGAGGCACGCCCAGAGTGCTCAGCGATACGGCTACCCGCGTTTCCACGACCCCGACGGCTTGCGAGACGGTGGCGACGGGGGAGAAGAGCTGAGGGTCTCCTGGGCCGTTGGCCAGGACGGGCGCTGCGTGCGAGCGCCATCCGCCACCCACTCTTGACGGCGATTTCCATCGACCGAGCGGCTTTTTGGGAAAGATAATCGGCTTCACTCGCTCCCTGTGCGCGTTTTTCGTTCTTCTCGACGCATCGCCGCACATCCGCGGCGCGTTTCTGATCCTCGGCTTCCCCGAACGTTCACGGTGCCGCAGAGGCGAAAGCGACCACAACCGCAAACATGGCGAACCTCATCTTCCCCTACTCGAGCGCGCCGCTCAAGACGGTGGAGGAGATCCAGTTCGGGCTCATGTCTCCCGAGGAGATCAAGAACATGAGCGTCGCCCACATTCTCTACCCCGAGACCATGGAGGAGAATGGGACGAAGCCTCGCGACGGAGGGCTCAACGACCCGCTCCTCGGATCCATCGATCGACAGTACAAGTGCAAGACTTGCAACCAGGCGATGAACGACTGTCCAGGTCACTTCGGCCACATCGAACTGGCCAAGCCGGTGTACCACCCAGGCTTTATCAAGAAGGTCAAGAAGATCTTGGAGATTGTCTGCCATAACTGCAGCAAGGTGTTGTCCGATACTGTTAGTCTATGCTACTTTCTTGCAAAGGTCTGTGAACTTCGTTTGGTACTGACCTGATCTGACACAGAGCGACCCCGAGTTCGTCGCTGCTATCAACACACGGGACCCCAAGCTTCGCTTCAACCGTGTCTGGGCCGTTTGCAAGAAGAAGCGCAAGTGCGAGAACGAGGATCGCCAGAAGAAAGAGGATGAAGACTTCGTACCGGGCATGAAGACGAATGGCAGCAACAACCACGGTGGTTGCGGCAACTTGCAGCCCTTGGTGCGTCAGGCTGCGCTTCAACTCAAGGCCGCCTTCGACGTGGCTCCGGATGACGGCCCCAAGAGGAAGGAGAGCGCGCCCATCACTCCAGAGATGGCTCACGGCATCTTGCGGCGCATTTCCGACACGGACTTGCGCAACATGGGCCTCAACGCCGACTACGCTCGCCCGGAGTGGATGATCATCACGGTCCTGCCTGTCCCTCCGCCGCCGGTCCGTCCCAGTATTTCCATGGATGGCACTAGTACTGGCATGCGAAACGAGGACGACTTGACGTACAAGCTCGGCGACATCATCCGCGCCAACGGCAACGTGAAGCAGGCTATCCGTGAAGGGTCGCCGCAACACATTGCGCGGGATTTTGAGGAGTTGTTGCAGTACCACGTGGCTACGTACATGGACAATGATATTGCTGGCCAGCCGCGAGCTCTGCAGAAGAGCGGCCGACCGGTCAAAGCTATCCGAGCTCGCCTAAAGGGCAAGGAGGGCCGCCTGAGAGGAAACTTGATGGGAAAACGAGTCGACTTCTCCGCGCGTACTGTCATCACTGGCGACGCCAACATTTCGCTTCACGAAGTCGGCGTTCCCCGCAGCATCGCCCGGACCTTGACCTATCCCGAGACTGTCACTCCGTACAATATTGGCAAGCTGCACCAGCTTGTGGAGAACGGACCGAACGAGCACCCCGGCGCCAAGTACGTCATTCGATCTGACGGTACCAGGATTGACCTGCGACATCACAGACGCGCAGCTCAGATTTCGCTGGAGTATGGGTGGAAGGTCGAGCGGCACTTGATGGACGGTGACTACATCATCTTCAACCGTCAGCCTTCACTGCACAAGGAGTCCATGATGGGCCATCGCGTCCGCGTCATGCCGTACTCCACATTCAGACTCAACCTGTCCGTCACATCGCCCTACAACGCCGACTTCGACGGTGACGAGATGAATCTGCACGTCCCTCAGAGCGAAGAAACTCGTGCTGAAATCAAGGAGCTTTGTCTCGTACCCAACAACATCGTGTCTCCTCAGAAGAACGGTCCGTTGATGGGAATCGTTCAGGACTCGCTGGCTGGTGTCTACAAGCTGTGCCGTCGTGACACCTTCCTGGACAAGGAGATGGTCATGAACCTCATGCTCTGGGTCCCCAATTGGGATGGCATCATCCCCGCGCCAGCCATCTTGAAGCCCCGCCCGCGCTGGACCGGCAAGCAGATCATCAGCATGGTCATTCCTCAGGAGATCAGCCTGCACAGCAAAGACGACGATGACTCTGACGCGCCGTTGCAGGACACTGGAGTCCTGATCCAGAGCGGTGAACTCATGTACGGTCTCTTGAAGAAGAAGTTTGTTGGATCGGCTGCCGGCGGCATCGTCCACCTTTGCTACAACGAACTCGGCCCCGAGGGAGCCATGGCATTCCTCAACGGTGTGCAGCAAGTGGTGACGTACTGGCTCCTTCACAATGGCCACAGCATTGGTATCGGCGATACTGTCCCCGATAAGCAGACCATCGAAAAGATTCAGGTGCACATCGACACGCAGAAGGCTGAAGTTGCCCGCTTGACAGCCCAGGCTACTGCCAACGAGCTTGAGGCTCTACCTGGCATGAATGTCCGAGCTACTTTTGAGAACAAGGTCTCTATGGCATTGAACAAGGCCCGTGATAAGGCCGGTACGACGACGCAGAAGAGCTTGAAGGACTCGAACAATGCCGTAACCATGGCCGAGTCTGGTTCCAAGGGTTCGTCCATCAACATTTCTCAGATGACTGCGCTTGTTGGCCAGCAGATCGTCGAGGGCAAGCGCATCCCGTTTGGTTTCAAGTACAGAACGCTCCCGCACTTCACCAAGGACGACTACTCGCCAGAGGCTCGTGGCTTTGTTGAGAACTCTTATCTTCGAGGCCTCACCCCTTCGGAGTTCTTCTTCCACGCCATGGCTGGTAGAGAAGGTCTGATTGACACTGCTGTCAAAACCGCAGAAACAGGGTACATCCAACGGCGACTTGTCAAAGCTCTCGAGGACCTCAGTGCGCGTTACGATGGAACGGTCCGCAACAGTCTGGGTGACATTATCCAGTTCCTCTATGGTGAGGACGGACTTGATGCTATGTGCATCGAAAAGCAGAAGCTCGGCACTCTGAAGATGTCGGATGCGGACTTTGACAAGAAATACCGCCTCGATCTCGCCAACCCACCAGAGTGGTTCAAGACTGACTACGAATATGGCAACGAGTTGACGGGAGACAAGGTCTCAATGAGCCTGCTTGATGAAGAGTGGGACGCGCTCTTGGCCGACCGCCGAAGTGTGAGAGCCATCAATAAGAGCAAGATGGGAGAGGAGATGATGCAACTGCCACTTAACATCGGTCGGATGATTGAGACGGCCAAGCGAATCTTCAACATCAAGGCCACTGATCGCAGTAATCTTCGCCCATCTGATGTCATCCCCGCCATTCAAAGTCTTCTGGGCAAGATAAGAATTGTGCGGGGCACCGATGCCATCTCTCAAGAAGCGGATGCGAGCGCTACGATTTTGTTCAAGGCCCTGGTCCGTTCCAGGTTGGCCTTCAAGGAAATCGTCAAGGTGCACCGCCTGAACAAACTTGCGTTCGATCATGTCCTCGGAGAGTTGCAGAATCGTTGGGACCGCTCCTTTGTCAGCCCCGGCGAGATGGTTGGCGTCTTGGCAGCCCAGTCCATTGGTGAGCCCGCCACTCAGATGACGCTGAACACCTTCCATTTTGCCGGTGTCTCGTCCAAGAACGTCACCCTCGGTGTGCCGCGACTCAAGGAGATTTTGAATCTTGCGAAGGACATCAAGACCCCGAGCATGACTGTCTTCTTGCAGACGCCGTTGGCGACGAAGGAGGAGGCGAAGACGCTGCGAAGCATGGTCGAGTACACGAACCTGCGTTCCATCACCTCGGTGACGGAGATCTACTATGATCCAGACATCCAGGGCACCAACATTGCCGAAGACTTGGACATGGTCGAGTCTTACTTCCTGATCCCAGACGATACCCAGGACACCCTCGATCAACAGTCGAGGTGGCTGCTGCGTATCACCCTGGACCGACAGAAGCTGCTTGACAAGGAAATCAAGATCGACGACGTTGCCCAGTGCATCAAGGAGCAGTACGAGAATGATCTGGCGATCATTTTCAGCGACAACAATGCGGACGAGCAGGTCATTCGTATCCGAACCATCAGCAGGGACAACGACAAGGACGAGAACGGCAACAAGAAGATGGAAGACGACGTCATGCTCAAACGTCTCGAGTCTCACCTTCTCGACACGCTGACACTCCGTGGCGTCCCGGGCATCGAACGAGCGTTCTTGACAAAGGGCACCCGCCTGGTCGAGCTTCC
Organism: Tolypocladium album; assembly: GCA_024341135.1. Taxonomy (NCBI): domain Eukaryota; kingdom Fungi; phylum Ascomycota; class Sordariomycetes; order Hypocreales; family Ophiocordycipitaceae; genus Tolypocladium; species Tolypocladium album. The sequence continues at coordinate 437,591 of JALHCF010000175.1, read as the reverse complement.
CGACGGCGCGGAGCTTGCCAAGAAGGACGACCCGCGATGCACTCAGTGGTACTTGGATACCAGCGGTTCAGCCCTGCGTGACGTGCTCGCTGTTGATGGCGTCGACGCGACGCGGACGTACACCAACGACCTTTGGCAGATTGTCGAAGTATTCGGCATCGAGGCGGCGCGATCCGCGCTGGTCCGGGAGTTGACGAACGTGCTGGCGTTTGACGGCTCGTACGTCAACCACAGACACATCGCGCTGCTGGTCGACGTCATGACCTACAGAGGCGTCATCTCCGCAGTCACCCGACACGGCATCAACCGAGCCGACACTGGTGCGCTCATGCGCTGCTCCTTCGAAGAGACGGTAGAAATCCTCCTCGAGGCCGCAGCCACGGGCGAGCTCGACGACTGCCGCGGCATCTCTGAAAACGTCATGCTCGGGCAGATGGCACCCATGGGAACAGGCAACTTTGAGGTTCTGCTCGACCCCAAGATGCTGGAAACGGTCATCTCGGACAACTCTCGCATGGGTCTCATGCCAGGGATGCCAACCAAGGATGGCGAGGTCGAGGGAGCCGCGACGCCGTACGACACGGGCTCGCCCATGGCCGACTCGGGGTACATGAGCATGAGTTCTCCCGCGGCCGGAAACTTCTCGCCGATCCAGGGTGCAGGGTCGGAGACGCCCGCTGGGTTCGGCACGGAGTACGGCGGCGGCGGTTTCGGCGGCATCGGGTCCATGAGCCCGTACGCGATGCGTGGAGCGACGAGCCCATTCAGCACCTCGCCCACGTCACCCTTCAGCGCAGGCATGGGCGGATACTCTCCGTCGTCGCCGAACGCGGGGTACTCGCCAACGTCGCCCCTGATCGATGGTGGCGCTCGCTACGCGACATCGCCGTCGTTCAGCCCGTCCTCGCCATCCTTCTCCCCCACATCGCCAATGCTGCGCCCAACCAGCCCGGCCAGCCCGAACTACAGCCCGACGTCACCGAGCTACTCGCCGGCATCGCCATCGTCGCCTCGGCACTACTCGCCAACTTCGCCGGCCCAGTTCAACTCCCCTACCTCCCCCAGCTACTCGCCGGCCAGCCCCAACTACAGCCCTGCGTCGCCTAACCTGCACGGGGCCGGCGCAACATCCCCCTCGTACTCTCCGGCATCACCCTCGTGGTCCCCGACGTCCCCAGAGGCTTACTCGCCCACGAGCCCTAGCTTCTCGAGGAGCCCGGGAAACCAGCAGTCCCCGACTAGCCCTAGCTACTCGCCGACGTCTCCCTCTTTCTCTCCCCGGACGCCTGGTCCGGGCAACTCGGGAAACCAATAGTGAGTTCCGGCCAAGCCACGGACTGATAGCAGCCTTGCAACGGACGCTGACAACCGGTCACAGCTCCCCTAATTCGCCGGCTAACGATTGATTTTTGACCGAGTAATGCACACGAGGGCACAGGCTGTCATTCGTTCTTCATTTCCTTCACTGTTCTCCCCAGTGGTTGAAAGGGGGGCCCGCGCCGCACGATAGAGTCCAAAACCAGGTGTGTGAGATAGAGACGGGTTGTTTGCACACGAAACAAGAAAACACGACCAAAAAAAGAGGAAAAGTGCTGCGGAATATTCCTGGAAAGGAGATCCTAGCAACTGGTTGAGGGGGGGGGGGAGCAAAGCGAGTCGACATGTATATTAGCAGCGGGGCAAGTGGCACGTGGTATTGCCAACATGGCATCACGGTAGGATGGATGCAAATTGCAAGCAGATTGGAATGCAGCGGGACAGAAGTCGTTGCAGTTTAGCAGAAGCTGAATGAGATGATTCTGTTTACCAAGCATGCAAACCCCTGTGTGCCACCGGGCCAGCCAGCCTTCCAGCCGGCCTGGCTGGCTGCCTGCTTTGGACTGCACCTCCAGAAACGCAAGCTGCCCCCACGTTCCGATGGGACAATCCCTGATGCTTCGGCCAGAAACAGACGCTGTCGCCAGGGGTCAAGTGCATCGTTCGCTTCCATTTGCCGCCGTTGCTGCCCAGAGAGGTAGGCGGTGTCACATGACGGTGTCTGGCTGCGCGGGCCCATGCATGGCGCCAATGACAAGCCAGAAAGGAGGGGGGGGGTTCGCGGCGCTGGGGGTGGTGCGAGCAGAGCGACCCCGGTCGCGAGCCGCAGTTGCTTTCATTGTCAGTTTTGACATATTTACGAGTATGCTTCTCGACTTCGTGGCAGAAACGCAGGCCCACGGCTATTCCTGTCGTCTTCGGATGCAATTATTGTGGAGCTGAGTCGTGGTTTCACAGCAGTCGAGCCTCCAACAGCACGCGGCACGGCGCGGTCCCCGCAGCACCCCCCACCGCCCGCCGTCAGGCGTTTTTTTACAGAGGGCGCCTGTCCGCCGGGCTTCCTGGCGCACCAGCCACACAGTATTGGCGCGCTAGGCGACTAGTAGACTACCCGAACCACCTTACCCCCTCCCCCTCCTCCCCCGGCGGGCGAAGTCGCAACCCACCAACGGCCGCTTCCCTGCATCCCCAACCCGCCGTGACGGGCCGCTGCCGGCGCTGTGCAACCTCGTCGTGCACACCGGAATGGAGCCCTGCAACTCGGGCCCTGCGACTCGGGTCCTGCGACTCGGCCGCGCGAGCACCTGCAACAGGGCCGCGCTGGGAAAGCAGCCAGCGACGGCGACCCCGTCGCCTGCAGCGCGAGGCGGCTCTCGCGCTGCGGCGGCTCCGGTTGGAGGAAAAGGCGCGACATCGTCCCCGGCCGAGCCTGCGCGCACTCAGCCGCGGCGCCTCCAGTCGCGTTCCAAATATGTCCCTGCCTCCCGTCTGTTTCATCGTCGGCAGGGCAGGGCTGGAACGTGGCTTGCACGTTGGACCTGCGTGGCATCTGTGTAACCGTGCAAGTCCCTGCCCGCGCTGCGCCTTGCGCGAGCTCTACGGCATTTGCTCAACGCCGCCTCCTTGAACCGCCCAAACCGCGGCCCCCAACGTGTGCTGGGTGGCATTCAGTAAGTCAACGAGGCTTCCAGAATGATCATCTCTGCCGATGACGCAGAGGGCTCGTGAGTTTGCCTGGGGCTGTGGCGGCCGGCTTTTGCGGCCGGGCGCAGACGCGGTCGCACAAGCGGCCGCATGAGCCTAGCAGTAGTAACTGTGTTGGCCGACAACAGCGGCCCGCAATCACGACACAGCCAGAGCGCACCAGGAAATAGGGGCTGGACAGATGGCATGATGCCCATCGTGAATCATTCGGCACGAGAAATCAGAGTTTGGGGATGCTCGAATTCGATTTGTTGGACACTAACTAATGCCGCGGGATCTCTGGCCGTTTCTTTGACACCACAAATCCCCACCACGTTCGTCGCTCTTCTCGTCAACGCAGCCCTCCTGTTCCTCCTCTTACCCTCGTATTCCAACCAAGAATCCAAAGCCGGGTAAGGGGTCGAAGAGAAAGGAGATATTGTAAGACATAGAAGAAGGGACGAAAAGTGGGAAAGGGGCGTCAACGAAATATGCCAGAAACTTGCCCCGGAGCGGCGCTCCGCAAGAAATAGCCCTAACCGCTGTTCGCTCATGTGGTTGAAACACAGAAGACGCTGCCACCGGTGCGAAGAGCCGAAATCAAGCCGAGAGCTTCAAGAAGAGAAATAAAAGCAGAGAAATAAAACTAGAGTGAAGTAATGAAAATCAGTCCCTGAGTCGCAAGGCCCGACTCTCGATCCGCCGTCAGCCCATCAAGGGTAGCGCAGTGGAGTGTCCGGGCCTCGCAACCTTTGCCGCGTGGCCGTCTATAGTGTGTTCCATCAACTTCGTCTATCCTGGCGCGTTCCTGGGTCAACCAGCTCGTGCCTTATGAGTTTTTGGCGCCAGCAAGCAAGGCAAGCAGGCGTGATGGACTTCGAACGAGCCGTTACTTTTTGGGATTGGGGCACTGAGAGCGGTTGCAGTATCCCTCCCACGTCTGGAGGCCCTGGGGCTGGACCGTCGTGCAGTGGCATGTCGGGTGGCTGGTGTTGTGCTCGATGACGCACCCGCACAGGGTGTAGTACTCGGAGGAGACCCAGAGGCACATGATGGCGGCTGTGTCGTCGGATGATCTGGAGATTTGCGAGGTGATTTTGTCGGGGGTGAATTGCGCCCGACTTTGGTTTCGAAGGGAGGCTGTGAAATAGCTCTTTGGTTCAAGACTGTTTGCGGTCAGCTGAAAGCTCGTCCATTGCGTGGGCTGCTTGAGGGCACCGACACTGCGTTGAGTGTTTGCTTGCTCGGAGGGGACGTCCGAAGAGGTGCGGTTGTCGAACTTGTGAAGATGCTGGGTGGTTGATGAAGAGGCGAGGCAACTCGGATTCTTTGTCGAGTGACGTGTGTGTGTGTTGCTTTGGGTTCTGATGTGTTCAAGTGTGTGAGTGCGAGTGTGTGTGAGCTTCAAAGGAAGATGTGTTGAAAGAGGGCAGAAGCTCCTTGTCTTTATATACTTGGTGGCAGTCGGTCTGAGCAGAGTGTAGCCACGGCGGCAGATGCGTGTTGGTGATGTTTGCTTACAGGCCGATATCACTGTCTGCTTCTGAGCCACCAACCAAGTCGCTTGGAGCACCAGACAGATTTTCCAGTTTCCCAACACGGCCGAGTCAAATGTGTTTGTTGGCCGTTTGCTCTTTTTTCTGCCCGTCCTGTAGAGCAGGACCGGGCTATGTTGTAGGGGTGGGCGATGGAGATTGGGCGAGGGTGTCGCGCAGGGTATGTGTTAGCTGCGAGGCCGGCTGCTTGCGAGGCAGTACCCGGTGTCTCGTTGCCGTACGCTCTGGAAGGGGGTTGGTCGGAGAGACTTTGCTCGTTGGAGAGACCTCACCCGTTGGAGACAGCTCATTCGTCGAAGACACCTTACACTCGGGCGGGCGAGGAGGGGCGAGCAGAGGAGTCACAACGGGCGGAACGTCGAGGAGATATAGACTCCAAATTAGGTAGGCCACAGCATCGTGTTGGTCGCTCCCCGCTACGTCAAGGTACATGGGCTGCGGCAGGACTGGGCGGCCGTGACATGGACTCCATGGAGGAGCGAGCTGCAGGATGGGGAACGGCGCGAGAGATGGAGGCAGAGGCAGAGACAGAGCCCGAGAGGGAGAGGTAGCGAATGGAAGAGGCAGTGGCAGCGATCAAACCGAGCAGAGGGAGAGGGACCAACGGCTGCGGTGGTGCAGTCTCGGCAAGACCCTGGACCATGTACTCCACGCAGTGTGGGTGGCAGCTACAGCATCTCGCAGCAGCGGCTCCAACGAGCTTAGAGTCTCGTGCATGGGCCGAAGAGGACGGAAGGGGAATTGGGGCGCGCGCTGCGGCATGGGAGGGGGGCCGAAGCGATGCATCTCAGATGGCCAGCCACAGCAGGCCCACAGTCAACGCTGCCGAGGACATCGAGGAGCGCCGCAGCAGCAGCTTCCATTAGTAGCAACCAACGCCCGGGAGGGTCTGGTGCTACGTACGGCACAAGAGCGAGGTTGATGCAAGGCAGGCCAGGGAAGACCCGCGAACTTTGCAAGACCCGGGGCACGAGACGATGCCGGCGGGCAAGCCTCAAGGCGTGCCCGGGGGCGTGGTGGTGGTGGGAGGGGGTGGGTGATTCTGGCACGAGGGCGTCTGCGACCAGGGTCCTGCCCATGTTCATGTTCGTATCGGCGTCTCTGCGTCTGCGTCTGCGTCTTCCTGTGCAAAGGCCAAGTACCGTCGACGAGCGAGGCAGCAGAACAGCTTCAAGTTGGCTCATGCGCGGGACTGAACTGGTCTGGGCCCGAGGGTGCATCCGCGAGCCCTTTGGGAATGCCAGCGCACAGGTGCTGCGCAGGTACACGCGGCTGCTCCTATTTTAGACGCGCAGAGGGGGATCTGCCTTCATCTTTGCCTGGAGCGGGAAATGGCATCGCCTTCCGCCGCTCGCTCGCTTTGCGAGCCGCAACGCAGCGAGCCCGTACGTGTACAAGTACGCTGCGCGGGCAAGCAGCAAGCCAGACCCATCTCGTCGCGGGTCCCCAAGTAATTAGGTGTTGGCCCCCCGCCGGCTGCCAGACCTCCTCTTGGGGCTGATTGACGGGCGTGCTCGCACCCGCGGTCCAGGCACAGCAACCCCCACCACCCTCGGCGTCCAGAATCGGACGGAGCATCGCACTCACTTCGTCCAATTCCTGACGAAATGACGGCCGGATTGGCGTGGCGCGGCTCCGAAACGGCAGTGGCTGCGCTGGTCTTCTGCAACCCAGGCCAGGCTGCGTCCGCACCGGGTGGAACGTGGACAACGTCCGTGGCTCACCGTCGGGGCTTCCAGGCGACGGGAGGCACCGTACATCGTGGTACCGCCCGCACGCATCTCACGCGACTGCCCCGATCTCGCCGCGGCTTTGTCCCTGCGTTCAGTGCAATGTACTCGTGCACGAATCCTCGCCCATGACGCAAATACCTGGACAAACAGCGACAGAAATAGGCACCTTACGCGTTCGGGCACGCGACGGTGTATCATGCACCAGGCACCAGCCACCATTGACCAGGCAGGCGGGCGAGCAAGCAGAGCAATCATGTCAGGAACCCACCGCAGCGACGGCAACTGCACCGACATGCGCTGCACAATGCCGGGTCGGGTGGGTGGCAGCTGCATCAAGCAGCAGGTTGCAGGCTGCAGGGCAAGTGTGCGTCGTCCAGTGCGTCCAGTGCCCACCAACCCGCCTCAGCCACGATGATTCGGTCGTGCCATTGACGCCGTCATATCGACTGAAAGCTATACGACAAGTTGCCGACCCTGCCTGGCCTCGTACAGCTGCGCTTCACCGTTCACGATCCACAGTCAACGCCCGCCGTCCCGCTTCCGCTCCCGCTGCCGCATGCAAACCAATTGCGACGAGTGCTCGTGCTACCGCGACGCCTTGGGACTCGACCGACCGGGCACACCCTCGGGCCAGGCCCCCAACGGGCCGGTGCCATACGCCGGCCTCGCGAGCGCCCGTCATCGTCATCTCCGCGACCTTGTCTCCTCGCACGGGTTGGCGGCTCTCCCGACGGACGCAGCCACCGCAGGCTGCACCAAACCACCAGCTCAGCCGCAGGCCGTCTTCCGATTTGCAGCTCGCCGCAGCCATCGGGCGGGAATCTACAGATGTGCGTTGGCCAGGCGCAATTCGCCGGCGTCGCTTCCGCGCGGCACAATCCCTTCCTCTCTGGCTCTAGCCGTATGTGATGTAACTTGCAAGTACGCGTAAACACACGGTGCGCTGATCTGCTGCCCGCCGTCGCGAGCATTAGACGCACGACGACGTACCCTCAGACGGGTGTCGCGCAATATCCGCGGTGAGTGACCCGTCCGGCCAACGCCCAAGGCCGCTCCCAACGGCGTATGGTCTCTTTGAGGCATAGTCACGAGGGTGTCATGTCTGTAAGTGGGAAGACGCACATCGAAGGGGGGCCAGGGAAACCACTTTGGGGGTATCAACGCGAAGGACCCGAGCCGCAACGCAGCAAGCAACGCCCCGCCCTGAAGCGCGCCAGACGAGCGCAAGTGACCCATGTGGACAGAGCATCGGATCCGTGGCGAGGAGTAGAGTACCAAGGAGTTTTTAGACAAGGTATTGTGCGACGATTGGTCTTGTCTGGCAAGCTAATTCTAGCCAATGATCGACTTGCCCACCACCATGACTGGACGACGTGCCGACCCAACCTTGCTAACTTTACCGAGGTGAACAATCTTCTACAGCAATGCAAAAATCGCCAGCAAACAAAATGCTCACTCAGGGTTCAAAGCGTCCCGTATTGTCGTCACTCGAGTGTAGAGATCAGGAGGGGTGCCGTCGCTGCCTGGACGCCTGGTGGGCCTGCGAGCGGTGGATATGGAACTCGGTCCCGGTGACTGATATGCGAAAGCCACGCTGGGCAATGGCCACCCACCTACAGAATGGACTGCATCTCGGCCGGCGGATCTCAACGCCCGCTAATGCTGCTGCTGCCTGTACCAAGCAGAGCCGACTTTGAAAACTTGGCCTTTGCATTGGTCGATGCAAAAGGTCCCGAGAGCCATCACACTCTTGGCTCAGTTCTGATTATGCACGCCGCGTCTCGACTGCTTCGGCCCATCACGGAAGGTTCTGGGAAGCCCTGGTTGGAGCATCGGCCGCCAATTGGAGTTGGGTGCCCATGTTTGTGCCCGGCCAACTCGCTTCGGACGAGGCGAAAGAGGGCGGGACCCCAGAACGACGTCTTCATGACTTCAGTCCTGCAATCCCCTCGACGTCAACCAGGCCAGGCGTCAGGCGTCTATGCCCCAGAGCTGTTAGGATGGTGTATGTAAGTCGGGAACGCACCGCGGCAAGTGATTGGACGGAGGCCAGGAACCAACAGTGTGTTGGTCACTATGTGGCATTAGGCGACAGGGATCGTTAAGTTGGCAGCCATTCCGTTTCTCCAGGCTCTGGTACGTTCGGTTGGTCTGGCACTCTAGACGCCGAGCGGGCCGGCCCTGGAGGGGGATGATCGGTAGCCTACGCCTTGGTGAGGGGGCAGAAAAGCTAATTGCTCCTGGGGGGTTCGCGCTGGCTACTGGCTCGTTGCCGGGAGTTTGGGCCGACGGCCACTGGGAAGCCCGCGCAAGATGCCGTCTGCCAATCACCTTGGTCGCTTCTCCAAACCTTTGCCCAAGGCAGCATGCCTGGAAATTTCTTTGCTCAGCCCCCAGAAGTCATCAGACGTGCCATGGATCCGCTCTACAAGTTGACAGAACGCACGCTCCCTAGAGCAGGCCTGGTCGCGGCCGGGCGTCTGTGGCGGCGTGATCGCGCAAATTCTACCAATGCCGTGTCGGCGCGGCGGTGTAAGGATACCTCGGGTGGGGATGCGACTCACCCAGCGCCGCACTGCAGCTTCATCACTGTGGGGAGTCCGGTTAAGGTTAGGACCAGGATTCGGAGCGCGGCTGTGAGCGCAACTCTCCCTCCTCCACACCACTCAAGACGCCTCAGGCGCCGCTTCTCCACGACACACCATTCACACCGCGCCGTTAGCCATGGGCAGGCCGCATCTCGTCACCCACAGCCGCTCGAGCAGCACGAGATTGGCGCTGCCGCTGGCCCTCGACTGAGGCCCTCTCACGCCGACGGCGGGCGGGAGATCGTCCGCCAGGCACCTTTCTTCGTGCCGCGCCCGAGGCTCGTCCATGGGCCTGCCAGCCCGACCCGCGCAGAAGAGCTTGCCAACGGCATTTCATCATCTCGTCATCTCTTCCGCCGACGATGTGCTCACATCGCGGCGCTTCCCGCCAGCATCGCATCATGTTGGCCGGGCCACGCACTGCAGCTAGGGTCTGCACCCGCCATTGGTGCCATCTTTGAGAGCAATGTGTCGGATCGCCATGTTCTGGCGTCTCCGTATATGCATCTACTTTGACCGCGACCCACAGGCAAGCTGCTTCCACACATAGGAGAAGCCCGCTGCCGTTTTCTTGGGGCAATGCTTGTGTGGTGTGTACGTCGCTTGCGCCTGCGCCGTCTGCGAATGCGTTCTATCATGCTGCGCCAGAGCCGCCATTCCGATGCTGTCCCTTGTCTTGGGCGATATTGCGCCCCACGGCGTCATATTGGATCATGAACCAGCCGTTTGTCGTGAGGCCGCCACGATCGTCCCGCTGACAGACCCATGCGGCCGTATATGCGGCCATATATGCGGCCACGCCTTGCCGCGCCCGGCACTAGGCACTCAAGGCAGACTATTCAGGGGAGAGGGAGGCGTTCATCGACTTGTTCCTCTGTCTGCAGAGACTCAACCTTTCCCGAAGCTGACTGCAGCCAACAGGTGACCTTGCTCGGGCATCTGGGATTGGTTCCTCTCAAGGCAGCGGAACACCAGATTGGACGAACTCCCAACGAGCGAGCCCTGGCACATCCGGCAACAGTCAAGTGATTTCTGCCGCGCTCGTCTGGGGGCCCAACAGGACGCCCGGCGCTGCTACGGGTACCAGCACGCGCAAGGCTCGGCACAGATGACTGATTCTTGCCCGGCAAGCCAACACGTTGCATGCATGAGAGGCTTCTCGCGGCTGCGGAGCAGTTGTTCTCCCTTGTTCCCAGCCTGCGGGCTTAGCCACAGGCGCGGCTTTTGCAGCAGGCAAAATGGCAAGCTCACATGTTCGCACCCGAGGGACATGCGTCGATAATCAAACAGCCCTGCTACTTGTGGCTCTGGACAGCGGAGACAGTCGTGTTCTTGACGCTTCGCAAACAGAAAGAAGGAGTCAAACAGTCATGGTCTTGGTCTGCTATCATCTGCTATCAAGCGTGCACTTACGCGGGAATACCCTTGCCGCATACGCCGTGCCTCTCGCAACGGCCACGAGGTCATTCTGCGCCAATGTCATGGCAAAGGTCTTGGGACCGTGCCACGCGGACGAGGCAGCATCGGCCGAGCGGCGCCCGCGCGCAAGGTAGACCGGTCATTACCATCCTTTGGAAGGCCTGCTTCCAAAACTTACTCGCTTTGAGGAGTTCGCACAAGTCCTTGTTGGGCGAGGCTTCTCCAAACGGAGCGGCGCATCAACGCTTACCCAACTGTGGCAACCAACATAGACGCCTAAGCGGCCCCCATGCGATCTAGCTGGAGCTCAAGAGGCGAGTCGAGACATGGTATCCCCGACCTCGCCACGGGTCGCCTATCACAGCCTTCAGACCACCGATGCAGATTGGACAGACTGATGCACCTTTGCCATGGAATGCACAGCGCCCTGTGTTCTCCTGCCGACGTTGACGCCATGCCCAACGACTGGATGTGATGTTATATGCTTCCTTTGTGGGTTGACCAATCAAGAGGGGCATTTTAGGCGCCGCGACTGCTGCGCATGGCCGACCCGACCCGACCCACCGTCCCTGGCAAACCAACATGCCAGGATCGAACCAGGGGGGACCTCGAAGTCGACGTCACTGAAACACATCGCCAGCTCCATCGACGGAGCTGAAATCTGTCCTCGCAAGCTAGCTCACACTATTCGACCGAGGAGCTGCTGTTGGTAGCTACATGAGCTCCCGAATAGGCCAATGAGTCCACGTCTAGCTTCAGATTGGCCCGCGAGAGGGGAACGTGGTGGGCCTATCTGTTGATGGCGCACGGGTCAAGAAGGCGACGCCGGCCAGCAAGAGGCTTGAAATGCAAGAAGGACGGTGTGGGTGGCCTTGGTTCTGCATCTCTGTCACTCCAGTCACCAACAGACTTCCGACTCGAGCCGGGGATGGAGGATTCGTCATCTGCCATGACCGGAAGGAGTTGCCCACACGCCTGACTGCTTGGCCTTGTGATTTCGCGGTCATCAGGTCGGCAATCGTACCCAGCTTCAACCAGGAAGCCGATACCGTCTGCAGCATGGCAGCCTGCTCCTGCCTGACGCGACCAACAGCGCCGAAGTGAGGGAAGGTGATTCGCGAGCCCCAAAGGTGTGTCCTTTCAGCGTGGGATGCGGGAAGAGATGGACTGTGCCATACGGATATGAATATCGCGTCTGGAACATCACTACTTGTGGTTATGGAACCGCTGCCTGCCATCGGCGCCTGCGGCGGCTTGAGCAACTGCTGTTACGACGAACAACCCGCGGTAGACGCTGCCGGGCTCGGACGGGCCCGCGCTTGATTGCCGCGGAATTTCTGCGACTCAATGAGGCTCCGATCGCCGACGTTGGTTCTGGCCTGGGCCGCACACAGCATGCGTCCATCCGGATCCGAATTGGGCCAGATGGCGCCATATTCCGGGCCGTTCCTTGCCGTAGGAGCAGCCAAGGAGTTTTGTGCGCCGTGGACGGCAGGTGACGGCCACTCGCCGAACTTTGTTGCCGCGGCGCAGACAAGAAGCCGCCCGCCCCCAGGGATAAAGAGACCCCCTCTGGCACACCTCACGCTGGCCTCTTTCTTCCTTCCTCTATCATCACCACCAATACCACAATCACCAGCGCCGCGCCCGCTTTCAGTCTCCCCCCTGGCTCGCGTCTTTGGCCTCTCGTCTTGGCTTGGGATTGGTGGGATATCGTTTCGGCCTGGGCCTCTGGTGATTGGGTACTCGGTGCTGGAGGGTTCGGTCTTGCCTTAGTTGCTGGAATGGATCGATTTGGCGTGCGCCCTGGCCTCCCCGTGAACTTGTCCGTGTTGCCGTGGCGCCCTTCTCCAATGCATGTCCGGCCGTGATCCGTCCGAGGTCTGGTGTAAATGAAACATGTATGTTAATTCCATGAGCCTCCTGAATTCGACTATGTAACAGGCACCATGGTAGGGTGCACCAGACATGCACTATAGTCTCTCGTAAGAATTGTGCCTGTGCTATAACTTTATGCGTAAACTACGTATACAACCTGTGAACCGTCACTGTAACAGGGTGCACCAGATGTGTACTGTAGTCTCTCTTAAGCACCGTGCCTGTTCGCAGGTTTTACATGCATTTTACTCACAAGGTTAGAGTATAGATACAGAGCTCGAGAGAGGCTAAAGAGTAATATCAGGAAGTAGCTATTGCTAAAGGGAATAATTCTGTCAATAATATATTATTACCATAATAGAATTAACTACGTTCCTTTTTATATAGAGTGTTACCCTTGTATATTATATAGAGCCTATCAGTAATTACCTCACAATCGATATCACTAGCTGCTTTCTCGTCAAATAAGTTTCAACGCGTACCTGCAATTCAATGCCTTTCTTCATCCTCGCTTGTACCGACCTCTTCCCTCATCAACCGCCTCCGTCACCAAACCGTCACCGACACGTCCGCGGCGCACTTTACTCTTCGATATTCGTGACTGCCTCGTATCTCATCGATTGGACCTTTGACAGGTCTGGAAAACAAAGATGACGCCCACGTACGATCCTTCCGAGATGTTGAGTCTGAGGCTCCTTGCAAGGTTTGCGCCGGGCTCAATTACGCCGGCATCTACGAACACGTTTGCGGCGTGGGCAGTGGTGAGTGTGCCTACCAACAGGCCTCGAGACGATGCTAACATTTAACAGGGTCATCTCTCGAGTGTCTCTGGTGCAGACACAGGGGTCACGACTGTATGCTCCTTCGACACACGTACGACCCGGCCGTTGTTCTAACCCCAACAAGTTTCCGTCGAAGCCTTTGACGGGGACACAATTGAACTCGGACGGAATCTCGTCCGTGCCCGCCGCCACGCCGCTTCCCTGGCTCTCCAGCTTGGTCGAGATGACTGACGACTCTGATGCAACCGACAATTTGATGAGGTACGTCATCTCGACCTCTGTCGGAGATTAAGGTAGTAAGCCAGCGTTCAGCCACAACCCTCCAGAAGCTCTCGCTCACCTAAAGAGTTGTAATCCCAATATCGTCGGGCCCTCTGTGCTCCTCATTTCCATTTTTGGGACGGTGTCCGTGGTCGCGCCCCGTCCCTTCGTACCCGACCCGGTCACACCTGTGGCATCGCCCGAGGCGGAGAGTCAGTGACCGAACGATTAGTGCTAACTCTGCTACAACACCAGCAAATACTTCATTACTATCTCCCTCCTCGCAACATATGCGTCGAGCGGGGTGCAGTTCAAGGCATTCTGGCCACTCTCATACCTCGAAGCCCGGCGGCGCCGTTTCAAGGCATACGGTCTGCCTACTGCACGTGCCCCTGCGATATGGACAGCTGGATTCATGGTCGTGGACCTACCGCACAACAGCAAGAATTTCTATGGTTGATCAGACAATACATCAAAGTGCCCCTGATTCGTTCACTGTGATTTCTGGTGTAGATTAAATGACTGTCTGTTTTAACTGAATAACGTATCGAGATTTAGGTTCACCTAATTATGCTAAACTCGAACAAGAAGGAAGCCCACCATCGTCACCATTGGGAGTCATCGTCGCTCTGGGGATCGTGGTCGCTATCGAGACTAGGTCGTTCTCTGGGCTAGAGTCGCTCTCGGACTATGTCCCATATTTCGCACCTAGACATCGCCTCTTTCTGGCGCCTGCATTTTCCACCCCGTCGTACGCTCTTTTCAAATTCGCCTTGGTCGAAGCGTCCACAGCACGTCGCCCTCTCTTCGCGATTAGCTGCCGGAAGATCTTTCGTAACAGCGACTGATCGAGAGCCATCTTGTCCTCCCTCGCGGCAGTCTTAATGATCTCGAGATCGGTATTGCAACCTTGAGGGGTTAGTTCTCGTTGTTTGACGAGTGAGAGCTAAGGAACTTACCGTCAGGGTATGGATAAGGGAATGTATCCATGCTGTATCCTTTCTCTCTCACCATGTCTTCCCAGCTGCTTCTCGCTTGCGTGATTCGCCCCGCCTTCTCATCATTTTAGCATTGAAGTCTCCTGTTGTTGCCCATCAACGCTTGGTACTCCACAATAAGCTGGATGAAGCCCGTCGCCATGCGTCCATCTATCGAGTAGTTGTTGTTTCGCCCTACAGTGGGCCGCCCTACCGTGGGCCTTTGCTATTTTTATCAGCACAATCGAACAGATATGCCCTGGAACGATCGTCTCGGGGCTTTTGAGGTTGTTTGGAGTCTTAATCTCCCTCAGGCTCCATGCCATTCTATTGAAGGACTGCCCATACTCCTCTTTGACGGCCTCATAGAGAAACATCTCCTGTGCCACAAAGTTGAGACTATTCCAAGGATCAGGTGAGACTGACTGGCACTCTGATGCCAAGATCGGGATACACTTAGCCCACATCTTCTTTTCTTGGTGGTCCATAAACGAGTCTCGGACCTTGATGATGCGGATATCGACTCGCTCACGCTGTCCGATTCGACAGAGGCGCCCTTTAGCCTGCACCAGTGCGGACGCGTTAAAATGGAAGCTCAGAATTAGCATGTGATGGCAGTCCTTATGCAGGCTTATCCCGGAATTTGCAGATGTGAGGCTACATATGAGGATCTCGGGCGACGATCCTGGCGTGTTCCAGAATTGAACTGCTTCGTGACGCTGTGCTGCTGAATGATCCCCTTGTATCGAGATGACAGAGAATCCCAGCTTCACGAAGAATCCAATGGTTTGCCTAGATTGGTAGCGTAGCACGATCAGCGACTGTTCAACCGGAAAGAGTGTAGACTTACGAGATTGGCCAACGATAATCGACGAAAATTGTCAGCTTTTTCTTCTGGACTCGGCAGACTCGAATCCCTTGATGGAGGCTTCTTATCAGCAGCGGTGCCTTCGCTGCAACAAAGTGGGCAAAAAGAATGGGAGAGTTGTACGGCGGCAAGGCGTTGGGATCGTTGCATGTGTGTACCCAGTACTGAGACATGCTCCCATCGCGGTCCAGCTCTCTCATCCGCTTGATGTGCGAGACGCCTAA
Source organism: Tolypocladium album (assembly GCA_024341135.1). Taxonomy (NCBI): domain Eukaryota; kingdom Fungi; phylum Ascomycota; class Sordariomycetes; order Hypocreales; family Ophiocordycipitaceae; genus Tolypocladium; species Tolypocladium album. Next base: position 422,305 of record JALHCF010000175.1, on the reverse strand, counting down.
CGGAACGAAATCATTATCCTTGATTCATTTCTTCGATTTCGCACTCCGTACCGCCTTCCGCCTCGTTTGGACGTGGCTAAGTGCTGGGTTCTTGTCCTCAACATCCGCGCCGACGATGTGCTCGGGTTTGAAAGACATGTACTTTAAGACCCGGGCGTCGAATGAGGTTGGCATTCCCCATCTCCAAGACGCGAAAATACCCGAGGGCTCAGAGGTTGAAGGAGTCGATTCGGATTGTCGGTAATTCGACGATGATGCTGCCTTCATGGGATCATTGAATGACTGTCCTACGAGTGCCATGTGCATGGCATATTCCGGGGCGAAACTGACTTCCTCCCTGGTAACATGTGGTGTCTGCACGTCATCGCCCACGCATACTCTACTGCCGTCGGGAAGGTCGAGGGGCGTCGTCTTTCGCCGTCGACGTTGCAGCATTCGGAGGACAGTTCGAATGACAGCAGAGCCCGGCTCGGCCGTTTGTCTGGTCTTGTCCAAGGTCATCGAAAGCAGACACGGAACCAATGTCCAAATAGGGAAATTTCCCGACAGCTGGTACAGGCGCCTCATGGCCGCTATCGATGACGGGGGATGATGGCCATATGTAGATCCATGGAATATGCCACGGGTTTCCAAGCCTAATTCTTGTCGGTTGAAACCAACGGGCGCGAAAGGATCGTATTGTGGTTCGTAAAGACCGGGGAGGTGCTCCAGTTCCGGGAAGTCAGTTGGGTATACCTTGATACCGGTACATCGCCAGGCACAACGAACCACCTGAATGAGATCCTTTATATTAATGCCCATAATTCTCGCAGTCATGAGGTGAACGGATCTGTGATTGATGTGGTAGAGTAACGAGTCTGTGGTGCCAAACTGTTTCTTGGTCTCGTGTGCCTCGTTTAGGATAAGGCGCGGAATGAAATGTTCATCTCCCAGGGCAATGGAAGCATAAATTCCATGAGACACAGGTACTGGTGGATGGGAGTCTAATTTTAGAAATAAAGCAGACAGGCCATTAAACTGATTGTTGGGACCTCACATTGCCGTGACTGGCTTGGGCGAATTGTTGTGTATTTTTCGGGTTGTCTGTTGGGGCCGTTGTTCACGTCCGCCGATAAGGTGAGGGCTGTGATATTTCCTGGCACGGCCAGGCCCTGAACTAGGAGGGTGTTCTTGCCGTCAATCTCTCCTGATGTCATGGAGACAAATTGATGGCCCTTCAATGAGTCGTTTCTCCAGTGGGTTTGGTCTTTGGTGGTGAGCTTCGGGGCCGACATAGCCACGGGCTCGAGAGCGTAGGAGTTGTACCCCACGTGGAAAGCCATGGGACCAGCTCTGGTATCCCCAGTGCCTGTCACCAGATACCTGTCAAAGTTGGATTGTGATGCCCTAGCTGTTGGGCTTTCATCATCGTCCATAAGTGTACATCAGCCTAGAAGAGGGCCAGACCCTGAGTATTGATAGCTGCTGCAAGTGGGTTTGTAGGCGCCTGAGCTGAAGCAAGTTGCGATTTATTATCGCTTTGATTTCCCGTGGCTTGCGACATGGTGAACCTTAGTGGTGATGCCGTCGCCGCTTGGTGGAGGTTTCGAACTTTGGGAACCGTTCGCCAATTATCCGTCGCGGCACTTCCGCTAAATCCAGAAACAAAAAAGAGTAGCGGGAATAAGCCCTCCTAAAGGGAATAAAGGCAAGGCATCTTGAAATGGTTGATTTGGAGAGCGAAAAGCGATGTCAGGGGAGTGGTGAAGGAATGGCGAGGAGGGAAGAAGAAATGTGGTGGAGGAGTGAAGAGTTATATAAGAGGTGCGAGGTGAGCGGCGCTCAAGAATTTACGCGACTTCAAACGCAATCCTCGGGCTTCCTTCAAACGCCATCATCGGGCTTCCTTCAAACGCCAACCGGCTTCCTCGGGTTTCCAATCTTCCCTACTCTTCTGGATTTCCAGACTCACAGGCTCTGAATCAGCTCCATGCCCTTGGTCCCAGTCTTGGGCCTTCGCAAAGTCCGCCGCCCTGGCAAATCTTCTTCACGACCTGTCCGGAGGTAGCCCTTTCGTGGCACGAATGGCTTCAGGGAAGGGCGTCTTCGTGAAAATCAAGGTGACCTCCCATTGCTATTGATCCATCTAAATTACTCAGACGGTATGAGGCCATGCCTACTCGGCCCAGTATGCGGAAAGGCCCTCGCCATCTGGGTTTGCAACTTTGGCGCTTCCCTCTTGTACCAGCATCACGAGGTTGTCTTTTTCAAAAGGGTTATGTTACCTTAGGACATGCTTTTGTTCATGAGCTTGGGCCATCAATCGTCCGGCTTCCTGTTCTTGCCCTCATCTTGTCGACAACGAAGCCAGCCTGATTGCCACCAAGTCTGCATACTGATCTTCGTTCGGCCATTCACAGGCCATGGCAACGAGGAAGATACTACCTACTGCTCGCATCCCCCCTCCGTGCGGTAGTGAAGACTCCAGCGTATCAGTCCATGCCCTGCATACCAGGCTTATTGGGAGGGCTCGGCTCGACACGACATTGCGGGCCAGCAGGCTACCATCGCCGATGAGAACGACAGGCCACTCGACTGGGCGGCGAGCCACTCGAGGAGAGAAACTCGAGAAGTTTGCCGATAGCAAAGAGTGTCTGAATCGGCGTGTAGCAAACGGAACCGCCCCACGACGGCCACGACGGCAGAGCGACGGGAGAAGCGCCGAGTGACCAGGTCCCAGGCCACAAACAAGCCAGTTCCTTCGACTCCTCAAACAGCATGCGTCTCAATCTATAAACCTAACCTCTCACAATCATAATCTCTCCTTCCGCGGCCGACGGTGCGTCACCGCCAGTTCCACATCAGGCTCCCGTGGGCAAGTGTCTCACAAACCCGGCCACGCACGTCCCTTCTTGGCAGAAACCTGCCGATACGACGTCGGACACGCCTCGCCTCCTGTGTGATAACAATAACTCTCGTTACAACCTTAAGTGTAAGCCTAATATTGTGCGCCTGGCACGTCTGCGTTCCGTAAGACGGCCATATGCTGAACGACGC
>JALHCF010000175.1:375359-419259 GCA_024341135.1 Tolypocladium album | reverse complement strand
TGCTATCGGCAAACTTCTCGAGTTTCTCTCCTCGAGTGGCTCGCCGCCCAGTCGAGTGGCCTGTCGTTCTCATCGGCGATGGTAGCCTGCTGGCCCTTCGTTGAACATCAGCAGAGGGCAGACCTTTGTTTCACCTCGATGACGTGTATTGTCGAGCACGGCAGAAGCGAGGCAGAGCAGCATGCGAGGCATCGGACAGCGACTCCTCCTACATGTCTCGTACACTCCGCAACCCGACGGCGATAAAGACGATGACGCGTTACAGACGGCAGCAAACCAGCGAGGTTTGGCCTTGCATCGTCAACGCACGGTTGATGCACCAAGCCGAGTACGTTGTACATGTCAAGGCAAAAGACTATTCAATTTCAATTGCAACCCTCAAGGTTGATCCTACGTAGCTACCCGAGCCGCGCCTCACACTCTCCCCGCCTTTGGTCCAAGCGACCTTCCTATCCGGCGGCCAACACGCATCTATCCTTGTGTCACCTTCGCAGCCACCCTTTCGACTCGATGCGTGCCGAGAACCCAGAAATGAATGTAATCCCAAAACACCCCGCTCAGCTTTCCAACCAGTGGCAAAAGGCATCATGCCACACGTAATTTTCCCATCCGTTTATGCCGTCCGCCCAGCGTCAGGCTCCCGCCTGCGTTACACTTGAGTACGCAGTGACGCGTCGTGTTTGCAACCATCTCTTGCTCGTCCAATCTATGGCAGCACGACCGCCTCGTGGAAGTCCTCCTTGTGGTCGTCCAGATGCTCGCCCCAGTGGACCGGGCCGAGCTTGAGGATTCGGTGGCCGCTGCCGTTGCTGGCGCTCGACGAACGTCTCGACGACGGCGCCGCTACGCCGTTGTTGCCAGTGGCTTGATCAGCGCGGCTGGCGGGAGCTTGGGGATAGGAGGCTGAGGTAGCCGGGGCCAAGGAGAGAAAGGCAGAAGGTCGACGCTCGGAGGCCTGCTCAGGAGCAACGTTCTCACGAATTTGGGAAGACATGTTGTTGATAGCTTATATGTGGAGAGTAGGTGACGAGTTGTGTCGATGATTTGGAAGAGATGCAGATACAAATGGTCAACAGCTGCGGGCAGAGATGATTGGGAATGGAAAGGAACTGAGCACGGCAGACGGCAGGACTACGTGCTCTTTTATGGAGGTCTGCCAACAGCCATAATTCATGACATGGGTGTGAAACCCAGTTGCTGGGGATCGTTGCGGACGAATTTGGAAACCCGGGCCCGGGCCACGTACCGGCGACATGTCTCAAACGGCTCGCTCTGGGACCGCGCGGCGCCAATAGCAGACACGACTGCTGGCTATCTACGATATGCTGCGGGGGTCGCAGAGATGGCTTGTGTCTGAGCACTCGGCCGACGCGCACGAAGAGACGGCGCACATGGTGGCATGGTGGCCGTCTCTCGCACCATCGGATGGCGACACGTGCGGGCTGCCAACCGGCCTACCCGTAGAGGCCAATCAATACGCCTCGAGGCGCGTTCGACAGCTCACGCAGGGGCGCGATAACCCTGCAGCAATCTGCGAGTCGACATTATCAGAAGCCAGAGAAAAAGTCTGTCCGTCACCTGATATGGGATAGAGACAAGAGGCAGACACTAGCTTGCCTGGTGGTGAAAAGTCCCCGGCGGCCAGGGCCGCGTAGCTGCCGCTCCCGACGTGCTAATTGGCCGCGCCGCGGTCGACCAAGGGGATTTTCCGGAGCCGTCCCCATGTGTAGATGGAGACGGCATGCCATGGCACCGCGTGCCGAAGCGGAGTGCGGGGTGGTCTAGATGTTGGCAAGTTGAAGGGGAGCGCGCGTGCTTGCGGTGGAACGCCGCTTTTCCCATATCCAATGTCTCCTCAGACCGCCCTATCCGCCCTGCTCGCACTTGTGCATCCACCATCTCTCTCGGTGCGCCGAGGGTAGCCGCGCATCTACATACCCGAGGTGCGGATGCCTGCCTACTGTTGATGACTTTGCCAAGGGTCTCGGGCGAGACCGTAAATTGGTTGCACCACGCACTCAGAGGTCATGCGGCGCCTCGCTCCGACTCGTATGTTGCGACATGTTCGACTGCATGCCACAGCCCTGGAACGCACAAGAAAAGGGGTTCAGGGGTTCTAATGTACGGAGACCCTCCTACGACTAGCAGATATCGGCGTCTTCGTCCTGTCCCCAACTGGAGCCGGCATGATCTCTGACCCTAGAACGACAACTTACGCATGCACCTTTGTCTTCACCTGTCGACTTGTTTTCTTGGCACCGTCGAGGTCTGGACAAGCCGTCCGTGAAGCCTGGGTCCTCTAGCACACACAGATCCTGACGGAAGACAACCGACGGGACTGGAGTGTCATCATCTTCCCTCACAAACGGACGTGCCCGGGGACTGGATGCGCCGAGACCTGCGGCCCCGGGGCCGAACCTGTCGACCGAACCTGTGCGTCTGGAACACGCCGTCCGAGCCCGGCCGTGCGCTGGACCTCCGACGCAGTATTGGAATGTGCCCCGACCTGAAGCCCGGCGACGCGCCGATGTTGTGGACAGGACAGACCCGTAGTACATGTAAGACCGATAGTAGACAGCTCCACGATACATATCATCTCCCCTCACATAACTAGTGGTCGTTTCATGTACATGTAACGACAAAGGAGGCCTCAGCGCCCGTCATTGTTCTTTGATCAACCTAGACTTTGATCAACCTAGAACTCAACCGTCTCTTCAGACGGACAAAGCAGAGGTCCTCACCAAGGGCAACTAACGTTCTTCTAGAACCGACGAACCGACAACCAACGGCAGACACTCCAAACGCTGAAATTATCAACTCAATAGATCGTCATCCAGCCGGCAATAACAACCCCTCCTAGAGCAGCCCAGCATGGCCCGGCACGTCTCTAAGGATAACAAGACACTGAGCAGACGATTCGCGGACGAACACGATGGGACCTACTGAGCCAACATGCCCAGTCGATGAAGAGGTAGGAGTTGCGAGCAACGGCGCTTCTACGATAGGAGGGAACGCCCACGCTGCTGATGGGTGGCAGACAGGGCTCAGAAATGGAACTTTTGGTGGACCGATTGACGGGTGAGGCTGAGGGCCCAATTTAGCTGCTGAAATGGGCTTTTGGCACAGGACTAGATCTTAGCAACAACAAGCTTCTTTTCTGCACAGTCTGACGAACCTTCGTTTTGGCGACCACGCCAGGAGATTGAGAACCTGTCAAGGTTGCCATCAATAAGCCCATCTGTTCATTCGCCCTGTGACTCCAGGATTGACATGTGGAACCTCTGATTCTCTTTTTTCCGGATCATCTACTGTAAAGGGCGTGTAACCAAGACAGCGCACCATTCTGCTGACTTTGACGTGTGGCCATGTTGGCTCCGTCGAATCAGCCTGGGATTGACCGATCAATCTGGACGACGACATCAATTCCCCTCTGCGCTCTGATAGAGGACTTTGGCTCACTTTAGTTGACCGATCATCAGAACACGGCCAGCCTGGCAACAGGCCATTCCTACTTACCTCCCAGAAGGCCACCGGGATGCCGCAAGGTTCCCAACCCGCCGCCTTCGCCATGACTGAGGTTATGAAGATCGCCTTGGGACCTATCCCATCCCATTGCCCGAACCATCGGGGGCAATGGCTCCCATAGACAACTATATGGACGATATATTCCTCAAGCACACCGACTTCAGGACCCAACGGAGCTCATCAAAACGCACTTGCTACCACGCCTCTTATAATCCCTGTTGAAGCTGTGTTTCTCAAAGGTGTCTCTGGGAACAACTTAGATTACCGCCATCGGATGGGTCCACGAAGCTAGAGGGAAGATGTACATCAAGCCCGATAGAGCAGCCCTTTCGTACATTGGGAAGGACCGGCTGCTTATTATATCGATTGAGTAACTTGGACGGTTCTTTACCAGCATGCAGCTAGTTAGACTTCTATGAGGATGGACTCAAACCTTTTGTGCCAAGGACGGGCCATCTTCGCCTTCCAGACGAAGAGGAATTGCCTCTTCAGCAAACATTGCGAAGACCCAAACACGTGGCCCCTCCCCGTTTGTGAGTTGAGAGCCTAAAGGCGGTGAGTGACTGTGGTCTTCTGAGTGACTGTGGTCTTCTGAGTGACTGTGGTCTTCTGAGTGACTGTGGTCTTCTGAGTGACTGTGGTCTTCTGAGTGACTGTGGTCTTCTGAGGTCTTCTTTTTGGTTCTTTCACTTCTCGAAGGGCACTCAAACACCCAAACACCATCCCCACTTATCGTCTACACAGACCTCTGAGCTACAACTCCAACGCACACACCTTCACCTCGCTGCACACAACCTGCCATTCTGACCACGGCTCAAAGCCTTTTCTTATTACATACCAGCGATCATTCTAAGACGTTCTTTGACGACTTAGCTTTGTTTTTCCAGCTACAGCCCTTACTTTGTGGGGGGAAAGACCCGGCTTTGGAGTTGACGCACCGCGATTGAAAATGGCCCAACCACCGCCTGATGGACATACCCGAATTCCAATCTCACAAATGGTCCATCGCAGCATCCTCTTCCGGGCTCGATACATTGCCCAACGGGACCTCGAATATCTTGAGGCTTTGGGATTGCTACCTGCTCTCCCGAATGGACATCGGTACCTGATTGGGGACGACCTGCGGGTTCATATCCCAGGGCTGCCTTCCTGGGAGGAGGTCCAACATATGACTCCGGTTGAGTTACAGAACTTACAAGAGTCCGTCCAAGCCTCTCTGGTGGCCCCCTCTCTGGTGGCCCCAGCCCAGGCTGAACAAGGCCCAATTGCCCCTCGTGTGTCAAGCGAACAAATGGACAACATCATTGATGCCTTTCTGGCCCGCCCTGCAATTTCCCACTGGGCCTTTGGGCAGGTTCAGAGAGATCTAGAAGATCTGAGGGATCGAGGTCCCTCCAATAAGTGGAGTGTGGACGCGATAAAGGACTTGGTGGATCACGCCTTTGACCAACATGGAGCTGACCTTCAACTGCTCCAAGAGATGACTGAATACCTTGACACCTATGGTCCAGAAGCGGGAGCCCCTTTGGCCACTTGGTATCCCCAGTGTGCAGCCCGTCTTTGCGGCTTACGTGGAACCCTTTCGGCTGATGCCAATGAATGGGAAGCGAGCCTTCAAGAACAAATGAACGTGCATGCGCCGGTTTTCGCTGGGCGAATTACTGAGAATCTGGAGAGATTTGCCAGGGCTCTTACTCCTAACGCTCCATCGTCTGTGGTCCGAAACTTGGTCGACGATCTGCGCCTCTTCGCTGATTCTATGCGGGGCACTATCCCTGAACGTCTGTTGACCATGCGAGCTGAATTGGACATCTTGGCGCAAGGACCAGCCTAATTGGACATCTTGGCGCAAGGACCAGCCGCATCAGAGAGTGGCACAGTGGTTGGGGGTTAGACGATGGGTTTTCTTGTTCGGGATCACGAACCATTTGCGCATTGGGGATAAGGTTTGGTGGAAGGCGCTAGATTTAGGCCTTGAATTAATGAGGATGAGGTTATTCGGAGGTTTGGTGGAAGGCGCTAGATTTAGGCCTTGAATTAATGAGGATGAGGTTATTCGGAAATACCTTGCTTTGCTTTAAGTCGTGGGCGACCTGCTTGTGATGGGCACGTGCCGGTGGGTGACGGACACTACACAAAAATGCAAGGCTTCTCTTGCGCCAAAGACATATCTACCATTTTCACAGACCATGAACCCTCGACTTGGCTCTTGACTTTCACTAACCACCAAGGCATCTATGCTCGATGGGTCACTGAATTACGACTTCTCGACGTGGAGATTGAGTATATCGAGGGCAAGAGGAACGCTTGTGCTGACGGACTGTCTCGAACCATTTTTCCCTCGCAAGATTGCGACGACTCGAGCGCCCTGGGCCCGTTCGGTCAGGGAGACTCTTTGGGTCTTTGGATCGGGAAGGACGGCCCCTCCGGGTATGAGGAAATGCTGAAGAAGCTGATCCAACAACAGCCCACCAATGACCCCATAGGGGAAGTTGGATTACCTCTGCTTGCACAGACCCAGGCTGGGTGGTGCCAATTGAGGGCTGGTTGGCGGTGGACAGATGGACCGGAGTTTGAACCCCCAGCTGTTGCCGATCAAGCGCCCGTGATCTCAGCATATGCCAACCATGTGGTAGAATCGATACCCGGTGAAGAATACTTGAAAGACCCTTGGTACACCGAGGTAATGAGGTACCTAATGACAGCTACCGTGAGGAACGAAATTCGATCGCCATACAAAGAAGCGAGTCCACGCGGCATCTCGGGCTTTCATGTAGAAGGATGAGATGCTGTGGCACCAAGCTCCCTTGGGATGGGTACGATGCCAATTGCATGGACAGGTAGCCGACGCCCCGCAAGAAGCCCACGACAAGATGGGGCACTTCGGACCAGACGTGACTCGGCGAAGACTTATCTCAAACGTGTCCTGGCCTGCCTTGGCAGCGGATGTTGTCACCTACATCAAAGGTTGTCTCCCGTGTGCTCGACACTGTCCCAATATGCCCAAAGCCCCAGACCAACCGGTAGTGGTTGATGAACCATCCCAAGCTATGGGAATTGATCATGTGGGACCGTTTCCCGCTGTGAGAGAGGGAACCTTTGCCGGAGTCACCTTGGTTCTTACTATCGTGGACTACGTCTCTCGCTTCTGTTGGCTGTTGCCAGCTCGATCAACCTCGTCTGTTGAGACCTGCGCCCTGATCGGGACTTGATTAGACATTCTTGCCGTGGTGCCTTTGAGTTTCTAAACTAACCCAGGGTCCGCCTTCAGGTCCGCGGACTTCTTCCACCTGTTGGGTGAGAGGGGGATTATGTCGATGACTGGACCCTGCATCGCATCGCAGCGTGGGCATGGTGGAAGTTGCCAACAGGATCATGCAGCAGGTTCTAAATCGCATAGCTTCACTGATGACGATCTACGAGCAGGAACGAAGCGCGGGGCGACTGAGGGCAGAAACTCGACAAACCAGACACGCCCTGCGACAGCAACAATCCTTTGAAGTTGGCAACCTCGTGATGTTGGTTCAAGAAGGAAAGCCCCCAAATCTCCAAGCTCGCTGGAGAGGCCCCTTTCGCATTCTGAGAAGAGCGGGACGATCATCTTACCGACTGTGCAATCTGGATGGGTCTCTGCCTGCGGGAAGCCAGTTGGACGTTCATGAGGATTCCCTCAAGCCATTTGAGCCGAGGGTTGGCTACCTACGACCGAAAGATAAAGACTTGCCTCCTCAACAGTCACTACGTCGGCCCAAAAAGTTCATCCCTCGCTCGTGATCAGGTGGGCCTGAGGCCAACAGGCGGTAAAGGCGGAGTTTCTTCTCTATTCCTTAACGTTCTTTGAAGTTGTCAAACGCCTTCATCGCCACCATATTCATACAACTTCGGAGTTACACCTCCCGAGCGCAACACTTCCCTCTCCCTTAACTCCAACACCATCATCCTTTTTTGCTCCAGGCTCGTTTCCGTTTCATGCTGGGAGCTTCATTAAGGCGCTTCCATTTATTTGCGCATCGTTTTTTTATCACGGCCCGTTCTTGTGGTGGGAACGTTCGGAGTATCCGGAGTTGCTTCACCACTGACAAAGATGGCCCAACCTAATGATCCGAACCAGGCACATGCCTTCCAACATGTCGATGGACCACGTCAGATACGAGTCGCGGGACTTCAAGCTAGTATTCACGAGGGACGCATCCTGGTCCGAGACATACACCACCCCACGGTAACCCTGGCCGAAACCATAGGCTCAGGCAGAGGTATGGAACACATCCGTACTGCTGGACCGGCAGGTGAGGCCAAGGCCAGTGGCTCATGGATGACCGTCCGAATCTTGAGGCGAGCCGGCCGAATGTGGGATGGCGCCCGTTTTGCCGAGACAGACGCTGGAGGCCCCCGGAATGCCTACCATCAATTTGTGGCCGGGGAACATGGCGGTGCAGTCATACTCCCAACCGTCCATCATGTAGGCTTTAGCGCCTACTCTCTGGAGCCAGTTATCATGAAGAAGCCTCGGGCCAACTCGAAGGTCGAGACTTACTACTACACTGAGGACTTCAAAGGACACCAATTTACCACCATGCCGCAGGGCGAAGTCGCGGGCGTGGCAACTCTGTTGATCCAAGACTTGGCTGTCCCTGGCAACATGAACGCGCTTAAGTCTATCACGATGGCATACAAAAACGGGGATAGAGAAGGCGCCATGGCTGTGTACGATGAAGGCGATTTCCCAGGGGCCGAGGCGGTGGCCAGGCAGGAACTTCAATCAGTCACAGCTCTGGAAAAGGGACTACCACCCGTGGTACTGACGAAGATCGCGCTGGCAACTAGAGAGATGGCCAGGGCCCCCCCCGAGCTTCGACCAGACATGGCCCAGCCTGAGGGACCAAATAACCGAACTCTCTCGACCCGGTTTCCAAACGGTGGTGCCTTCGTCCATCGGGGATTGAACAACTTGGGCAGACCGACGGCCTTCATCTATTACGCTCCACCTTTGGCGGTATTGGACTATGATGCTGAGCTTCTGTCTGCACTTGCCAAAATTGCCGAGAATTACCGCCTCGACAAATTCCATCCATCGGCTATGTTGCTTGCCCTAACGCTTTGGGCTGATATCAAGGCACGACCCGACTTGGCGGCTGAGGCCTTTGTTCACCGTCCCGATCGACTAAGAGGAGCGCGGAGTTGGGACGTGCCCGACGTTAGTCTTATGGCTTTCCTCGTTTATTTCGAGCACTGGCTGCGAATCCATCAATACCTGAGATTGATGGAGTTTGTGCATCCGTTCAGGTTCGTCAAAAGGGCCCTCGACAAAGACATGGCCCGACACGCATCCTTTACAGTGAGAGCCGAAGATGCAGATGAAGATCTGCTCTTGGAACTGCTGGGGCGAACTCAATCTCGGCACCATGGGATCCTCGCTACAGACCGATATGCGGTTATCCCAGGGTCTAATCCTGGTGAGCTGATGTTCCCTCTGGGAGTGCCCTTCATGACTCCTACCCCAGCTGTTGAGGCTGTGTTGGGCATTGGAAACCAATGCCAGTATGGGCTGCCAACATACCGGTTTACGGACCAGGACGACATGTACATTGACGTGGCCATGCCGAAAGCCCTAAGTGACATTACCTTTGCAGGGGAGCGCTCACGCTTGACGCCTGCTCAAAATTCTCCTGCGCTGTGGGATCATCTCCAGCCTGGACCGACCTCCCTGTTCTCCGTCGGACCTTGTGGACCAGTCTGGAAGCCCCATTTCCTACCGGCAGACGCTCCTGAAGATTGCCGTCTTACACCTCCAATTTCAGGCTGGCAGCGTTTTGGTCCTGACTCACGGGTCCCAGTGTCCCAATTGATGATTCCCAATACGTTCTTTCAGGTACTGGACACGTTCCGACGAAACATGGATTACCTCGAAAAGGCGGGAGTGTTGTCTCCCCTCCCGAGAGGCCAGAAGTACTTGCTTAGTGACGACTTACAAGTCCAGATCCCGGGGTTCCCATCTATGGACGATGTCGAACTTATGTCGCCCGACGAACTGCAAAGCACGCGAGAGTCCTTCCAAGCATCACTGGGAAGGGCGACCCAGGCAGAACAAGCGTCTATGATTCCACGTGTGACAGCCGAACAAATGAACGCCTTTATTGGCAAACTGGAAGCCCGTCCAGTCATTTCTCATTGGGCCTTTGGGCAGACTCAGAGGGAGTTCGAGGAGTTGAGGGAGCAGGGCGCTTCCGACAGATGGGGCATTGGGGCTATCAAAAATGCAGTCGATTACGCCTTCCAGCGATTCGACAGAGACCTCGGTCTCATTCTTGGAGTGGCAGAGGTCCTCGTTGACCAAGGTTCTCAGGCCGCCAATCCGATTAATACTTGGTACCCCCAATGCGTGGCCCGACTGTGCGGCATACCAGGAAGTCCCCTTCCGGACGCGAACGAATGGCCCGACAACCTCCGTGGGCAGATGCAGATTCATGCGCCCGAGCAGGCCGACAGGGTAGACGAAAATTTGGATCGATTCGCCCGGTCCTTACAGCCCACTGCCCCAACTTACTTGGCTCGAAATTTGGGCGTTGATCTACGACTCTGGGCCGAACTCATGAGAGGTTCCGTCACGGACCAACTTCGAACGATGAAGGATGAATTGACTACGCTTGCTGGGGAACAGAACGGCTCAGAATCTGGGACCGTTGTGGGAGACTGATGGCGCACTTCATGGGGCATTTCTTTATTTCCTTTGTCTTTCCTCTCTCTCTTTCTTTTCTTTTTCTTTTCCTTTCTTTTCTATTTCAATGGGACATGGGATTATCGTGGGGAGATGAAGATGGTGCATCAGATTGATACTTGGAGGACGGTCAACAGATTGAAGCATGAATCATGAGAAAGGGCTGAAGGCTGAAGGATGGAAGCTCGTCGATATTTGGGGCGGCTGACAGATTGCGACGCAAATCATGGGGCTACAGATTGACTTATGGGTTGAGGATTATGGACTGAGGGATGAGGGCATGGATCATGGGCATGGCTAACAGACTGGGGCATGGGTCGCGGAAACAAAGACTGGCATCTGGAGCGGGAGATGAGGATTTCTTTTTTCTTGTTTTCGTGTGGAACTTGGGAAGATGAGTACCAGTCCATCACTACGGGGTTCAAAGGTTTGGCGGTTGGTCCAAATGAGGGCCTGATAGTAATGAGGATGATTGCTATGGGAATGAGAAGATTGCTTTACGTCGTGGGCGGCCTCCTTGTGGTGGGAACGTGCTGATGGGCGACGGACACTGTCGTGAACTTGTGGGCATCCGCCTCCTGATGCGAACCCGGGATTCACTTGTCGTAGAAGCCAGCGTCAAGGTCGCTGGTCAGGTTGAGCCTACACCGCCGTAGCACGGGATGCCGCCTAAGGAAATGAAGCTTTTTAGTTAGACTGCGGACATTGTCGAGTTCGGCTGGTTGCCCCGTGCATGCTGACGTCGTGTCCTCGTCCGGAGAGGCGCGCGACCCGATTAGCGCGCCTAATTGCCAGCTTCCCCAGAGCCGCCCGAAGTTACGAACTTCCGCAGACGCTGGACCCGGCAGTAGAGAAATGTCCAGCTGATGCGTGCAAGACACAGCTCGGCCGAGCCATTGAAGATGGGCTTGCACCTTCTCGACCTGCCCGTCGACATCCTGTCCATGGTCCTGACGCCGCTGCTCGTCTCGCGCTCGCCCGTCCAGCTGTGCACCTGCACCGGAGCACCCGCCGACGTGGGCGCCAACCTACTCCGAGTGCTGCTCATCCACCCCGCCGTGCACGCCATCGCGAGCCCGCTCTTCTACGAGGGCAACGTCTTCTTGCTGGACACGGGCGGCGAACACGGCCCGCACGTGCGGCGCTGCCTGGACGCGGCCATCGACGAGGACGACGCCTTTGTCCTGCGGGCTCGCCGGGCCGTCCTGCGCGAGAGGGCGGCGCTGCGCCGGGTGCGCCGCCTCGAGGTGCGCGTCGAAAAGCTGCGCGCGTGGGTCGACCGGCTCGTCGTGCCGCTGCTGGCCGACATGACGCTGCGCGGGTCCCTGAGCGAGCTGACGCTGGTCGTGTCGGGCCCCGATCCGTCGCCAGCGGCGTTTGGGCGGGAGCCCATGACCGGCCTGCTCCGCGTGCTGGCGGACCCGTACCTTCGCCGAGCGCGACTACGCATCCGCTCCGTGCGCGACGGCAGCCGATCGGGGAACGCGGACGAGGTGGACTGGCGCGCTCTTCTTCGACGCTCCGACCCGGAGGGCAGGGAGCGAGTAGTCGGGCTGGGCGAGGACGTGGTCGCGGCGAGAGGGCGACGGGGCTAGCACGAGCCCGGACAGCAGGCGTCCAGGGTCACAGTTTAGCAAATGCAGCGTCAAGTACAATCCGTGCTTCCATTCTACCGAGTCTATGCTTGATTGCGGGCATTTTCTCCGCCGCACATCATCAGGCCACCCTGACCGCCGTCGGTCACCTGGCTCCCTCGAGCTACGCAGCAATCATCATCCATCATGAAGCCTCCCCGGAGTCCCGCAGAGAGGGCATCATTAGCGTGAGACCGATAAACCAGGAGAATGCATAAACTTTTCCGCGTGCCACTTCGTCTACGCTGAGACTAACCTCGGACCCGGGAACCAGACAATGAAAAAAGAAAAGAGAATCGCCCCGGCTGTTGGCACCCCTCCCTTTCCCGAAGCACAGAGGAAGCATGAACGCCCCTCGCTTTCATACAACTCCGCACCCCCACTGGACATTTACCGGGAGGACATGGCCTTGGTGACGAGGCGCTTGAGGGCGAGCTCCTGCTTGCGGAGGTCCTCGGCGCTGCTGTCGCTGATCTCGAGGGCAGCCATGGCGTCGCTGATGGTGCTCTCGATCTTCTCCTTCTGGCCGCGCTTCAGCTTCAGGGACAGGGTCGGGTCGGAGACGATCTCCTCGACGCGGCTGATGTAGGACTCGAGCTGCTGCTTGGCCTCGAACTTCTTGCTGAAGGCCTCGTCGGTGTTCTTGAACTTCTCGGCGTCGCTGATCATCTTCTCGATCTCGTCGGTGGACAGCTTGCCGACGGAGTTGGAGATGGTGATGTTGGCGCTGCGGCCAGAGGTCTTCTCGGTGGCGGTGACCTTGAGGATGCCGTTGACGTCGACCTCGAAGACGCACTCGAGGACGGCCTCGCCAGCGCGCATGGGGGGGATGGGAGCGAGGGTGAACTCGCCCAGGGAAGTGTTGTCCTCGCAGTTGACGCGCTCACCCTGGTAGACGGGGAACTGGACGGTCTGCTGGTTGTCCGCAACGGTGGTGAAGGTTCTGATTAGACATTATTAGTATGTGCTGGTGATGGCGGTAACGATGGCGCCGACGAGATGGGCTGAGAAAATGCGAGCAGAAATGGACTGAGAAAGTGCGAACAAAAACTCCAAACGATGGTGAAACTGAAGGAGCGAAGGGGTCAAGCCAACAGGGCTTATTTCAAGGCCTGTTTCTGGGCTTGTTCTTGGGCCTATTTCTGGGCCTGTTCCTTGGCCTCGGCCAGGGCCGCCGCCTTCTCCAGATGGCGCTTGCCAAGGCGATGGCTCGTGAGGTTGTGGAGCGAAAAGAAGACCATGTCGCAAACGTCGCAACGATGGTTCCTAACGATGCCGGCTTGGGCCTTGGCGACAACGTTTAGATGACGTCTAGAGGCATTGTGCCGCTCGAACTGGCTAGGCGAACGGCAGGCCGTGTCGCAGAAGGAGCAATAGAACTTTTTCGACTCCTTGGCCTTGGCCTCATTATTTCGCGCTCTGGCCCTGTTGCCTTCAGGATCTTTTGCCCTATACTCAGCGCCTTTCTGGCGTCGATGTGCCAGAAAGGCCTCTGGATCCTCGGCTAGTTCGCGCTGGTAACGGTCTGAAAAGTATTCACGCTCCCGCTCCTTAGCCTCAGCGGCCATGGCCTCTAGTTGCTCAGCTGATAGGTCGAAATCGCCCACAACCGGTTCCATTAGGGCGTTGTGACTGCAAAGCCCGAGGTAGGTGAAGGCCTCTCTTGGCCAGGGGCAGCATAGGCCCATGCTGTAGTCCTTTTCTTGGGAATACATGGTCCAGAACAGGAAGCTTAGTGTAGCTTCTATTGCCACGACCAGCAGGCGAAAACGGGCGATGTCTGCAGCGGAGGGGATGCTACACCAGACGAGTAGGCCTTTGTGAACGATTTTGTAGCCCTTTTCAAGGGCCGCGAGATAGAACATGGGCATCGCATGGACCGAAATTTCAGGGCTATCATACTGGACCAGGCGTCGAGTAACACCACCTCGGGCACTCGTGCCAGAGCCCAGGTAGACAAGGGGCTTTTCGTCGGGCTTTTCAAGGACCAGAACGTAAACACCCCAGGTATTCTTCTCGGCGGGAGGAAGGCCTTGGAAAAAGCCTATGGCGGGGGGGAGGTCGGCCTGGATTACTTCCAAAAGGCCCGGGCAGAACGATAGGGCAGCAGCAGAAAGGACCTCCGAGAGAGCGGCTTTGTCCGAAAAGACTTGGTTGTAGATCTTGTTCTTGTGCACAGCCGCGCAAAGACAGGCCCAGGTGATTGACACCATAAGCATGGTCGTATCAGGGAACGACATCGCAACGAGCGTGTAGCGTAAAGACAGCTGGAAAACACAGAGACAGGGCGAGATATCGGGCGTACATGAAACGACTGATGGGCCAATACAGAAGACAGGGCGAGATGCTCGCTCGCTCGAGCGAGATAGACCAATGCCAGGCATACATCCAGTCTCGTCGAAAGCGCTTGCTTCAACAAGTCTGTAGGCTGGCGCTCCTTCCTCGGCAAGGCCATGTATCTTGGAGTGAAGCGCAATTGCCCACGGGCCATAAGCGAACTCGCCAACGGGCCATAAGCGCACTTGCCGAGGGGCCGTCTACCACGCCATGTAGCTGTGGAGTCGCAACACCAAGAGCACTTACACAAGGCCGTGTACGCATGAGGATATCAAAGCATCAACAGGGTATCAAGACCAGGCCATCGTGTCAAACACCAGGCCATAGATCAGGGAAGTCACGATACCAAGAGCACTTGCACTTGGGCCATTCGCGATAGGGGTAAACAGGGCGTAAAAAATATAAAACTTACCGCTTCTTGATGGTAGGGCAGGTCGTTCCCCTGTGAAGAACCAGGTCAGCTAGGTCATATCACTCATAGACGGGAATCAGGGCCACTCTACCTAGGGACGACCTGGGCGAAGATGTTGCCCTCCATGGCGACACCAAGCGAAAGAGGGACGACGTCGAGCAGGAGGAGATCGGAAGTCTCAGCAGACTGAGCCTTTCCGGACAGAATTCCCGCCTGGATGCTCGCGCCGTACGCGACAGCCTCATCGGGGTTGATGCTCTTCTCGAGCTTCTTGCCGTCGAAGAACTCCGAGAGGAGTTTCTGGATGCGAGGGATACGGGTGGAGCCACCGACGAGAACAATCTCGTCGACAGCCTTCTTGTCAACACCCGAATCCTTCAGGACTTGAGCGACGGGCTCGAGGGTGCCGGAGAAAGCCTTGGCGTTGAGCTCTTCGAAGCGAGCGCGGGTGATGGTCATGGTGAAATCCTCGCCGTCGAAGAGAGAGTCGATCTCGATGGTGGCCTGGGCGCCGCTGGACAGGGTACGCTTGGCACGCTCGCAGGCAGTGCGGAGTCTTCGGAGAGAGCGGGGGTCGTCGCTCATGTCCTTCTTGGTCTTGCGGGTGAACTCCTTCTTGCAGTGGTCGAGGAGGTTGGTGTCGAAGTCCTGACCACCCAGGTGGGTGTCACCAGCGGTGGCCTTGACAGTGAAGACGCCACCCTGGATGTTGAGCAGAGAGACATCGAAGGTACCACCACCCAGATCGTAGATGAGGACGTTGCGCTCCTTCTCAGACTTGCCAGAGCCGAGGCCGTAAGCAATGGCGGCGGCAGTGGGCTCGTTGATGATACGGAGGACGTTGAGGCCAGAGATGGCACCGGCGTCCTTGGTAGCCTGACGCTGGTTGTCGTTGAAGTAGGCGGGGACGGTGATGACGGCCTTCTCGACCTTCTTGCCGAGCTTGGTCTCGGCAATCTCGCGCATCTTGGACAACACCATGGCTGAGATCTCCTGGGCGGAAAAGGACTTCTTCTCGCCGAGGTAGTCGACCTCGATCTTGGGCTGGCCAGCCTCGTCAATGACCTTAAAGGGCCAGGACTCAATGTCCTTCTTGACGGTGGGGTCATCGAAACGACGACCGATCAGACGCCTGTGCACAGCAGCCTCGGTCAGAATGGAGTCTCAAGCGGGCAGACAAGCGGGATTCGGAGGCCGCTCATGGATTCAACTCACTTGGCATCGAAGACGGTGTTGCGGGGGTTCATGGCCGCATTGTTCTTGGCAGCCTCACCAATCAGACGCTCCTTGTCGGTGAAGGAGACGAAGGAAGGGGTGGTGAAGGAACCCTGCTCGTTGGCAATGATCTCGACATTGGTGCCCTCGTAGGTGGCAACGCACGAGTAGGTGGTGCCTGGAGAGAGGTCTGGTCAGCCTTGAGTCCCTTGAGTGAAGGGAAAAAATCGCATCGTGGGGATGGCGCGACGGGGTGGGCAGCACCCTGCGCGATTGGGGAAGCGTCGTGCGCAGGAAAATATCAACGTACCCAGATCGATGCCAATGGCACCATCGTAAACTTCGTCCGCCATTTTTAGAGATGGATTCTGGGGGGTATCGTCGGTGTCAAGGACGAGTGAGGATGAGAAGAAGAGAAGGTTGAGAGGGAGGAGGAAGGAGCGGACGTGGGGTTGGTTATCGGTGTAGAAATTCTCCCAGCCCAGCCAAAAATTTTGTGATTTTTTCGGGGCCGCCAGTCGACTACTTTTTTTTTTCTCGCCTGCCACCTGCCACCAGTTCGGTGGGGTCCGGGTCCGGAGTACGCGAGGGGTGATGACCTAATCCACGCTAGTCCAATTCGGGACAGAGGCTGGTTGGCCTAACATTTCAGGTCCACATTCTGCCTCACTCGCTCACCTTTGTTGCTTGCTTTTGACCAGCCACTTTGACCACCTAGGCGCAGCAGAATCGTCCTAAGATTACGCGCAAGACGTACACTGCTTTGGACGAAACCTTGTTTTCAGAAGCGGCTAGCTTGCGAGAAGTGTTATCCTCGAACATGAAATTGGCGCAATGTGGCCACGTGTTTTCTCGCGGGGAGCTTCGTCTGGATGGTGACCACTTTTGATATGTGCAGTGTTGGGTCTTGAAAGAAAACGGTGGCTGGTTCTTTGCCCTTTCCGTGTGTGTAGCAGAGCTACACGGATCACGACGGCCCAGGGCGTTCAGGCATGGCGCTCACTGCGCGGCGACGCGGCACGGCACGGCGCACGACGCACGGCGCATGGCAATCACGGCGCTCACGGCGGCATGGTACAGTGACACGGCGCGGCGCTCACGGCGGCCATGGCGGCCACGGCGACACGGCGACACGGCGACACGGGACGACACAGCGGTCTCTGTCGGCTTTTTTGCTTCCTCATGACATCTCCTATGAACGTTGCTCAGTTCTCCAGTCCGCCCTGATTAACGAGGTCAAGTATTTAGCATGGGTATTTATTGTCTTGCCAGTACCAAAATGTTATCCATACAAAGACAGCAGAGACGTGAAATAAGTTTCCGTAGTGAATGAGGCAGACAGGTTTGGGTCTAAAGCACAAGATTACCATCGCCGGCTGCTCGTGCTTGAACATCGGCCGCCAGTGTGCAAAAGCTGGTCGTTCCGTGCACGACTATGGGCTTTCAGAGCACAAGCTCCGGCCTTACCACCACCCCGAACCGTGATCGAGGGCCCGCATTGAGCTTGGCGAGGAAGGTGTGGTTAGCTACTTCTCAACTCTCTAGAATCTAGAAGACTCGGACCGCTGTCTGGCAGTCCTGCCCCGAGGAAGAATATTCTACGGCCTTGGGCAAGGGAAAGAGGTTGAAATCGATGCGAGACTGACCCGACGATTGCTCCACGGCTACGGAGGACTTACGACATATGGCCGAGACCGCCCATACCACACTTGGCGGACTTTTTTAAATCCCCCTCTTTGACGGTGGTGAAACCAATTCTAGTTCGGAGTTTATGGACGATATAGCCGTCCGCAAACGCCCAGAGCAGCTGCAGTGTATCGGCGTGTGCGTCTTTCTCGGTGCCGTAGACCTTCGTCCGCACATAGCAAGCAGCCAAATTTCAGCGGCAGAGACGTGCCGGCTCTCACCACAGCCCGAATCCCCCGAATCCTGTGGGTGCAAGCGCATGGAATAGGAGAACACCACCAACTCCATTTCGCTGGACGGTACGGACTGTTCATAGACGAGCGAAGGCGACAAGTTACACGCACCGGAGTCTGGACTGGGGCTAAATTTGCTGGTGATAATCAATTCAACATGCTACTGTTACGTGAGGCAAGTTGGTAATGTCCAGTACATGTACTTGTTGAGTTATCTAGTACCTCTTGTATTCATGTTGGCATCTGTGAGCCGTGCAGGTACTGCAATCTGCCCTACATGCAGATGCCTTCCACCGCAAAGTCATGCGCTCTCGTATGCTGTTTCCAACCACCCGCATTGCTAAGCTCATCGATTCAGTTTCCTCTGCTTCCATCATTTGCGTCATTCTTGCGCGTCTTCCTGCTCTGTCTGTCGTTCATCCATATTCAGTCTGCTCGTTCGTAGCCTCCATTTCCATATCCTCCATGTTTCCAGTCTATTCGTCCATGCCCCCTTGTGCCTCTGCACCTGTCGCCTTTGGCTACTCGTCGTCACAGGACCAGTGTAATTCGTCGCCGTCGGGTTGGTTTAGAAAATTCTGATTATGAATTCGGTGTTCCTATCACTTGCTCTCTGAGCAGTCCAATCTGCGCGTTGCTCTGGTCTTCGTTCTTATGGATCCATGCCGCGTCTCTGAATATTTCAATCTGCCATCTCACCTAGGATTCAACCTCCTCGATCGCGTGATCAATCTGGGCGTTCACTTGGTGTCTAATCTTCTCGATCGCGTGTTGAATCTGCGCCTTCACCTGGTCTGCATTCTCCCGGGTCGCCTGTTCAATCTGCGTTTTCATCTGGTATTCAGTCTCCTTGACCACGTGTATAATCTGCACCTTCGCCTCCTCGATCGCGTGTTCAACCTGGGCGTCCATCTGGCAGTCAATCTCCTGGATAGCATGTTCAATCTGCGCTTTCGCCTGATGAATAGCCTTCTCCTTCGCTTGTTTCATCTGCGCATGCACCTGGTCTGCGATCTTCTTGATCGTGTCTCCCAAGTAGCGGGTCTGATCCTCGAGGACTCGGGCGATGGCTTCGGTTGTGCGCGGGTTAGCCCGCTGCAATTCTTTCGTCTGCGGCGTCGGTGTCAGCTCTGTTGGTGTCATTGTAGCCATCTGCGGTGCTGGCTTTTGTAGTGCTGTCGTCTGTGTCTCCGGCTTCTGGGTTGTCGAGGTGCCCGCTGTCTCTTTTGCCTTGTGTGCTGGTTTGGCCCTCTTCGGCGCCGGAGCGTCTGCCTCATCAGGCGCAACATGTTTCATGCCACCTTTCTTGCATACCGATGGCGATGGAACGTCGGGAAATCTTCCCAAGAGGTCTGCCATGAACTTTACTATGGGTCCGTCTGCGTCCCAAACCATCTCGCCGTTTTGTCGTCCGAGCTCATAGATCTCGCGGCACAGGCATACCCAGAGGTCACCGGTATCAGCTTTCGCGTGGTTTTTGATTATTTGCATGGCCGTTTCCTGTCCATCAAGCTTCCTGGCTGTCTCCAGAAAGCGAAACATTTGCCTGGCAATTTCATGTTTTTGTTGCCGCATAGTCGGCCAATGCAGGGGCAACAAGTCTGACCAGAGGGATACCTCTGGGTCCCAGAAACCCTGGATCCGTTCAAAGATTATCGTATGTTCGACTTCCTGCTTCGGCCACATCCGCCTAATGAACATCCACGCGATCCAGTTACCAGTTTGGGCTCTCTTCCCAATCCAGTGGGAGTCTGGCCCATCTGTTGCGGGGGCGGACTCCATTAGGTGTGAGGCCATACTGGCAATGCGGGACCTGTCGATGAGTTCCAGTCTGTGCCTGACCTTTTTGAAATCGATTATTAGGATGTCAAGGGCCTTGATTTCGTGATTACGTTTGTCGATATCGTTTTGTTGGGTAGTGTGTTCATTGAACTCTGATGATTCATGTTCGCTAACCGAGCTCCTTACGTCGTAGTCGCCTGTGTCTGCATTGACACTGTCAACGCTGGAATCATTGTCACTCTCTTGGCCCTCCGCGTTTGCATTGTCCACGTCCTCGCTTCTGTCCGCGTTCATGTTATTGCCATCATTCACGTCCTTCATGTTGCCGATGCCCCTCGTGCCCAGGTTGACGTCCATTGAGTTGAATGACAAATGAACGCTCGGTTTGTCCTAGAAAGCGATGCTCGGCTTAAAAGTGATGCTTAGACTGCCTGAGAAATGTTTGCTTGGTTAGCCTAAGCTTCTGCAAGTGGACTTCAATCCAAGAAGATGTAAGAGGGAGGAAAATGGCGAGGCGGGAGCAAAAGAAGTGGTGGTGAAGATGTGTGCCGGTGGGTGGAGGTTTAATAAAACACGGGCTGCGTGGGAATTGAGGTGACAACTTAAACGGTCCTCTCAAATGATTAGCCTGTGCACTGGCCTTCAGAGGCCGTGGTGTTTGAACACGACTTTCGCCGCTATTTTTGGTGGCAAACAGGAGTTTGGCTCGCAACGTTCACCGTTTGCTAGTGTTGTGGTGGAGTTGATACCAATCGCGCAGTAACACGGCGCCGCCGCCGTTCAGCGTAATAAGTCCTGGCCACGGGTTAAGTTTCAGTCCCAAGTCTTTGAACCCGGCTTACTCACGATAGCCACTCCTCTACTGCTCCTACAAGATTTGGTCTGAGACGTACCGAGTGTAGCTTGATTGGTTCAGGATGTTCCCAGCCTCACTTGTGTCGGTTGCACAGCAAAGTCCAAAGTCACTCTTACGATGGCGAGAAGTTGTTCTGTTAGAATCAGGCTTGTAAGTTCCTTGACTATTCCCAGACAGTCACGTCTAGCCTACACTCTCCACAAATAAACCTGCAATGACACAGCGCAAAACCCATCAACTCCAAGTCATGTCCGTCGCTATATATTGGGAATCGTTGATACACAGAAAAGAGAGGATGAGCGAGCTTCAAAGAGGGACGTGCCCCTGGGGCCTCTTCAGTAAACGTATGGCGAAGAGCCCGTGACGTGTGAGTCGCGGGCCCCAAAGTCTTCGCGCTCGTACCACTGCCACTCGCCATGGACGAGGCCATCGTCATACCTCATGTGCTGCTGCGGAGGCTGCAAGCCGGTGAGCTGTCCGACATGCCCGTCGCGTGCGTGCCCCCAGTCCGGCTCAACGAAGCTGCTCGGCATCTCATCCTCGGGCGGCGTAAGCACCTCGTCGTCCACGTCCCCTCGGAAGTTCTCCAGGTCCGCCTCCATGTCGCTCATGCGCAGGTACTCCCTCCCCGCCCACTCGTCGATGATGCCCGCGATCTCCCTGAAGCCCTCGGTGTGGCCGCCGCAAGTGCGCGCAGCGCCGGGCCCGCAGACGACAAACATGAAGCTGTGGATCATCTCGTGCAGGAAGGTGGCGATGAGCAGGCGGCGGTTGTAGCGCGTGTCGCGCAGGATGGGCGACGACAGCACGATGAGCGTCTCCCAGCCGCCGAGCAGGGCGCAGCGGCGCAGGGCGGTGGTGCCGACGATGTGGCTGGCGTGCCACTGCGCCTGGCGGTCCGGGTGGCTCCAGTCCCAGGCGACGCGGCGCGAGAGGCGGCCGCCGAAGAAGAGCTCGTTGGCGGCGGAGAAGATGCTGCGCAGGGCCGTGTCGTCGAGGGCAAAGGCAGCAGCGCGGGTGCGCGGCGCGATGAGCGCGCGGAGGATGCGCTCGGGCTGCGAGTCCGGGAGGCGTCGGCGGTGGGCGGCGAGGTGGGCGCGCACGACGGCCGCCGCGGAGAGGTCCGAGAGGAGACGGCTGCTGCTGGCGCCGGCGAGGAGGTCAGGAGCGGAGTCGCAGCCGTCGTCGAGCGACGAGAGGGCGTCGTGGACGGAGGCGGAGGTGGATATGGAGAGGCCGGACTCGGTGCGTTCCATGCCTACGGCGGAGGCGCCGGGGCCGCGGGCGGCGCCCGGTGCGAGGAAGACGGTGGTGGGCTCCGGGGACGGAGACGGTGAGGGTATTGGAGACGGGGGGTAGCCGCCTTCGCGTATGACGAGAAATGCGAGGTTCCTGACGGGCACTGAGTCTTTGAGTAGCTGGCCGCGGAGGTCGTCGGCGGCGTGATGTAGACGGTGATGTTGATGCTCCGGTTGGCGGTGCTCATAACTGTACGGACGGCCGCCAACGAAGTCATCGTGACCTTCGCAGCCGACGCCGCCGACGACGCCTCCCCACGGCGCAAACCTGGTCCTCTTTGCGCCGTGGCAGTCTTCGTCGCCGTGCGCGCCGTCATGGCCGGAGCCGCCGCGCCGCCTCCCGCTGTCAAAGTAAGACGCCACCCCCGTCACACCGTCATTGCCGTGAGGGAGCGAGTCGGGCCCGCCTAGCACCCAAAAGGCCATCGAACATGCCGGCACGGAGCAACACGACGGCGTCTAGCTTCGTTGTCGAAACATGAAAGAAGGGAGTCGACGGCTCTCTGGCTCAGCGACGGGAGGCGACGTGATCAGAGACAAGTCGACGGGCGGAGACCCGTGGCGAGGAAGACGCTCGCTCGTGTAAAGGCTAAAGCACAGGCGGCACCTCAAGCGCCAAGCCAAGAAGAGCGGATAGCGGACTGTGTACGCATACAGCGAGCGAGCAGTGGGACAGCCCGGATCGAGCGGGTGACGGAGACGAAGCAATGCGGCGGCGCAAACGACGCAAAAAGCCAAACCCGGGTCCGAACAGGGCGAGCGAAGCGCACACGCCAGGAACAGCGCGAGCTCTTAAATCAGAAGGGGACCAGGGACGGATACGCGCAGGAGAGAGATGCATGGACGTCTCGGTTTTCTCCCGTCTCGTCCGCGTCGGCCTCCACTGCCAGCTCACGGTGGCGGGTCGGGGGAGGGAGGACAGGGACGGGAGGGACCTTGCAGCGCCCAGCCGGCGAGTCCAGAGCCCACGGCGCACCGGTCAGCGACTCGGCGGCCCAATGGCGGCTGGCCAAAGCTTCTCGCGCGTCGTCTGGGCCCGTCTCCGCCTGTCTTGCCGTCGGCCATCTCGCCTCGCATGGCGATGCTCTCCACCTCTTTCCCCTTGCCGCCAGCCGCAATTCGCCCCCTCCCCCCTCCAAAGGCCCAGAGGATATCGTGCCAAGCGAGGGCATCGGATCGCAGCCGTCGGCATCCGCTGGCTGGCTCTGGTCCCCGCCCGCAGCCGCTGTCTTGTCTGCCGCTGCACCGCTGCGGGCGTGACCAACCAGCCCAGCGGTGTGCCACCAGCGCCGGGCCTGCAGATGGCCGCCGACGTCCGCCCTCGCGTCGGATTGGGTCGCCCGCGCGCCCAGGCTCCCCGTTCGCTGGCGGTGCCGTGGTGGTGCCGTGGTGGTGAGAGGCGTGCGGGCCAGGACGAGAGAGGCAGCTCGACGGGCGGCGACCCATTTGCATCCGCGTCCGCATCCGCATCCGCGCCCGCATCTCCTCGACGCTGGCTGCCCGCCGCGAGAAGCGCGCCCGTTGTCTGGTGTGGCTGGAGGCGATGCTGTGTGTTGTTGCACAGCATCGATGCGAGTGCGTGTGCTGCTGTCCCCGACACCCTGATCAGCCCTCCGAAGCTCCAGCGCAACGTCGTTACCTTCGCCCTGTTCCCTGGCATGGCCTCCGAAGCCCACCCAATCTATTTTGAGAGCATTCGCGCGGACAAGTGCCGTCCAGGTCCCGCAACGCTTCCTGCGGCTCTGGCTCTGTAAATATACTCCCTTATTACGGATAATTGGTTGCTGTCCCCATCTCGGCGGGTGGGCGCCCAACCCGCCGTCCGTCCATTGGTCGCCTCGCCTGAGCGCGGCCATGCTCGCCAGTCAATTTTCCTGCCCAAGGACCAGGCTTATAACACGGCCCCGCTGCCAACATGAATACGTGAGGTCGTTGGTAAATGCCCGGAGACCGTCCTCGAATCGCGTACGTAAAGGTACCGGCCTGCGCCCGTTGCCCTGCGCCCAAGCCCGTGACGCTTGCGAGTAATGCCTCGTTGATCGAACCCCTTGATGATTCTACGGTGCACCTGACTCGGCGAGGGCAGAAGCTGAGGCAAATGGTGACGTCGTGAGAGCAATGCGAACACAGCGCTCCGAGGCAAAGTATTCAAGCTCATCCACAGGGTATCCTTAGTGTATTATTACTGATTATCTACCCTAGCCAGTGCCAATGGCATCGCTTTGGCGTATGCCATGCCAAGAATCCGCATCGCCGTCCTTGCAAATGCACTCGCCCCGATCATTGTCCAAAAGACGTCTCAAATTCTAGGCGAAGCCAGTCGCTGCCCAATCCCACTTTGGCTCCCAATGCCCTAAAAGCACCGCCCCTTGCGTCTTATCCGGTCCTCGTTCCCATGCCGAGGTTTTCCATGAACTTGACCTCGTCCGCTTGCCGCTCGAGCGCCTTGCGCATGCGTTCCCTGTACCGTTCCATCCTCCCGTCGTCGGCCGCCGACCCCGGGTCCTGAACCTCGAAGTCTTTTGCCCGATACAGTGGCTCCTTGGTGAAGCTCACCATCCCCAGCTTCTCTCCCGTCCAGAACAGGATGTTGTCGTTGTTGGGCCGGTCCTGCCCCTGTCTCCGCTGCGTCGACACGATCTTGCGGGCCAAGTCATCCGACGCCGGCATCGACGCGAACAGCGACGACGGGGCCTCGGCGTCGCTGTGCCCGATCCTGAGCCGGCGGCACTCCGTCAAGCCGTCCCTCTCGAACCACTTCAGGAGTCCAGACCCGTCCGAGAAGACAATCTTGGTCCCGTGGTTGATCACCGACAGGATCGTCGCCGACGCCGCCGTCTGCCGGTTCTTCATGACCGAGTTCTGCAGCATCGATTCGCCCGCCGAGTCCAAGGCCGTGCTGAGCCCATAGATCTCCAGTGAGCCTTTGCTGTTGTAGCCGCCGGCGGCAATCAGCGTCCGCCCCTCGCCCGTGGCCTTCGTGTGGGCCACCCGCTCGGCCGTGAGCTCTCCCCGCCGCCGCACCTCCGTGTCGACCGTGGAGAACGGGAACGGGAGAGACGTCATGCTCTTGATCAGAGCGCCAGAGTAGATCGACCCGACAATGGCCGGGAACTTGCGCCGGTCGTAGTGCAGGATGTTGGAGAATCGCCCGGACACGTAGATGTCGTCGGAGACGAGGTCCTGCGACCCCGGCCGAGGGAGGTGGAGGATGCTGATGGGCGTAGGCTGCGACAAGGAGGCGTACGGGGGTAGTGGGTTGGGATCGAACAGGCTCCTGAGCACGTCCGACTGCTCCCGCTGGGGTCCGTCAAGACGATCGACGACGTCGCGTGACGCCCTGGCTCGATCGCGGAAGTCGTGGAGGTGTATCCCCAGCGACGTCCCGACCGTTAGGGGAACGCCGTCGTGGACCGAGGAGAGCGTCGTGATTGACCACTCGAAAGACTCCCGGCTCACGACCTCCAGGCGGTTCAGGTCGACCTCGATGAGATCTGCAACGCACAATTAGCCGAGACGAAGCACACTTCCGTCGCTGCCACTCACGGCTCTGCACGGCGAAAAACGCCCTGTGGCCGTCATTGTTCACGCTGACGCACTCCGTCACCCCCGTGTCGATTTTCTTGGACCTCCGGGAGTTTTGGCTGCCGGGCCCGTCGATGAAGAGGATGTCCCGCTTGCTCCTGGCGACTATGCCACCTTGCTTTCCCCGCGTCCCCTTGACGTCCCACAAGCATACCGACCCGTCGTCCAACGGGGACACCGCGAGCATGGTGCCGAGGCCATCGTGTCCGTCGTACGGGCTGTACAGGGCCAGGCCTCTGGCCTCGACCGCGGCCTCGAGACCGCGGTCGCGCATCCGAGGACTCTGCAGCCAGTTGACGCTTGCGGGCCCGTTGCGGTGGAAGTACTCGTTGTACCACGGGACCCTCTCGCCGGGAAACACCGGATCCCAGTTGGCCATGTCCTGCAGCGCCCGCCGGCGATGGAACTGCGAGTCGTCATCCTCCAGGTCCGCGTTCCGCTTCGTCCCGCGGCTGGAGTCGGAGCTGTCAGGGTCCGGTGGCGGCGCCGCATCACCGAGGTCGTCGCCGAAGTCGACTGGCGTCTTGGACAGTCTGCGACGGGCCAGGAGCGCCTGGTACCAGGGCGAGTCCTCGAAGCTGAAGCGTTTCCACAGTTCGTCGTCGAGGCAGAACTTCTGCAGTTGGCGTGACACGAGCTGCAGCCGGATGATATGGCAGGGCTCGAGGTCTTGACGGACGAGGAGGGATAGGTCAGCCAAGGTCCCTTCGAGGGAGGTCGGGGACGGGCCAGGCACGGGTCAACTCACAGCCCAGGATCTGCAGCAGGATCTCATCCGGGAGCTCGTCCCAGCGCGCGGGCCTGTAGATCGGGGCCATGGCGCATGGTGACGATTCAGGCGCCAAGAAGTAGCGATGCTCGAGGAGCGGCGGTGCCAGGCGTCTGCTGGGGGGTTGGGTGTAGGAAGCACGGATCGCGACGGGAGGGAGGGATGGCTCGACGGGTGGACAGGTAGATAAGCTGAGGCATCTATGCTTGTCGCCAAGTTTCTCGCCGCATGAAACGAACGGACTTCTCTCGCTGACCCAGCAGTCTAGCTGAGTCGAGACAGGCGCTGGCGAACGTGGAGTGAGGCGGGCCGGCAGGGGACGGGAAGCGTTAGCGCGTTACAGCGTCCAGGGCCAGTCCATCTTGGTCCATCGCCAGTGGGCCCGCGGGGGGCCGGAGCTCCACTAACCGTGGCCAATGCGCGCCCCGACGGCATCCAACTTCGTCGCGCACGCATCTCGGTCGAACCAGCCGAGCCGTCGAACCTTGAAGCACAACGCCTACGCCATGCAGGACATGCAGGCAGGTCTCTGCTGGCTCAGAAGGATGCATCCCGAGTCGTCCGGGGCCCGGCCCTCGCGCCAGCTTTCCAGTGGTAAGGTTAAGGTAGCCCAAGAAATTACCTTTGACAGCCAGGCGCCAAACTCAAAACCTGCACCGTTGAGCCGAGACTGCAGGCGGACAAATCAGATCGCACTTTGATACATACTGGCCCTCCGTAGCACGTCGAAGTAAACTATCACCAAAAGCATCGCCTCGGTCCAGACTCCCATCCGTTGGGAAACGGCTTGTAACTTGGCGCCAGCAGTCCGTACCGTCCAGTGTACTGTGCGCTTGTACTCGCCGGCCTCGGAGGACTCGGATGAACGTGGAGAGCCATTGACTACGTTGTAGCATCCAAGGGTTTCGGACGGAGACTTCCGGTGAACATCCAAAGATTCCAAAGTATCAATCACCGGCGACATGCCTGGCGCAGACCGCTTTGCCGTGTAGGGTACTCGTATGGTGCAGGTACGGAATATGCTCCGATTCACAGCGGCACCAAAAAAAATATGAAACAACCTTATCATAAATGGACCCAAGTGAGGTCAGTTTTGATGTTCGTAGCAGGTTCAGCATGCATCTCGCAGCATGAACCAAATGGCAGAGACGGGCACAGCATTCAACCTGCTCCTGCACCGACGAGCGTCTCTTTCGTCATCTCGTGCAACAACACGACGCATCTGCAGAAAATGAGCCCGCTGCCTAAATTGTTTACTGTTTCTTTCGTGTCACCTGAATCGAGCCTAGGTGGCCGAAGCTCCAACAACTCGCGTGTGCTAAACACAACCTCCACGTGACGGGGGCTCGCACTACGAACCTCCTCTTTCCGCCAACTCATCGCGCCCTCGCTTAGCACCATTTCTTGCTTTGGGCAGAACCTCAACACTACTTCGCCATCCTCCGTTTCTGAACGTCATAGTCCCGTGGGCTCGCCTTTGGATCTATCGAGCCGCTCCCACTCCCTGCGCGTGAGGCTCAGATTCGCTCACGCCCAGCCCCCTTCTCTGATTTAACGCGACCTCCTCCAAGAGCATCACAACAAACACGCTTCTCGTGTAGCTCTCAGTTCCCTCCCTGAGTAGAACTTGCTCGAGGTCCTCAAAACATGGGCTCTTTCTGAGGAACTCAGACATCCTTCCTTATTGATTCCTCCCCACACAGGTTGCTTTTGGTCGCTCGCTGGTAACTCCAGCTCGTGACTCGCGGGCTTCATCTTTTCAACGTGTGTGAAGACCATTTGATCCTATGCCGTGGTTGACGAAACTCAGGAGTAAAACATAGAACCGCAACGGAGGTCCTCGGTACCTCTCTCATTATACACCATGCGTCCCCTGTCCGACAGCGTATGTCCAACTATTTGAGCAAGTTGTGCTCAAGTGAGATATTTACTGAGAGAATAGTCTGCACCTTGGGTTGAAGGTGAAACTCACATGGCAAGCGCGGGCTTCACTGACGGTTTTACATCCGCGGACCTCTCTGCAACCACTGACGTGGACTCACCCGAAGACTTCTGCCGCCACAATGCAGCTAGACCGAGATCAGTGGCCGGATTCGTTTCCGAGTATCCTACTGGACATGTGATTCGTGACGATACGGGCCTCTCCCTCCACATGCCGTCTGTCCAGCGCGTTGAAAACATGGCCTCGTCCGAATGGGAGACTGTGACAGCAGAAGAGGAGCCTGACATACCCACAGAGCCTATGCCGATGTTTTGGAGCCAGTCTTCAGGCTCTCAGGTCGCGCTTCTTGCTCCAAGAGAGTCAAATTATCAGGAACCGAACAAGCTACCTGTGCAGCGACC
Organism: Tolypocladium album; assembly: GCA_024341135.1. Classification (NCBI taxonomy): domain Eukaryota; kingdom Fungi; phylum Ascomycota; class Sordariomycetes; order Hypocreales; family Ophiocordycipitaceae; genus Tolypocladium; species Tolypocladium album. The sequence continues at coordinate 390,869 of JALHCF010000175.1, read as the reverse complement.
GGACACTTCTTTTCAACCGACAGCGTCGTACGGTCCCTTGCGCTGCAACGTAGCTGCCAAAGGTGATTTGCACCTTTCCTCAAGCATCTCCAATTATGTCGACGGAGATGAATGGATTGACAATCCGCCGGCTGACCACTTCGACTGTCACGGATTCGAGCGAATCCCGAGTCGAAAGCGCGCGGCTACCTCGGGACTAGACGGAAACTTGTCTGGTGAACTTCTGAGGAGCCACTCGAAAGCGTCCAGCAGCATAAGTGGCGACCGCTTCAAGTATGACCGCGGCCTCTATCCCGTATTCTTGCAGTCTTTGGCCGAGCGACAGATCGGTAAATCCCTTCACCGCACACAGGAAAGCTCCGGTTCAGAGGCAATCTCCACCCACTCGCTAGACGAAGGCAAACTTGACCACAAAGGGAAAGGCTCTGTCGACCATGATGGCTTCTATAACTCTGCTGCCATCGAATCGACCTAGAAGGTCGACGATGCGGTCAAAGTTCCAGTCATCAGAGACGAAAGGCATACTCATCAGGAGGCGAAGTCCATTGATGATTCCCCCATCCTTACTCGACCCGACACGAAGCAAGGAACAAATGATGACTGGCAAACTGTCACAACTGAAAGATGTCATGGAACTATCCAGGAAGTCCGGATCAATTTTGCCACTGGCAGCAGCATCGCTGATGTATCTGACACCTCGGATGACAACGCAGGCTTTGGCTCCACGGAGCAAATTACTTGTCATGCTTGTCGTCTTGAAGACTGCCCTGCCTCTGGAGCCGGCCACGGCAAGCAAGTATTTTGTGACAAGCCTGAGCTGGTATGGCCAAGACACATTACCGACAAGAGCCTGCTGGACCAATCCGTCAAGACGCCTCAGATGCCATCTCGGGCTTTGGCTGTCATCCGCCGTCTTTCGAACCCATTTCGTCGCGACAATGCGGCCTCATTGAGTGAGATGCCAAAGTCAGTTTTAGAATTGCAAGACTGGACCTATCGCCACAATACGGGGCAACGTCCCAGTCATCAGCGACAGGAAAATATTTTTGGATGGTCAGGTAAACGTCAGGAGCAGCAACGAGATCTCAGGTTTGACTTTGGATTTTGCGACAAGCCGCTGTACTCCGGAAATGGTCGCGGTTTCGGAATCAGCGACTATGCGCCTCAGGACAAGTTCCCGACCGACGTTTCGTTGCTTCCATTCCCTCTCATCAGTTTACCTGAGGCGGCCAAGCTGCAGTACCACCGCAGGGAGCGGGGAGAGGAAGATCACACCGAATCGGCCAGCTCTTTTGCCGCAAAGGCTCGATCGGTCAGATCCGGGACTATTAGCACGATTTCCACGGTGAACAGCCCTTTGACGCCGTTTTCTCCTCTAGGGGATCCGCACCTGAGCTTCCCCGAAACAACTCATGCCAAGCCTCTGGCGGCATATCACAATCGGTACTTGAGCCGACAGCGTAGCTGTAAGTTTTACACGCGGCACCGGGAGAAGTCAAAGCTCATCATCCGTAGCGAGTGCCAGTACGAACCCGAGCCGACTTCGATCGTCGGCCATCTTGGCTAGCCCTGCGTCAATTGCATCTCCTCATTGTTCTGGCGGACCTTGGTATGAAGTGCGTCTCCGCGACAGCCCGCCATTTCTTGATGCCGAAGGAGTTCGACTTCGTGGCTTTCCATCGAGCGCGAGGCATGGACGTGCAATCACTGTCTCGGAGACCCTGGAGCCCTTCGGCCGTCCCAAGACACGCCTCGTTGAGTTGGCCAAGGGAAGCAAGTTCCTGCGCCGCAAGCCGCCCAGCGGCAAGGTGAATGGTCAGAGGTCCGTGTACATCATCATCATGGTTGCCAGTATTGTCTTTCCCCTCTTCGGGGTCTTTGCGCTGTACGGCCTGTACGATGCTGCAATCTCCTGGTACTCACACGGGGAGATGCGCTCCCTCACAAAGACGCAGCGAGATTCCCTGAAGCAGCTGCTGCTTGTCGAAGCCGTCGTATACCCGATCCTAGTTACTGTTCTGTCGGTGTATTTCTCTGTCCATGGCTAGGTGAAATCGGAACGTGGAACTCGGGTATGACACCGATTGCGAAGGGATTTTGACAGCTCTGCGATTGTTGGCTTGATATGGCTTTGGGGAAAATAGGATGGTTTGTGATAGGAATATTGTACCATGTTGCACTGCTACGTTTGGGTCTTCTTTGTGAAGTCTCGAGGGCGAAAGGGATGGGTCACATTCACCTTACCAGGACCAAATGATGGCCAGTCGCGTCCGTTTGTAAGAGCACGTCAGGAGATGATGTTTCCACCTTTTAGGTAACTGGCGGCGATTGCGCTTCTAATTTCTCGTGGGGAGCATAGCAAAGCACTAGATGACCTAATTGCGCGCCTTGCCTTCGAAGATTGTGCTCGAATCATCTACTTGCCTCCGCTCTTGCCTCCGCTGCTGCTGCTGCTGCTGCTGCTGCTGCTGCTGCCGCCGCTGGGCGGCGTGTAAGTGGACGCACCCTTTCCATCGTTGTAATAGGTGCTTCCGTTCGGGTTTGAATAGTAGTACGATCCGTCCCTTGATAATCGGTCAACGCTATCAATTCATTTCACGACGGACGGAAGACGCACGTGTTCGAATAGTGGTAGGAGTTGGAGTTGGAGGCGCCGCTGCCGTAGTCGCGGGAGCAGTAGTGGTTGCCCTGGGGAAATACGTTAGTATGACCCACCAGGAGACTGCTTGAGGACGGAGGTGTCGAACCTGGCTATTGGTGCCGGAGCCCTTGTACTCGTAAGGCATCGCTGCGAATGTGGACGGGTTGTTTTCGTTGGCGGTTACTTGTAGAGAGACTCTTGAGGCCTGTGACGGGATCACGGAGTTGTACAGTCAATGGAGGGAGGGAGAGACAGAAACGGACGAGGGCGAGAAGCATCCATGGATGATTTATATGCTCGTACCCCGCGCTGTGGGATACGGCATTGACCGCCGGCAGTGGGCCCAGAAGGAACGAGCGCAGCCGACATTGGACGATGATGCGTTTGCGTGCAGCACCACAGAGGTTGCTTCATGGGGTACGGGTAGCTGGAAGCGGGCCTGTGTGACGGCGCTAGGCAGTAGGCATGGAATCATCTTCACTTGAGATGGCGTCGTTGAGAGTTGCACCTGTCCTACGACACGGCAGTTGTGGCTACGCGTCGAGACGGGTTGCATCAAAGGTGCCCCTGCTCGTACTGTGTTCAGCCCTGCTGACGGATTAGGAAACGTCGCGACGCGGGAGAGACACGCGGCAGTTGAAGTGCTCCCCGCGAGTAGCTAGACGTAGGGAGACGGGCTTGACGGGGCACCTGCGGACTGATGTCAGCATGAACACACACGGGCTCGCCCGCGTTCCCCGCGCCCAACAAGTCACTGCCGTCAACGACGCCGACGCCGCAAGTCTCCAACGTGCAAACGGATCTTTTGCTCACCAGTACGAGCTCCAACCGGCTGTCGCATCGAACAGGTGGTGATTGACTTTCGGACTGGGCATGCAGATTGGATAAGGCAGCAAAGTCGCCATGGCCGTCAAGATATTCTTGTAAGTGCCGGCCAGCTCTGGGAGGCTCTCGGTTGCAGCTCATGCTGATGGCCATCAACGTCACAGAACGGGTGCCACGGGTATGGCGTCTACCGACCCGGTCAATTGACTGCTGCCGCTCGCTAACTGACGGATGCAAGGGTACATTGGCGGAACCGCTCTGGACTACATCATCAAGGCGCATCCGGGCTTCGAGTACACCGTCCTGGTCCGTGATGAGTTCCGCGGAGAGCCTATAGCCGCCAAGTACCCGTCAGTCAGGTTTGCCTACGGAACACTCGAGGATGACGCTGTCCTCGAGAAGGCCGCTGCTCAAGCCGACATTGTCGTCCGTACGTCACCCACAGCCTGAGCTTCCCGCGCAGCGTACTCACACTTCGCAGACACGGCCGACTCGTCTGACCACTACCCTGGGGCCATTGCCATCGCCAAGGGCCTGAAGGACGGACATACGGCGGAGAGACCCGGATACTGGATCCATACCTCCGGCACGTCCATCCTGACGTGGTACGATGCCGAGCACGAGCGCGCGGGGGGTGCGCCGCTGGCGGAGCAAAAGTACCACGACATCAAGGACATTGAACGCCTCATCAGCCTACCAGACGGCGCTCACCACCGCGACGTCGACCAGATCGCCCTGGCTGCCAACTCGGACTCTGTCAAGGTCGCCATCCTCTGCCCGCCCACCATCTACGGGGCCGGCGCCGGAGCTGTGAATACGCGCAGCAGACAAGTACCGAGCCTTGCCAGGGCCACTCTCAAGAAAGGCTTTGCTCCCATCATCGGTGAGGGCAAGACGGAGTGGGACCACGTCCATAGCGATGACCTGGGCGAGCTCTACGCCAAGCTCATCGACGCAACGCAGGACCCGGCCAAGAGAAGTAACCCGGAGATCTTCGGCCCGCATGCGTACTTCTTCGCCGAGAATGGCTCGCACTCCTGGGCAGAGGTCGCGCACTGGATTGCCGAAGAGGCGAGCCGCCAAGGGTACTTGCCCGGGCCCCTGACCAAGCTGGTGTCGGAGAAGGAGGTGACTCTCATGGAGGACGGGTCCGTTTCGTGGGGGCGGAACTCGAAGGGCGTGGCGGAGAGGGCGAGGAAGTACCTGGGCTGGCAGCCGAAGGGCGCTGCGCTGAAGAACACGATCCGAGAAGCCGTCGCCAAAGAGGCCAAGGACCTAGGGTTGAAGCCGAAGGAGAAGAAGAGTTGAGGCAGGTGTTTCTTTTACTTTGACGAAATGCATGCGCAGGTCAGCTGTAAAGAAATTCGACCATGGTTCTGTGAATCCGGTCCGACATAGGAACAAAGGTGCATCACCAGACTAAAACGGCGTGTTCCAGAGGGCGTGGTCGGCCCGGCCTTCGAGTTTGGCGCCGGATACTAATACTGCACCAGGAGTGGCGGCGTATTACTGCAATAATGTATGAGCGAGAACAATCATTGGCACCTCTGGCCCTGAACGACACAATTCTATGAAGAGGGAAACGGGCGGTGAACGCGAATAGGTCTCGTGCTGTGTTAAAGTCCTTCTGGACCCCGAATATGGACTGAGTGCCAGCAAGGCTCAAGTTGAAGGCGCTGCGAAGAATGGCCCAAATTTACATGGTTCCTATCAAATATTATATTTCTACCGCGTATCGGGCAAGTTTGAGCTCTCCGTAACATGTCATTACATATATGATGTGTGAGGACCTGCAACGCTATATGCCATGCTCATCTTCCCGCAAAAGCAATACCCAAGCGCCATCCAATGTCTGCAAATCATCGTCCATGCATATACTACGCCTCGAATGCCGCAGCACGTAGCTCCGGTGCCCATATCATTTACGCCCGTCATTTATCGTGTGGTATGTCGATTTGTTCTGCTTCGACTTTTTCAGCAGAGGAGCCGACACGCGAGCTTCGTCGTCTGAGTCGTCATCGATCGCCGATTCGTTGGGCAAGATAACCCCGCTGTCTTCCATGCTTTCATCGTCGTCCGTGCCGGCATTGTCTGCCGACGCCGAGGGCCCGTCGCCCTCTTCTACCATGAACACGGGAATGGTGCCAACCGCAGCCACAATGGCGAGATAAAAGTACGCCGAGACAATGTACCCGTTGTGGGCCCCCCATGAAAATACAAGCCCAGTCGAGGCCGGTCCGAGGGCGCGGCCAAATCCGCTAAAGCAGGTGGCAAAGCCGTTCAAGGTTCCGAGGACGCGGAGTGACGTGCACGAGTTGGTCAGCAGGATGGTAATGGACGGGAACGCGACAATGATGCTGACGGCCTTGACCAGCATGACGGCAATAATGGCGCCAACTCGCATCGTTGTTGTGGGTAACAGTGATGTGTACGGTGTGAGAAAGTAGACAAATGGCAGAGCAACAGCTTTCGAAATGTTAGTTTCTGATCCAAGTCGTCGGGGAAAAGATCGGCTTACAGCAGACTTTGTAACAATTAAGAACACCGTAGCGGTTCACCAGTGGCGCGTAGAGCAGGAACTGGATAAGACCACACGTGATGCCGTAGATGGTGAAGATGGTCCCAATTTTGCCCGATTTGAGGCCAAACCCGCCATTAAAGTAGAACGGGAGCTTGGTGTTCTCTGGCGTGTGATCCACAAGGGGGTAGTTCAGAAACACGCTGATGTTCTGGTCGTAGGCGACAGAGTGCAGCGCCAGGAACGTATACGACACAAGGTTGAGGACTGTCTGACGGGTGAAGATTTCCTTCATCCCGGGCGCGGGCAAATTCTGGGTCGATTTGCTCGACTGGATCTCGCCGGGCAGGAGGGGTGCGGTGGCCTCTCCGTCAATGAATGACGGCCGACGATTGGCATCACGCGGGCGCTTTGTGAATGCACGAGATACTCGCTTGCCGACTTGGAGGCCCCAGTCTGTCTGCCCACGCTTGGATGCCAACGTCTCCTGATGTCGGGTCAGTCACAGGCTTTCTGGGCAATGCGGCAGTCGGACTAACCTTGAGGAAGAGCGTTGCGCATGTGGTAGAGATGAGGAAGAAGAAAGTCGCCACAAGATTTGGCAGGGCGTAAGGAAATCGCTTGAAGAATTCAATGTTCCCAAACAAGTCGGGAAACTGCCGGGCCGGTTGGGCGAGGAGCCCTCCAAAGGCTGGCCCGACGACGGAGCCCAGAGACCAGACCAACGGCATGATGGAAAACGCTCTGGCTTGCAACTCCTTCTCTGGCACAAGCTCAGCTACGATGGTCCTAATAATTCCAACTAATAGAGAGTCAGCTAGCGGTACGGATACTTGTTTGTAGTTTGCCGTAGTAACGTACCATTTCCGTTCCCGGCTCCCGAGATGGCTCGAACGGTGATGGCCATGGCCAGACTGGTCGACAGGCCCCATGCGATGAAGCAAACCATGGTGCTCACAAGACCGCATATTAGAATTGGCTTTCGTCCAAAGCGGTCGGCTGCCTTGCCCCAGGGCACTGCCGAGAAGCCTTGGAAGACAGCAAAGATGGCCGAGGTGATGCCCGCCCATGTCGCAACCTCGTTCTCCGGCACACCAAAGTCCCGAACCATCTCTGGTAGGTACGGGGAGACAGACGTGTACGCCATGGGCTCGGCGAACCGCGCAATGGCTGTGACTGCGTTAGCACAACAGCGCTGGATGTGGCGTGAGATTGAAAGACGTCGTTGAATACTGGTCGTTGTCCGGCGGCGCCTCCGCTTTCACGTCCGCCATCTGGTGTCCCTTTATCCAGTGTCTCCTGTGTGTGTATGAGAAACAGCTGTGGACTTTGGCAGCGGAGCCTTGACGGGACTCACGTCCAGCTTTGGGCGTGGCAACAAACGACGGGCCACGCGCAACACTCACTTGAGATGCATAGTATTTTCGGTACACTTGTTGTTTCTCTTTATTGCACGACTGAAAGACTTATTCTTACCCAAGATGGCCAGCTGCCTCGCAGGAAGCTTTGGCTTTTTCGGTTGTGCATCCTCCGACATTGTCGCGGTAGTGGGGGGCCGGCACGTCGAGGGTGCGGGTACGGCGTCTCAGAAAAACTCCCCGTCCGTCCGGTGATGGACTCTTGTCTGGTATCGGGACGAGGGAGCCAAGGCTCCGAGGTTGACGAGTCGAAAAGGTCCCGGCAACAAGCAGAGGACAAGCACCGACAGCACAGCCGCTCGACGAGGAGAGTAGTCGTAGGTGAGGAGGAAAATATTCACGGGAGGGCGTCGTGAACAAGAGCCGGCGGCGGCTCAGCGGGTACGGCAAAGGCGGCCTGCGCCAACCATGTTAGTGGCCCAGCCTCGACGGGTGCTCCACTGACTGCATGGCCGGTGCTGCGGGCGAGGCAGCACGGGCAGATCGACTTCAGCCTTCAGCCACAACGAAGTTGCGAGTGCTTGCCTGGTGAGTTCCTCAACGACGGGGTTCTTTTTCTCCTTGAAGCTGCAGGTCGTCGCCGTGGTTTCATGAGAAGGACATTTGCCTCGGTGATATGCGCCGTAGGCTCGACGAGTTCATACAACGAGTCTTCGGGCATACCGGCTGGAAAGAGTACACGCAGCTTTGCCTGTATCCATGTCGTTTTCGACACTCTGGTTCCCCCAATGCCGAGATGTCCACTGTTCGGTTCCCAATGCTCTACCTGATAAACGCGCTGCACAATAATACTCTGTATATCCGCTTGACCTGGCGTCTGATGACGAGCTGACAAACCGGCGGTCCGACAGCGGAGCCACGACCCAAGAACCACGGCACCGCGCCGGCCATGATCCCTGTCAACGCGCGAACGGGTATGGATCTTGTCCTCCCTTGAATTCATTCGTACAACCTCACGACAGCGCTGCCAAGCTGTCACGGACTCACGGCAGCTCTGTGGGGCGCGGGCAGTCTCGGCTGAGGCGGTGTCGGGCGATGCCCAAGCGGCGGCATGGCTTCAGCCTTCAAAGCGCTTTTGACGGCTCCGAGGTCCCTAGACCTCTGCGCAGAGTCCGCGCCCACCCGTAGAGGTGCATTTCTTTGCTCATGTGTGAGACTGACTGCCTCGAGCGGCCCTACCTCATGCACATGCAGTACTCGTACTCAACCGGTGCTGTGAGACTTGGGTCATGTACGTTACTTGTTTGCCGGTGCGACGCCGGCAGAGTGCCCGACGGCGCGAACCCCGGGACGTGGGGGGCACAGCGGCGGGGCCGCTGTCGGCCAGTGAGCGCTTCAGAGCAACGGCCCTCTGAGAGCCCTCTACAGTGGGGTGTATGAGCAGCGGCTGCCGGCGCCGTGCCGCTGGGTACTGTACCCTGTACTGCACCCTGCTCGCCTGTGGCTGATAAGTCACTCTGCCTGCTTCTTGCCTCGCGCCAACCACGGGCGAGCTCCCCGCGCCGCCCGCCCTGAATCGGGCAGGAGCGCCCACTGTATCGACCTTTGGGCCATGTCGTGATCGGCTGCGCAGAGCTCGACAGCTGCTCCATCGCTCTCCTCACTCCTGTTCCATTCTTATTCACTGTCTTGTCGCTTCACCAAGTTGAAGCCGCGAGGCCGTGAAATTGGGGGACATTTCATCTGATCAAGCAACATGGCGAAGCTGTAAGCAACTACCCCCGCCCGCGCGCCGTGTTGGTGTGGTCGCTCTGGGGTGGCGAAAGCCACGGGCGTCACGCGCGGCACCGCCAGCTCGAGACAACCTCACTTCTGTCGCAGCGTTAACCACGAGCTTCAGGTTCTCGTCGGGGCCGCGCAAAATGCCCAGCGAGTCGACGCCGCTCATCCAGACCGTCCGAGTCGGGCCTCCCCGGCGGAGGTATCCGCACCAGACGTGTCGGCGATTCTGCACCATCGCGTGCGTCTGCCTGCTCATCAGCGGCTTTGCCTCAATCGCCATCCAAGCCCTCTTCCTATGGCCTTACCACCACCGCCATGGATGGCATAGTCATTACGCCAAGTCGAAGCACCATGGCAAGAGCCTCAGTCACGAGAAGCTCCGGGCCATCCTACTCGACACCCCCACAGCAGACAGTGCTAGGGAATGGAGCCGCTTCTACACCTCTGGACCTCACTTGGCCGGAAAGAATTACTCACAGGTATTGTTCTGGTGCCAACAACGGCGTTCCGATGCATCTGAAGCTAATTTGCACCAGGCCGAATGGACCCTGGACAAGTGGCGGAGTTGGGGCGTCGATTCCAGCATCGTCGCTTACGATGTCTACATCAACTACCCCGTTGATCACAGTCTCTCCTTGCTTAAGCAAGGGAACAGGGCTGAATCTTGGAAGGTCGCTTTTGAAGCCTCTCTTACCGAGGACGTCTTGGAGGAAGACCCTTCGACTGCCCTCAGAAACAGGGTCCCAACGTTCCACGGCTACTCTGCCAGTGGAAACGTCACTGCTCCGTTTGTTTACGTCAATTACGGGACGTACAAGGACTTTGAGGATTTGATAGAGGCTGGCGTCGACCTCAAGGGCAAGGTCGCCATTGCCAAGTACGGTGGCATCTTCCGCGGCCTCAAGGTTAAACGAGCACAGGAGCTGGGAATGGTCGGCACCTTGATCTACAGTGACCCGGGTGACGATGGAGAGACGACGGAGCAGAACGGATACGAGCCGTACCCCAAGGGCCCGGCTCGAAACCCCAGCAGCGTTCAGCGCGGAAGTGTCCAGTTCCTGAGCGTGCGCCCTGGTGATCCGTATGTGCACCTTGACAAGCCGGAACGGCCCCATCACTAACGCGGACAACAGATCAACCCCCGGCTACCCCTCCAAGCCAGGCGCTCCTCGTGCACCTGTCGATGACTCTATCCCTTCTATACCCTCCATCCCCATCTCTTATGCTGATGCCATCCCGATACTCAAAGCTCTCAACGGCCATGGCCCCCATGCTGCAAAATTGAACAAGCACTGGAACAGGAATCTTGGCCTCGTCTCCCAAGGCGTCGAGTATAACATCGGCCCCTCACCTGACAATGTTGTTCTCAACCTCTACAACGAGCAGAACTACACCACGACCCCTCTGTGGGACGTCATTGGGGTTGTAAATGGTACCATCCCCAACGAAGTCATCGTGGTTGGCAACCATCGCGACGCATGGATCGCTGGCGGTGCTGCAGATCCCAATAGCGGCTCCGCCATCCTCAACGAAGTCATTCGCAGCGTTGGCAAGGCGCTCGAGGCTGGTTGGAAGCCTCTACGCACAATCGTCTTTGCTAGCTGGGACGGCGAAGAGTACGGCCTAGTCGGCAGCACCGAATGGGTAGAGGAGTATCTTCCCTGGCTATCCGACGCCAGCGTCGCTTACGTCAATGTCGATGTTGGCGCCGCTGGACCGAGATTCCGAGCGGCTGCTGCGCCTCTGCTGAACCAGATTCTCCGGGAAGCCACTAACCAGGTGCTGTCCCCTAATCAGACCATCAAGGGTCAGACCGTCGGAGACGTCTGGGACGGCGAGATTAGCACAATGGGCAGTGGTAGTGACTTCACCGCCTTCCAGGACTTTGCCGGTATCCCCTGCATCGACATGGGCTTCAAGGGCGACGCCGATAGCCCGGTATACCAATACCACAGCAATTACGACAGCTTCCACTGGATGAATGAGTACGGCGACCCCGGCTTCAAGTACCACGAGGCCATGGCCAAGGTACTTGGTCTTGTGGTGGGAGGGCTCTCCAACACCATTGTCATTCCATTCGGTGCAACGGAGTATGCCGACGCTTTGGGTGCGTACCTGAGCAAGGTTGAGGACAAGTTGACGTCCACTGGGGAGCCCACCGTCGACGCTGAAATCTTCGCCCTCCGCGGGGCCCCTTCGCCAAAGGACATTACCGGCAGCGCAGACGCCTTCGCGGAGAGCCTCAAGACCGTGCGCAAATCCCTCGCTGCCCTCCGGATCAAGGCCGTCGAGCTCGACGAGCGCGCTGCCTGGGCGAACCGGCGGCTCCAGACGGGCATCCCGTGGTGGAACATCATCCTCAAGATTAAGCTATGGGTCACCATTGCCAAAACCAACACGCAGTACAAGAAGTTTGAGCGCAACTTTCTCTTCGAAGGCGGGCTCGATGGCCGGAGCTGGTTTAAGCACGTCGTCTTCGCACCAGGGCTGTGGACGGGATATGCCGGGGGTGAGTAGCTCTCCTGTGACAATGGATCAATGTTGGATCCGTTCCCGAACCTGAATACTGACAATGAATCGTAGCCGTATACCCCGGCCTAATGGAGAGCATCGACTCAAAGGACTACAACAATGGCCTGAAATGGTCGGGCATCGTTGATCGATGCGTCATCAAGGCTACTAAGAGCATTGGGTGAAGCGGTAACCCCACTGCGGCAGTCTACCCCCGCTACGTCAACATGAGTGAATAGACTCGTGACGAATGTAACTTTGTAGGGTCTGTAAATGTGCCATTTAATTATTCTTCAGGATATATCGCGTCGTCCATCTATACTACATAAAGCAATTCCCATTGACATGAGACGCCCAACTCCTCTCACTGACTCTATGGGTTCATTATGTAAAAGCTAGGTACTGTGACCGCAAGACTGCCGTGTGCACTGCTCATTACTCCACCGTTGGCAATCCTAACCTCGGCTTCGGCCTGTCGAGAGGCATGGAGTTTAGTTGCCTTGCTGAGGAGGGTGGTCAGGGGCCGGCGAGTGGGCGGGAGCGGGATGCGCGTAAGGCTGGTGCTGGTGCTGTTGCGGCGATTGCTGATACTGGTACGGAGGCTGGTAGCCACCTTGAGGTGGTGGAGTGGCGGTCGAATGCAACGAACTTCCCGTGGGCTGGGGAACGATTGGAGCAGTACCGGGCTGATAGAAGCCTTGGTGGCCGTTCTGGTAGTAGGGCTGGGGAGAGGCCTGCTGCGGAGGAAAGCCTTGGGCAGGCGCACTGTACATGCCGTGAGGATTGTAGGAAGTGTCTTCCTGCTGAAAGGGCATGCCATGCTGGGGAACGGCCTCGTAGTTGGATTTGGCTTGTGGTTGCATCTGTATCTGGTATGGACGAGCGGCGCCGCCCGGCACGCCGACGTTGCCACCGCTAATAGGCTTGCTGTGAAGGCCGGCGCGTCGGTGGCGATAAATCACAATAGCGTCGACGATCCAGGAGATTTTGAAGAACAAGCTGGAGATGTGCATGTCAGCTTCCGGGACGGGGCCGTTCAACCAGCGCCACTGGGTATACTCACAATTCGAGGGCGCCAAGGCCAGCCATGGCGGCAACAACTCCACCAAGGACTCCAACGTAACCGTCGTTGCTGCAGTAGTCATTGTAGTATGAGTCGTCGTTGTAGTAGTCATAGTAGTCGTTGCAGTAGCCGATGCCGACGACTAGGAGCGCGGCGGCCTCGACGGCCGACAGAGCAAATGAAACCAGCCAGAAGATGTAGAGGAAGATGTCCAAGACCAGGACGGCCCAGTAGTTGTACGATTTTGGGGCACACGAGTGTGCGCAGATGAGCCAAATGGAGACGGCGAGTGTGACTATAGCCTGCAAAAAGCATGTAAGCGCAACTGGTTCTGACAGCAGAGTGAGCCTTAGGAGACTGCCTACCGAAACCATTGACAGGATAGGGCCGATTGCGGGCAATACGTAGAGGGAATAGGCAGACAAGCCGATGATGAGAATGCAGAAGACGAGCTGGAAGCAGCGAAGGACGATCCAGCCCCTTGGATACCTGGGAATGTGCTCTCGCCCCGGAAGGCGTTCGTGAGAGCCCATGACTGCTGTTGACGGAGCTTTTGCCACCTCTCTAGGACGCCGAAGAGAAAGATGAGGGAACGAGGGAATTTGAATAGGAAACTGAGGAGTAGAACGTCCAGGTCGAAAACCAAAGGAGACGATGGAACTCCCAACGGATGGTCAGTAAGCCAAATGAGAGGAAGTCTTCGTCTGACTAAGGACTGGCGAGAAGCGACCTTTTGAGCGCGTTCAGCTCGTCGCGATCATCTGCCGGACCCATCTCAAAGACTCATCGCTGGCACCATCCCCCGTCGCGGGTTGCCAACTTGCAGGGCCAGGGCTCCTCACGTCGGCGCCATTCTGCCTTGCGGACCAGGGGGGTCGCCCGCACTACGGATGTCGCCAAGAAGCTCGAGGCTTAAGGGCTGCGGTCTCGAGAGGTGATCTTCACTGACAGGAAATTTGTTGTCGCCGGCACTCAGCCTTAGCTTTCGCGACGGCGTCGCGCTAGGGGCTTGGGGCTGAAGGGGAGCGGACCGGGGTGGCGGAGGCTCATGCGCGCGGGTCATCTTCAGCCCCGACCGGGTTGGGAGACTTGACTTGTTTCGTGTTGCCGTCGGTGGGCGTGCTTGAGTCAACGGTTGTTGCTGAAGATGTTGAACCAAGAGGCAGGAGACTCGAGAGAAACTCGAAGTGTGATGGCGGTTGGAAAGTTGGCGATGCCGATTACGTGGACTTGAATATCCCGTAATAATAGTCCGTATCCTTGACCGACCCCGCGATTCAGTTCAAATAGGCAGGGCTAGTCGCTATCAAACAGGGACCGACATCGTGTGTCTCGGCAGTCGGATACTACGTTAGGGTGTAAGTCTACGGAACCCGGATTTCACAACGTGACGAAGTTGGAAACAACTTTTGAAGCCTTGTATGATAAAATACTCAATTACCTTAGATGCTAATAGGACATTTAGACTCTGAATGAGTGCACTCCTGCTCCAACCCAGTTTTTAACATCCCTTCTTCTCGCCAGATATCAAGACCGATGCGTCCTCCCTCTGGAGGAAGCCTCCCGTAATCAATTGCATGATATTGCCCGTCCCGCCGGTGTAGAACTGCGCGCCGAGACCCGGCTGGCCAAACCACGGGGCAATGGGTCCTCCGACAACAGTGAGCGGCTTGACTACCCGATACACGTGGTAGCTGTACGGGAAGTCAGGCGCAGACGGGTTTGTATCCAGGTTGGAAGGGGGCAGGGCCCTCTGCGAGTAGGGCGCGTTTGCGGCAGAGACGTACGTCCCTACGACGAGATGGTCAACATCAAGCCCTCTCAGCTGCATGGCGCCTCTCGACCAGCGTGCGACTTACCGTACTCGCTTCCGAAGCGGTCCACCAGCGTCCCCGGCTGCAGGACCATGGTGCCGTTGATGGCGACGCCGTTCACGTCGAGCTGGAATCCGTTTTGCGGCGGATACACGTACTTGCCCTTGTCGTCGGTCCACCGATTGAGGAACTCGCCCGGCTTCAGCCCTCCGAAGCGGTCGTAGTTCGACACGAACGTGTCGAGCGGCAGCCTGTTGGGCAGCACGGCCGGTCCCAGGCGGGCGTCGCGGCAGATGAACGCCGACGAGTCGCTGCCGCCGTCGACGGTGCCGCTGCAGTCGCAGTGGGGTGCGGCGACGGAGCTCTCCTCCACGCCGGTTGGCGCTCCGGCAGAGAGTCCGAGGAGGGAACAGAAGAGGATGGGCGCAAAGAGCTTCATCTTGAACTAAGTGTTTGTCCGGAGACGCCGCGCTGGAGACTGAGAGGCCGAACGAGTGGTGATTCACATCATCAGTTGCTGTCTTCAGAGGGCCTGTCCAGCTTTTATAGTGCTTCACAACGAGAACGGAATAACAGCGTGGAACGGAACCGCATGTCTCGGTGGATCAAAATTCGATGTAATATATTGATGGACTTGGCGTCCAATTGGCCTTCACTGAGCAGGTTGAAGCTCATGTCTTGCTATGGAAAAAGGAAAACTCGCAATGCGGGAACCGTTGCAACGTCCCGATGCCAGGCAAAGAGACATGCAATTCCATCTTAGTAATATCATCTCCTTGTTCAAATGCCCTCCTTGATAGCTTGGCCTACTCTGGAGAGCATCACTCGTCTCGCTGTCGGCGTGTACTACTCGTACGTACCGTATAGCCACGTCAACCCATGTTCATAACAGCTCCCAGGTCTTGGCACTACTCAATCTCGGATACTGAGCCTGAGTCGTCCGCATAAAACTGCTTGTGTGTCGTTCTTCTTCTCATCGGCCTAAAATGCATCTACCA
>JALHCF010000175.1:94165-375349 GCA_024341135.1 Tolypocladium album | reverse complement strand
GACCTTAACCTGGCGCCATAACCAACTCGGCCATCTCACCAATTGGTAATTGTTGAAATCCGAGATGCCTAATCCACCTAAGAATGGAAAACGGTAAGGTATTAAAACCCGCAAAAAAATAATGATGAGACTGGGACTCGAACCCAGGAGGATTGCTCCACCAGGAAACTGGTGCTAAGGATGAGACCTTAACCTGGCGCCATAACCAACTCGGCCATCTCACCAATGCTCTTGTTGTGAAAAGTCTTCACTAATTTATCTTATACATTCCTCTCGGGTGCCCTACCCCGGAGCATCGTCATCTACGGAGTCCGCAGGATGAGACTGCATACTTGTAATATCCACGTACCCAATACAGTACCCCACGGGAATTGTTTTAATTTTTAATGGGTACGTTGCAGCAATATTTATTATATGTTTGACCAACTGTCTGGATGATGCTAATTGATGCTGTCGAAATCTTGGGAACATTACGGAGTACTCCGTACACTGCCGACGAATTCCAATCGGGTACGAAAAAGTTCTCTTTGAAATCAAAGGCAGAACTTGCCATTCGAACGCTGGATGCATCATGAATATCATTATTTTAGGCCACATAGGCCTCAGGAGATCGCAAATATAGTCTCAGTCTTCGCGTCTGTGGTGTAGGGTCTGTGGTGTAGGGTAGCTTCTCTGCCTCGGCGTGTGCTACACGGACCAGGAAAATTACGGCTCTGCAGCGCCCCACCACGCGCGGCATCCACTGAAAACACCCAACTTTTTTTTTTCCTCTTCTCCCATCACATCCATGAGTCTGCAGGCAGACTTGATGGCGACAAATTGACTGCCTCGACGCGAGGTCTCAACCTTCAGAGAGCCATGGCTAGTTCAAGAGTCTTCGTCAAGGGACTGCCCCCAAACATCACGGAGGCCGACTTCCGGAAACACTTCTCTGCCCAGGGGCGCGAAGTGACCGATGTCAAGCTGATAGCTCCGCGACGCATCGGCTATGTGGGCTTCAAGAGCCCAGACGACGCCTCCAAGGCCGTCAAGTACTTCAACCGGTCGTACATCCGAATGTCGAGGATATCAGTGGAACTGGCAAAGGCTGTAAGCACCGACCCTCAGCTGCCTCACCTCCCCACTTCTGATGCTGATGGAATGCCAGATCTCAGACCCAACGCTGACCAAGGGATACAATGCCCCCCGCTCCGCCGATGCGTCGGACGGGAACAGTGGTCCGCGGTTGATTGCCGGGGAAGAGACGAATCCGAAGAAGCGGAAGCGGGAGGCGCCTGACCAGGTGGACCCGAAGCTGAGGGAGTTCCTCCACGTCATGAAGGCCGGAAGGGAAGGTGTCATTGCAGATGAACCACCTCTTGACTCTGCCGGGAACCATGTCGAAACTGGCGAAGTGGCTGTTCCGGAGGGCGAGAGCGACGACGAGTATGAGAATATCCCGACGAGAAAAGAGAAATCGCGGAGGGTTGGCTCCCCGACGAATCACGACCGGATGGCTCCTCCTACGCCACTGAAGGGTGGGAAGACACAGGATGCTGTCCCCGCTGCTAATGCCGAGGACCCAGCCGAGGCCGTCGGTCCAGCGACGGACAACAACGCCCCGGCGACTGAGGCGACGGACGACGATTGGCTGCGATCCAGGACAAATCGACTGCTGGATCTTGTCGACCCCGACGACATCATGGCGGATGCGACGCCAAGACCCGAGGATGGACATCCGAAGCGAGACACGGAAACGGAAGGAGACTCCTCCCATTCCTCAAACGAAATCACAAATGACGTGGCAGTGGACGCGACCGCGACCGATGAGATCGCAAGGGATGATGCCGTGGCCGCAATCTCTCGGACATCTCGGCTCTTCGTTCGCAACCTGCCCTACAGCGCCACTGAAGATGACCTCCGCGACACGTTTGAGAAATTTGGAACTGTTCAAGAGGTACGTGGCGACCTCGTCAAAGCCCCCCCTTTTCATTTGCCCATGAGCCAAAAGGCGCTGTGATGAACCCAGATAGGGACATCTTATACTTCGGTACAATGATGCGAACCCTGGTCGAGAATTTTAGTAGATGCTTCGAGTTGTCTGAGACTGCCTTTCTTGCGCACCATTATATTGTATAACACCATGTTGCGAGAGTGGTTGGCTGACGTTTGCCAGGTACATCTGCCTACCGACGCTAAAGGGTCCAAGAAGGGATATGCCCTGGTTCTGTTTACAGATCCCTCGGACGCGGTCAAGGCATTCCAGGCAATGGACAGGGTGACGTTCCAGGGGCGCATCATGCACATCATTCCAGCAAATGCCAAAAGGGAGATTGGATTGGACGAATTTGGAATCTCCAAGCTCCCGCTAAAAAAACAGAACTTGATCCGCAAGAAGGCCGAGGCGGCGTCAAGCACCTTCAACTGGAATTCGCTGTACATGAACCAGGACGCTGTGAACACGTCCGTCGCGAACCGCCTGGGTGTCTCAAAGTCGGAGCTCCTCGACCCTACCTCAGCGGATGCAGCCATCAAGCAGGCCATTGCGGAGACGACAGTTATTCAGGAGACCAAGGCTTTCTTCTCTGCCAACGGGGTGGATCTGAACGCCTTCAAGTCTCACAAGCGGGGCGATACCTCCATCCTGGTCAAGAACTTCCCGCACGGCACAACCTTGGATGAGCTCAGAAAAATGTTTGAGGAGTCGGGGCCGGTGCTCAAGGTTTTGATGCCTCCGAGCGGGACAATCGCCATTGTTCAATTCGCGCAAGCAAATCATGCAAAGGCTGCATTTGGCAAGCTGGCGTATCGACGCATCAAGGATAGCGTCCTCTTCCTGGAGAAGGCACCCAAAGATCTCTTCACGGGCAGCCAGTCAGACGAGGTTGCCCGCGTGATTGACTCCAAGGCGACGACAGGGGTGCAGAAGCTAAGCGTCAACGACCTGTTGTCCGATGAGGGCCAGGCGGAGGAGGCGGAGACGACGTCTCTGTTTGTGCGCAATTTAAACTTCGCCACGAGCACTAGCAGGTTGGCCGAAGCGTTTGGGTCCCTCGACGGATTCGTCTCAGCTCGGGTCAATACGAAGATGGACCCTAAGAAGCCGGGACAGACACTCAGCATGGGCTTTGGGTTCGTCGAGTTCCGGTCCAAGTCACAGGCGCAGGCGGCGCTGAGAGTCATGGACGGACACGTGCTTGAGGGTCACACCCTCGGCGTCAAGGCATCCCACAGAGGTCTCGACGCGGCCGAGGAGAGGCGGCGGGAAGACCGGGCCAAGAAGGCGGCGGCGCAGAGGACCAAGATCGTCATCAAGAACCTGCCCTTCCAAGCCACGAAGAAGGACATCCGGACGCTGTTCGGGACATATGGCCAGCTCAGATCTGTTCGCGTTCCAAAGAAGGCAGATCACACTACGAGGGGCTTCGCGTTTGCCGACTTTATTACTCCCAGGGAAGCGGAGAATGCGCTTAATACCCTCAAGGACACCCACTTTCTCGGCCGCCGTCTGGTGCTGGACTACGCGGAGGCGGAGGCGGTCGACGCCGAGGAGGAGATTGAGAAGATGCAGCGCAAAGTAGGGGGCCAAGTCAATAAAGTAGCCCTTCAGCAGCTCACTGGGGGAGGGAGGAAGAAGGTCAATATTGGTAACGACGAGGAGGAGCTTGAAGCCTAACGCACCTTGACGAACGAACGAAGAAACAGACTATTTGGCTACTATTTGGCTGCCCGTGCCGGACAGCTTTACTGGTTCAGGGTGTGCATTGTTTCCCTTTTTGGCCCGCGTTCTTGTCGCCGCCCTCCCTTGGCAAGGGGCGTGGGGCTGCAGTGCGGGTGGTGTGGTGCTTGTGACAACAAGCATAGGGCGAATGTGAGCCGAGTGCGATCTTCAGCAAATAATTCGGGAAGCCGGGACGCGGAAGAGTGTGAAGCGGTGGTAATCTACGCGCATACCTGGGGTGCCGACTGACGAGAAGCTGCAATGCCTGTCTCTCCCGTGGTGTTGGCGATGAGACGGCGTCCCCGGTGGAGGGGGGGCAGGAGGAGCCATCCCTCCCTTGCATACGAACGCCCTCGTTACAGACGTGAAGCTGCCATGTGCTTCACGGGCTCCTTTGCGGCCCTCACCCCATTGGCCGCCGTGCTGGCTCGTTCGTAGACATCGCTAGCGGGAGTTGATGCCTGGTTGCGGTCCCCGCCGCCATCCCGGGGGATCCCAAGCCAGCAGCCGACCCTGCCCACCTGGCAACCCACCCACCCTCTCCGATGTTCTGCAGATGGATCTTGATCTTCCAGGTCACCGAGGGGCCAGGACGGGTAAACCCTCAGCCCTTTGTCAATATGATGGGTCGAGCGTGGGCCGTCTCCTCCACAGCAAGTCTTGGATCTATATGGCCGCGACGTCTCCTTGCGAGCAAGGCTTCGTTCCAGTCCAAATCTTCGCCTCCTTCAAAGCATACATGTATCCCACCATTCCACATTCCCAAATTCCTCTCAGCATTTCTTGTCCTCTTCAACTTGCTCTCTCCTCTGGTACCCGGCAGCTGCCCGAGGCATTTGCGCTAACAGAGCCCATTCTCGTGAGCCTCTCTGCTGGCATTCTGTCGTCTGCGTAGGCGCCGGGCCTTGCACAATGTCTTCTTCGCTCTACCAGCCGCGACCCGTGCTGTCCTCCCAGAGATATTCGCCATCGCCAGACTACGTCGAGGCCGCTCGGCGGAGCGGTGCCCACGGCGGACGCTTGCCCCTGCGAGAGTCCACCGGCAATGCCCAGGCACACAGCTTCAATGGTGTAGTGTCGTGCTACCAGAGCCCCGTGTCGCTCTCGCCGTCGATGCAGCCCAACATCCCTACCCCTATGGTGCCGTCACAGTCCTTCGACTGCCTGTACAGAGTCCCGACGCCCCGGCAGCAGCCTCGCTATCAGCAGCGGCGACCCCGAAACGGGGTCAACCCTCTCTACTTCTGGCCCGCCTTTAGGCAGTACCGCAACAGACAAGCCCACAAGGATACCCAGAAAGACAAAGGGGGCGTCTGGCGCCGGCCCGAGCTCGAAGATGCCTTTGTCGACTGTAAGTAGCCTCCTCTGCCGAGCGCCGTGAGAGACAAAGCTGACCGGCCTCGAGCTGTCCTGCTCATGCCTCACATGGGCCGACGGAAGTTCTCCATGGGAGGCAAGCTTCACGGCCGGAACATGTTGATCAGCGAGTACATCTTCGTCATCTGTGTCGCCATACTTGGCAGCAAAGAAATATTTAGGATCGACAACAGCAACGAGAGCATCGAGCAGATGGGACGCAAGCAGGTCTCGAGCCACATGCAGGTTGTCAAGAAGTTCTTCGAAGACCTCCGATGCTGTAAGTTGGTGCCGCCCCCTTTACTCTACGCTCGCCGCTAACACGCGGCAGTCCACTTTCTGTTCCCTTCTGAAGAGAAGAAAGAGCCTGGGTCCACGAATTCGGATGACTACTACGACGAGGAGGAGCAAGAGTCCTTCAAATCCAACCCCGTCCTGACGGCCCTTGCCGAGGGCAGGGTTCCCGAGGTGAAGCCTAACTATGAATACTTCACCCAGCTCTTGAACCTGCAGTCGGTCATCTGCGTGCGGCCCAAGACGTGCGAGGTCTTTGTCTCGTCGTCCGACATCAAGATGCGGGATGACGTTGCCTACGACGCGCATGACACACCGCTGGACCAGGCTTCATTCCCGCATCTCAACAAGTACTCGAACTGCGACGACAGCCCGAATGTTCTCGGCAAGGACGTGCTGCTGCACGAGTACACCCGATCGCTAGATCGCACCACGTCGGCCTGCGTCAAAACCGTCACGCGTAGGTGGCAGAAGGATGCGCCGGCCATGTACGAGACGCTCGATCTGCCTTCACGGGACGAGAGCTGCCTCCTGCTGGAGATGTGCGCGACCATCGAGCTCCACGAGCATGCCAAGTTCCCATCCGGCTCCGAGCTCACGGGCTTCGTCGAAGTGGCCATCACGCAGCCGGCTCTGCAGACGCACCGCTGGAAGTGCATCACGCGACTGACACGACCTGCGGAGCTGCACGGCGACGATGGCAAGCAGGGCGTCTACACGAACGACAGCGGGATCCACCGCCGCGGATGCAGTGACTCGAAGGCCGACTGTGACTGCCACACTCGTGCGAGGCCCGACATCCACGTCCCCTTCCCCGCCGTCGAGTGGGCAAGCATCCTCAGCATGGCGGTGCAGTACCCGGACGTGGAGCATCAGCGGATGAAGGAGAGGAGACGCCGGAATGCCGACGGCGAGAAGAAGGAGCTCGAGAGAGCCGGCAGCAAACGAAAGCGCTCCGAGGACGAGGGCGACGCGGCGTCGTGGTCACGGCGGGAGCCCACAGGCAGCGACTTGATCTGCAAGGTGGCCATGTACCAGGAGCTCTGGTCCTGCGCCCCGGACTCGACGCATTGGACGCGCCAGGCCATCATCTTCTGGCGCTTCAACACGACGAACCAGTGGCACAAGTACAACCCCGTCTTCAAGCCGGCGGGCACCACCTGGCGGTGGCTGACCATCAACGACCCCATGTCGCGATACCACCAGCAGAAGGCGCTGGTGTACCCGTCGCCAGGCGTGCCGAGGGACGCAGTCATGTCGCCGACGCCGACCATCAGCCAGCACCTCACGGCGGCCATGAACGAGACCTTCAGCTCCTGGGACAGCAACGGCAACGTGCCGCACGTTCCGCCGCTGCAGACGTCGAGCAACGGGCTGAGCCTCTTCGGGTCCTTCTCCAACGGACTGGCCACGCCGCCGCCTACGGCGACGATCCCCGCGTCGTTTTCCACGAGCAGCAGCTTCGACGCGAACATGGGCTCCAACGGCGGCGTCAACTTCCTGCCAACAGGCACGGGTGGGCCCTCGAGCGACAGGCCGCCGACGACGTTGGGCAGCAGCCAGCCGTACTTTGACGGACAGCCATCATTCGGGGACGTGAAACCCATCACGACAGGCGTGAGCTCGTACATGACGGCCACGACGTCGCTGGACCTGCCCAACCAGCTGGGGTACGACAACGCGCCGTGCGACACGGGCAACATTCAGGGCTGGGACATGTCGGCGCTGGACGGCTGGACGGGGCCCTCGTCGGCTCAGGAGAACGGAGCGTCGGAGTGGGGGCCGGCGCCGAAGATGGAGGCGCAGGGCGACCAACACGCGGCGGCGCTGTGGGCGCCCCCCCAGTGGCCCTTGCCGGCGGGAGCAGCGCCAGGATCCCACGAACGGGGCGGGAGCCCGAGGCCGAGCAAGCGGCGGAGGGATGCAATCGACAGCCATGTGCCGGTCACGGCTGGGTGGTGACGAGAATTCGAGCACGAGTACGAGTACACTGTACCGTATCCTAGGGACATTGGTATGGCGCGGCGTTTTGAGTTTCAGCCGGCAGGCAGATGATTCTATCTTCTTTGATGACATAATAATACCACATGATTAAACCTTGTGCTTGAAAAGGTTGCAGCGATTCTCTTGTGGATGTCGTTCTGGCAGCGGTTGGGCAGCGCAGGTCGAACGCAGCCTGCGTGTCCTCGACGCGACAACGCGCAGACGCGTACATGGGCGGGTGACCCGCAATCCGCGGTGGCAGATCGATCTATTTAGTTGGCGAGAGGGAGATTGACTTATTACGAGTCCACCGTGATCGCCAAGCCATTCCTCCGTAACGCTACGTGCGTGGACATGCCGTACTCCTCTACGTCTTGACCGCCCTGCGCCGTAGCTTGTCATTCCAGCCGCAAGGAGTTGAATATATGGATCGCATGACCGAGTGGCCTTGGAAAAGGGCGAAGTCTCTCGCGGCGCTGCCGGAATGATGGTGGGTTTATGGTCTGGATGAGGGCGACGTGGAAGGGGGCTGGGTATTGGTGGGAGGCGAGGGATGGGGGGAGGATCGGGGGAACAATAGTCAAAGACAATGTGCATTGATTGAAGAGGGCATTATTAAAACAAAACTCGATTGAGGGTGCAAGCAAAGGCCAAGCCATGGCATTGTGCTCCCCAGCTCATGCGGAGCCTACCTCTGTGGCCTTGTATGCGGCCATGCACGCGCTGGCAAGCAGCGGCACCTGGTGGCGACACGCGCGCAAGCCGTCGGACGCACGACACAAGCAGGAGCGAAGAAACAGGCGAGTTTGCTCCCTCCCGAGTAGAGGCATGCCGTCGCCGTCGTGCGATGCGATACGATGCGATCGTTGGTGTTTCGCGTCGGGTCCACGCCGTGGCGACCAACTGGCTGGGCGGCTCCGAGGCGGACGGCGCTTCGTCAAACCCGGCCGGTTCGTGCTCGTGCCTGGTTTCATGCGGCTATGCGGTCGGCCAGCAGCCCGACGAGGTGAGGTGAGGTGAGGTGAGGCTCAAGGCGCGGCGAGACACGCAGCAGGGCGCCGGCAGCCAGTCGAGGCGCGGAACTGGCGTGCGCCTGCGACCGTCGGCGGCGGGGGGGGGGCGCTGGTGGCGCTTAGCGCTCTGCGGCCTGCGGTCCAGTGGATCGCGCGCGGCCCGGGGCGACTGCTTTGTACCGAGTATATGTACCGCCCCATAGTCGTCCGCCGGGCCGGGTACCTGTCCGCTGGCTGCTGCGCGCGCTAGCTGCTGCGCGGCGCTGAAACGGCGGCGGGTGGCTGCGCGGGCCAGCATTGGACGGCGGCGAACCTCGTCGGCGGCGGCTCCCGAGCCTCCACCACCACTCACTCCATCCGCGGTGCTGTCGACGAACACCGCACTCGAGCCTCGCTCCTGGCACGCCGCGTCCTCGCTGTCGCTGGCCGCTGGCCCCGGCCGCCCGTGGCGCCGCGCAGCGATAGGCTGTGGCGTCGTCGCGGATGCGCGTCCTGGCATCAGGCTCCCGTCTGCGACACCACCAGCCGGCGGCCTCGAGCTGCGACAGAGGAGAGGACAGATGAAGCAATAAGGTAGACGCAGCCTCGCAAACTCGAACTCTCTTTCTCGTGCCTGCATTGTCCCGCCGCCCGTGACTTGTTGCAAGGCTGGTCCAGCACGAGGGCGTCCTGGAGCCGCGAGAACATCCTCCTCTCTCGTCGCCCACCTCCTCCGCGCCGCTGTGATTCACCCACGTCCCATCCTCTTGCTTGTCGTTCTCCCAATCACTGTCTTTGTGTGTGCCTGCAGCCAAAGGAGCATCTCGAGAGTCGAGGAACAAAAAGGCAGCGCATTGTTCGCTGCCGAGGGGGGCGACGCCGCGAGCAAACGTCAACCAGCTGGACCTGGTGACTCTGCCTTAGTTTCTGCCTGGCTGCCCACGACACACAGCACGCCTTCACACGTGCCACTGGCTTTCTTCACGCTTTCTTGAACAGCAACGAAACAACAGCAAACGGCCGCCTGATCTCTCGACTCTTCTCTGTCTGTCTTTAACAACAATCTTTTGAGCCACCCGTGACCGACTACCGCCAACCGAGTGAGCTGTGCGATTCCCGCTCCTTGTTGTCAGCCTCAAAGACAATCTTCGCGCGCGCTTTTTGGTCACTTCTCGTTTGCCAGCCTGCTCTTTGAGTCCAGCCCGCTTTCTCTGGGTGAGAAGCCGTATTCTTACTTGAAGCATCTTTCCCACCAGCGAACCCAATATCTTAACATCTAGACAAGAAAAAGGGGAGACGTCTCTCTCTATTCAAATTTCACGAAATCTCACCAAAAATTCATACGCGAACACGCGAAACACCGCGGAGAAGCCTTCCGACACTTTCAGGATACAAAACAAGCATCCGTGAAGAGCACCATGGCCGCTCCGCGAACAGGTTTTGGCGTCATCGTCGCCACGCTGGTTTTAGTGACTACCGTATCTGCTCACTCTTGGATTGAGTCGGCTTTTCGTGTTGCCTCAAACGGCTCCTTCATCGGTGACCCTGGCTACCCGCGCGGGTACGTGCCGCGAAGCGAGCCTGGTTGGAGCGACAAGCAGGCCCAGCACTTGATCCCCGACGCCGGCGCCTACAAGGGCGATGAGGTCCTCAACAAATACCCCTTCGATGCGAATCCCAAAAACCCCATGCTCGAAGCTGCGCCTGGAGACAAGGTCTCAATCCTCCATCTCGAGAACGGCCATGTCACCCTTCCTCAGAACCAGCCCAACAAGCCCTTGAATCGAGGGACGATTTTCCTTTACGGAACCACTCAACCCAAGGACCAGGAGAAGCTGTTCGATGTGCACCTCCTCTGGAACCAAGACGGCAGCAGTGGAGACAAGAGAGGTCAGCTCCTAGCCACCCGCAACTACGATGACGGACAGTGTTTCCAGGACAACAAGCAGCCCATCGCCAAGGAACGCGTCGACAAGCTCGCTGCCGACGGCGCCTCGCTCGACAAGGAACTCAAGTGCCAGTCGATTATTACCATCCCCAAGGACCTCAAACCCGGAACCGTCTACACCGTCTATTGGTACTGGGATTGGCCTTCGCTCAACCCAGACAAGATCGACATGCAAGCCACCAAGGACGGGCAGTTCCCCTGGGCGGGATCATTTGTGCGCGGCGACAAAGTTCCCAACGGCTGGACCAAGGACACCATCGCCATCACTGAAAGCTACTCGAGCGTCATCGATATCAAGATCTCCGACAAGCTGCCGGGTGTGGTCGCCAAGGAAGGCAGTGAAGACGCGTTTGTGGACAATCATGATGTCTACCAGATGGGCATCAAGGGGCAAATGACCGATAACTTTGACGTCAAGGTTGAGAACGTGGGTGGGAGCAGTGGCAACCAGACCGCGGCGCCAGGACCTGCATCTACCGCTGCAGTTCCATCTTCTGCTGCTTCTATTGTCCCATCCTCTCCTGCTTCTATTGTCGTCAGCTCAACCGCCGCCGGCGCAGACCCGCTCACATCAGAATGCCCTTACGAGGCGACCGCGACGACTATGATCACTGTGAGTCAGTCCGGTGCCGCGGGAGCGATGCCCACTGGAGAGTGCCCGAATGAGGAGCCAGAAGTCACGACTCTTATTACCGTGACCAAGAGTGGCGTGAGCACAACCGCGCTCGCCGACACCACGGGCGTCCCCCAGGAGACTGCCCACAGCACCAACCCCGAACCGGTGGTTACCATGACTGTCACCGTCCCGGCCACGACCGTCCTTAAGACTGTGTACGTCACCGGTCCGTTGACGACTGACGCCCCGACGCCGACGGCCCCGATCGAGCCCTCGACGCTCATGGTCACGCAGACGAAGCATGTGCCCGCTGCCGGTAAGCGGGACGCAGTGCATCTAAAGTCGTTCAAGCCGCGCAAGCGTGACACCTGGGCGTTCGGACAGCATTGAGACAAAGGTAGTTGCAAAGGGGAAGTCAGATCTAGACGCGGGGGAGGAAGACACCCAAGTGCAGGTCATTCGTTTCTGTGGTACATACTTCTTTGTTCTCTTTGCAATCCGGCTATTTGCCTGCGAGGCAACTGTTGCGGCGATACCCTCGAGATGAGACTTGCTTCGAAAAGCTCGTCGTGTTCCGGCGGAGGATACTCACGCGGTTTGTGAGGCGTGGACGCGGGGGACGGCGTTTAGGTAGAACGATACATATGAGATCATCTTCGAAGATTCTTTTGAGTTGTGTGAAGGACACAGGACTTGAAATCCAAGGCACGCACACGTTTGCGTCTCAAGTAGCATGTTGTCGCCTATTCAGAACGCTGGTGCCTGATGCCCACCAGACGAAATCTATCTACCGCAGCAGAAATCGTGTAGACCGCCGCGCTCGTAGGCACGTCGCCTAGCCGTATAATCAATTAGACCGGCCGACGCTGCCAGGTCAAGTCAATTACCCCTCTCGCCGTACGACTCCTCGCGTAGAATCCTACATCTCCCCGCACTGAGCGACGACGACGTCCATGCTGGGCACATCCTTGCCGCGATAGCCCGTCTTGGTGGCCTCCATCTTCTTGACCACGTCGAAGCCATCGACAACCTTGCCGAAGACGACGTGCTTGCCGTCGAGGAAAGGTGTGGGAACGGTGGTGATGAAGAATTGCGAACCGTTGCTGTTGGGGCCGGCGTTCTGGGACTCGTCAGCGAGAACTGCCGCGTTGGGCTGCGGCGAAGGCTTGGTGAGGGAAGCTGACTTACAGCCATGGAAAGCAGGCCGGGCTGGTCGTGCTTCAGCTTGAAGTTCTCATCCTCGAACGACTTATAACCCCAGATGCACGTTGAGCCGGTGCCGTCGCCATTGAGAAAGTCTCCGCCCTGGCACATGAAGTTGGGAATCTGCATCACCAGTGTCAGACGAGATGAATCCTAGAGGGATTCTACGAGAAGAGGGGACGGTGAGACCGACGATGCGGTGGAACTTGGAGCCCCTGTAGCCCCGCGGCCGACCGGCGGGATCTTTGGTCTCGCCAGTGCAGAACTGGCGAAAGTTCTCGGCGGTCTTGGGGACGACGTCCTTGAAGAGCTCGAAGGTGATGCGGCCCAGGGGTTCACCTGTGGATGTTAGCAGGTGATTTCAGCTCTGTCGGTTGAGCGATGGAAACGAAGACGCAATGATGACAGGTTTGAATGGCCAACATGCCAACGGCGATGTCGACTTTGGGTGAGCTGGCTGCGCTGTGACGATGGCTTCAAGTCAAGGACACACATCGAGCCTGAATGCTGCTTCCATTCAGGGCTCGGCAGTCACGCTTCTGCGTCTTCTCTAAATCTAAAACAAGAACAGTCACTAACCTCCAAGAGTTATATCAAAAAACACACTAAGATTCCATGTTAGCCTCTTAAGCTCGTCACAACCATGCCTGCCATTCATATTCTTATCAAGGTAAAGTCTTCACCAGACAGCCGCAGCACTGGCACAAGACTCACGACGAGCAAAATTGTGTGAGCAGGGAGTGCACTTACAGGGGATTGCCCGACTCGGGCAGCTGCGTTGGCGGCATGGTTCCAACTCAGGGCGTTGTTTCGTGCGGTTCGTTTGCGAGGTGCAGATGCTGTGCCTTCGAACGGAGACATCCCCGTCGGCCCGGATTGGGTCTAGCGCGAGATGCAAGATCAACGGCCGTCGAGGCCCCGCTTTATTCCCAGCATCCTTTTGTTGCTTCACCAATTTCGACAGGAGGCTGCGTAGCGCCCGCGACTCCGCCAAGTCGCCAGAAGCACAGCTATATCCCCAACCTACACACATTGTGTCCCAAATGCCACGATTCTTCCAGAGCGCGAAACGTCGCACTTCCAAATGAGATAGCACGCCTCCAACATGTCAGAACGCGACAGAAGCAGCAGCCTTCTCGACCTCCCATGGGAACTCCGCCGCCCCATCATCGTCCAAGTCTTGCGGGGCGGCCGTAGAAGCGAGCCTACCTTCAGCCGAAAGCTCATCAAGAGCCGCGCGCGCCTGCGCAATTGCTTCGATGATGCATTTCCCGAGCTTACCAATCTCTATGTTCCAAGGCACAAGGATCACAAGCTGCATGGCAATGCCCTGCGCGCAACCAACCGCCAGCTTCGCTACGAGACCAATCTGCTAGCCGAAGAAGAAACCAAGTCAGGCAATATCGAAGCACCCTTTGTTTTGGACGTCATGGTTGTTAAAGACATTGGCGTCTTCCCGACCTGGTTAAGCTTCCCTTACCAGCCAAAGCACCTCAAGACGCTGACTATTAATCTGCGTATTGTTCGGCCGGGAACGACTACCGTCCCAGATGAGTGGATCGAGGTGGCTAGATATAAAGAAACGGAAAACTCGACCTGGGCCCAGTCGCCTGCTCATAGGAACGTTATGATGGCTATTGTCTTATATGCTTTTCGCTGTTTTTCTGTGAAGCCAGGTCCCGAGCAACCCGGCAACACGGGCAACAGCCAGCCGGTTATCGCGGACACAGCAATGCCTGCTAAACAACAAGCTGCCAGCAATACAGCGAATCCCAGCCAACCGCGAAAATCCAATGCCAAACAGCCCAAGTCTCCTAAACGGGCGGATCTCAAGCGTCATCAGAGCCATGTTCTCGATGCACATCTCCTCTCCTCGGCGTCCTATGTTACTGATGACCTGCTCATTGACTTTAAAGGACCCGAGTACGACGTCAACAACAAATCCATCCCTCCAGGGGTAGACGACAGTTGCAAGAAAAGCCGATTCTACAAGGAAGGTTATGTTCAATTTGGCCGCGAAGTCTTTGTCGACTACGACTATGGGTTGAAGGATAACGACCAAATCGAGGAGGAGGAGGGTTTAATTTCACGGGGCACGTTTACCAGCTATCAGCTTCAGGACAGGCTATGCGAAATCCTCTGCGGCGCCAACTCGAGCGATTCCGATTACGCACTCTACCTCCGAATATTGGCTCGCAGCGCGCGGCAGCTGAGATTCTCCGGCTGCGAGGGCCACGAGCAGCAAATGCTGGATAGGCATGCTTCCTTTTGGACCGATATGAACTATTCTCTGGCACATCAAAGCGTGGAAAGAAGATATACTGAGGCGAACATCGATCGGGAACTAACTGAAGAGCTGGAATATGGGTCTTCCGAGGCCGTCGACAGCCTGCGCACCGTCCAAATCAGAAGATGTCACGGATGGGTTAACGATGATGACTAGTGCTTTACGACTACAGTAGGATTGCGCGCTGCATTTTACCAACGTTCACGGCTGTAATGAGTGGCAACCTCAATGAGGACAACCACATGTCCGAAAGCGGGTTTTGCATGACATGGCAGAAGCCATGCGTTTACGTAGCTATAAGAAGGCGAACCCCCATCGTAGAGCTTGACGGAAGTCAAGCTTCAGTCTTGCATCAATGTCATTTTTTGAATTGCTCAAACCTGACTGTCCCTTTCATCTTGAATGACTCTCGTGACCCTGTGGTCATAACAACGGCCCACCAGCCATACATCTGTTCAACGCGCACACTCGGCATCAGATACGCTACGCATATTTTGAAAGGAGAACAAAATACAATTTAATTATAAGAGGATTTCTACTTGCTCATATGAAACCACGGGACCTCAAGGTGCCGGCGTAGGAGAGTAGTAGTAGCTGCTGGCAAAGTTAGTGACGGTGGGCGCGACGGCCGCCCCGCAAGCGCCGTTAGCGCAGTCTCGGACGGGAGACGAGCATCGGATTTACCGATGCCATTCTCGGCTCTTGTGGGTGGGCTGCTCAGCGAGTGCCGCGAGAGGTCTTTCAGAGATATCTCAAATGGGTCCATCACAATGGCGTATCCACACTGCGTGGTGTTTACGAGCACCTGCATACGAGTACAACGTATCTTGGGGATACGCCCGGCACAGCCGGACTACGAGGACGTGACGGCAGGATCCTCGACAAGAACCAGTCGATGACAAAAAGCCTACATTGACCAGGCTGCTCATTACTCCCTTGCTGGAAAAGAAATGCCGCATTCCTGCATCGTGGAGCGGCCTTGCGCTCGATGAAGTTCCAACTTTGTCGGACGAGAAGAGCTGACGCTGCGACTTTGCTTCTCCCCAGCTTAGGCCAAACCGACACCGCCAACGGCGGGCCGTTGCCCGACGACGGCTGGCACGCAGCTCGCACGAGGGACGCTGCGACTGTGTGCGCCGCTCGCAGCGCGCGTGCACCAGCCACCGTCGTGGTCTGGGCGTAGGTTTGGGCTTAGTCGTACGTGCGGAATCATACGTGTGGCGGGGTGAGGAATCACGGGTGGCTCTGAAATCGGCGCTAAACACGGTGCGGGACGCCCGACAGATATACTGTGATGCGTCCATGATGATGCCCCTGCTGGCTGGCAGGTCTGGTCTGGCCCTGGTCGGGGCGCTTTTGCGACGAGCCTCTTCCTTCGGAGGGCTGAGCCACGCTCGAGGGCGTCGGCGAGATGCACGCCGCCAATGGCGCCTGCCAGGGCATGTCGCGATCCTGCAGAAGACACGAGTATCGTATGTATGTACGTGAGCACGCCCGTAAGCCGCGACGACGAGGAGCGAGCATTGGCCGAGAGTCCCGGCAGCGGATGACGAGGTGGACACGGAGACCAGGTTCTGCGACAGGTAGTGAGACCCTGCGACGCCGGCTCCCGAAATAGGACCGCAGCTCTGGCTTCGTCTCGTCGGCACAGGGACTGGACTGGACTGGCGCAAGCGGTGAGGGCTGGAAATGGCGCAGAATAAAAAGGAGTTCCTGCAGCGGCAAAGAGTAAACAACACACCTTGCACTCATACAAGTATGGCACCCGTAGAATGTTGGACGGAAAGGGCAGGCAGAGCGGCATGCATGGCTCTGGCAAGCAAGCAAGACGCATCCCGGCACGGACCCCGGCAGCGCGTGTTTCGCTGCAGCCACCAAACATATCCAAAACCACGCCCGAGTCAGGGCGCCGATCGTCCGTCCGCTCGCAAATTCGACGACATTCATCAATGGCAACTATTGTCGCGAGTCTCGGCCAAGACGGATTCACCGATGGCCCACCCCCGGGCGGAGATGCGGCTGCTGGATGACGAGGCGTGCCGGGCTGTCGGTGGCAGTTGTGCCGACCGCTGCGGCGGAAGCGGAGGTTGCCGACGCAGCCGGCGGGCAGCCAGGACGCATCGCCGCCGGATCTCAGCCCTGCACAGCCAGCCAGCCAAGCCAAGTCTTTGGAATCGTTGCGATCCAGTACTACCTTGCCCAGTTGCATGCGGGCCATAACGTTACCCCGTGCTCGTATTGTGTGACGAACCAGACGGACCGCTCTTGGAGAGCCATTGATTTGTGTTTTGTCGCTCGCGACGGCGGATGGAGATGCTGCCAACGGTACGCTCCCAAGCTCCCTCCCGAGCTGTCGCCACGGCCAAGCTCGCCGTCCACTGTCCGCTGGCCAGCCACTGTCCACTGGCCAGCCACTGTCCACTGGCCACTTAACGCGCCACGGCCGGCTAGAGCGCGCGGGCGCGGCATCCACGACAGGCCTGGACGAGCCTCGCCCTCGCCAGCTTCCACCCGGCTCTAACCCTGTGCTGGATGGTGCCGGTTTGTGCATTTCTCCGGTCGGGTGTCGGTCGAGGGGTCAGGTGCTCGGGAAGCCCAGCCTTGAACTCTGTATCCCGCACCGTTGAACTCTGTGCGTCGTCGTCCCTCACGAGCGCGTGCTGGGACCGCTCCCCCGGTGCTCGTACCGGATCCCCGGGTTCGCGCCAAGTGAGGCTTCTTCAGTGACCCGTCCGTCCTTGCGTGCGTGCGAGGAGATGCTGCACAGCCCAAACCCAGCTCGGGTTCGCAAGCAACCGACGTCGTCATCTGCCTGCCTTTCGTAATACGACGTGAGCCAAGCGTCGAAGCCTCGCGCATTCACTCAGCAGACGCCTCAGGTGAAGGGCCGCCAGAAGGACGCATCATCCACCGACGGGAGAGCAGACGACCCGCCGGTGACCACCTGCACCCCAGCCGAGCCGACCCACCAACGATGCAAGCACAGCGCTCGAGGTAGCGCACCTGCGCGGCGCAACCAGCTCTCCGCCCGGCCTGGCCAAGCCAACGGCTTCGCCAGACATCCGACCAGTTGGGCCCAAATTAGTCGCGCCTTGGCCCGCTAGCCCAGCCGTTAGCCGTAGCGCCTGTCGGCCGTGGACAGTCGGGGCTTGGAGGCTTGGAGGTGGGTGGCTGTGAGCGCCCGCTTCGACAGCACAGTGTGACAGTGCGCGAACCCCGACCCCAGCCCAGAAGCCATTTCCGCCCAGCTCCTGGCGCCCACCTGCGAGACTGTGCGCAGCCAGCAGTTCCAAGCTAGGCGCTGTTCTTGTCCTCGCCTCCTCTCTACCCACTCCTGCACTTCCGCAATCCTCATCCTCATCCTCATCCTCGCATCCAACTCCGGCCATCCGCAGCAATCGCTTCAATCCTCATCGCCGCTCGCCGTCTTGTCGCTCCACCGCCCATCGCCCACCGCGAACGTCGGAGCCGGATAGCACAGGGCACCGATACCGATTCAGCGCCTTCGACCCCTCGACGCAGGTGTGGCGCTGCACCCGTCAACCCCGGCAGCTCAAAAGGGCAGCCTTTTCTCGGCGGCGCGACCTTCCACGCTTGAGGTTCATGCTGGCTTCGCATCGGCCCGCGCTGAAGTCGAGTCGAATTTGACCTTGCCCTCTGGCTCAGCGTCTCCCGACTGTCTGCCATGGCCATAGTCAATCGAGTAGTGGGCGAGGCGGCCCTGCTTGTCGCCAGGGCCGCCACCTCGGCCACGACCACGCTGACCGACACGCCCACGTCCACCACGACGGGTGTCCAGAGCCCTCAGTCGTCCAAGGCGACTGGCACAAACACTAGCAACGACAACTCGGGCAATAACGGCGGCTCCAGCGGCTCCAGCTCGCCGCTGTTATTTTTCGTGGCCCTGGGCTTTGGCGTTGTCTTTACCAATCTTTGGTAAGCGTCCTCGAGAGATGTGGATGCCATCGGAAGCCGCGGCTTTGTGCATTCTCGCAGGGACCGCTTCCAATTTCACGTTTCACGACGGCTAATGAGATGCTGCAGGATCATCGTCGGTGTAAAGTACTGCTTCCGCTACAATGCCCGCAACCGAGCCAGACTGGCCAACGAGGAGGGCGAGCCCATCACTCTGGAGACTGTGCAACGTCCCCATCGGCGACGCCGCGAGAAGAAGTTGATGTCGATGGACGAAGTCAACGAAAAGTTTCCCATGATGAAGTACAAGAGCTGGGTCTCGGCGCGGGCCAGAGAAGGCTTGCCTACCGCCGGCGGCGTTTCCGTCCCGCCCAGTCGAGCGAACAGCATACGCGACGCCGACGGCATTATATCCGCCTTGTCAGCAAAGGAACGCAAGTCCATCGATGAGAGGCGGGCGTCCGACGCTACCGCCACCCCTGCTCTGGCGTCCACTGTTGAGGCACAGACGACGACAAAGGCAGAGGCCGAGAAGCCGACGCCCGAGCCTGAGGATCCCGGTCAAACCTCGCGTAGCCAGGAGCCCATGGCCTCTGGGCTGCAGCGCGTCCCAAGCGATGAGGAAGTCGGAGACGACGAAGACCACATCGACGCCGCTCTTCCTCCCGAATGCCTGAGCGCGCCGGGCGATTCGTGCGCCATCTGCATCGACACTCTGGAGGATGACGACGACGTCCGTGGCCTGACCTGCGGTCATGCTTTCCACGCCGTGTGTGTCGACCCCTGGCTGACGAGCCGCCGTGCCTGTTGCCCTCTGTGCAAGGCAGACTACTACACGCCGAAGCCACGGCCAAACCCGGAGGGTAACGCCAACGCCGCCGGCGGCACTAGCCTGGATCCTCGCAACAACGGTCGCCTCAACCTGCCGGGCGGTCTGCGATCAGCCTGGTTCCGCAGCGGCAACTCCAACTCGTCGCGACCGGGCACATCTTTGCTTCGCGTCGGCGGCGCCTCCACATCACGGAGAACGCCGGCCCAGGGCCAACAGGATAGTTCTACCAGTGCCGCCAATGCTACTGAACCTACCCAGCAGAGCCAGGCCGCGAACACGGCCCGGACATCTAATGGAGGCGTGATGTCGTCAGTACGACAGGCTCTACGATTCGGTCGACGGAGCAACGAGCAGCCTGCAGTGCAAAGCGCAGCAACCGCCGCCAACACCACGGTGACTCCGTCACAACTTGAATCAGGAAGCCGTCCTGCAGCTACATCGGCACAATGACGGGGCGCGTGCTTGCATTAGCAAATAGTAGGGCCGCGGCTTGCACGACATTGGCGACCGGTTGCTCAATCGCTTTCTCTTCACGACTTTCACTACTAGCGATGGTTTCCTCTCTTTCCGCCCGGCTGCATGTGTTAGCGCTGGGCACTGCCGTCATGAGGTTTCAGACATGATTTCTAAAGCGCGATTTCTGCGCATCACGACCCTACATTCTCACAGTGTCTTACGGCGACTCATGTCGCTTGCTTCCATGAATGGGCTTCGGGCATGGCAATGAGAGATGGCTTGAATCCACGGACTCCCCAGATGAACGACCTGACAGGGCAAAGGCGATGTTCATCAACCCATCGTCATCTTGATTGCGGGAAGTTTATCCTGGAGGGCATTGTTGATATCACCGGGGGAAACGGTCTCGTCGCCGGGCTGGGCGCGGACAGGATCCTGTAAGACGAAGACGACGTTTTTTGTTATTATCTGCATGAGCAGGGTTGGAAGGCTGCTTGGGAGCCGGTGCTCTGGGTAAGGAATGCTATGGGAATGGAATTTTTGGAGCGGCGGAGTTGGGTGGCAATGTTACATCTTTTCGGCTTCGGATGCCCTTGGCAAAGGTGAAGAGAATTTTATCTCGCTCGACTTGTGCTTCTTCACTAGAGTCCATGAATTATCGCCATAAGGTGCATTGTGTGCCAACCTGTGGGCAGATGGAACACCCTGTGACGGTACGATTTCTACAGGTATGAGCCTTTCTGGAATCGGCCGCCAAAGTTGGCACTCTTGGTAACGAGCTCCCTCCGCTTCGCCGTGCCGATCTTGCCTCCTAGTGCCATATCTTTTTCCCTGTCAAATGCCCGCTGGCTTGGATCATCCTCCTCCTCGGCCTTGTCCACGCCGCCGTCTCTGCGCTTTGCGCTGTGCTCGTCGTAGAGGCTCTTTCCGCGCTGCGCCTCGATGCTCGCCGCTATCCTACGGTCGCGCTCCTCGTCATCCTTACTTCTCTTCGTTGCGGCAGCGACCTCGGCCGCCCCGTCAGCAACCGCGTCGCCACGGCCGAGGACGGAGTCCTGCAGCCGGCGGAGCTTCTCCTCGGGGGTTTCGGTCCAGATGGACGGCAGACCGCCATCGGCTTTCGGGGCGGCAGAGGGCTTGGAGGCGAACTTGCGGTTGCGCATGCGGGTCGGGTCGCGCTCGGAGTAGCCGCTCGACGTGGGCGGCGCAAGCATCCACGAGTCGCGCTGAGGGGCGGGCTCGGAGGAGGGCAACGAGGGCCCGATGGGGCCGGCGCGTTTGGCGGTCGCGGAGGGGAGGGAGGGGCCGTAGTCGGAGTCGGAGTCTGAGGAGGATTCGGCGTCGGCCGGGGGAGGATGAGGGCGAGATTGAGGCTGCGGTCGAGGAGGGGATTGGCGTGCTGGCTGTGGTTGTGGTCGAAGCGGCGGAGCGGGACCGGTATCTGAGTCGGAGCCCGAGTCGGACAGATCGATCTCGTCCTTGTTCGCAGGAAGCGGGAGGGACGGACCGATCGCGGGCGGTGCGCTGGGCCCTACATCGTCGTCTGAATTGTCGAGGTCTATCTCGTCGCGGTTCTTGGTCGCTGGGTCTGCGTCGCGCCTGGGATACTTTGGCGGCGACGCTGGAGCCGGGCCATCGTCGTCGGGCGTGCGTTTGCGCTTGGAGAGATGAGGCGGCAGCTGGGGCCCTATGGAGGACATGATGTACCGTGGCCTGGGTCCTTGGGCGGCGAGGTGCTGGAGCAAACGACGAGGGCAGTTGTGAGGTTTGCCGACGTGCAACATGGCGTCGTGGAGTGTCATTGGAGGACTCATGGGGGTGGATTGGTCGAAAGGTGGGGCCGTCTTGGCAGCGACTTTGGGCTCTGGCTCTCTGAGCCGCAAGACTCCACGCACTTCCTGTCCGAAGTCAATTCGAGTCCGATCATACTTTGGACGACAAGCACTTGCAGAAATTATTTTCATCAATCTCAAGGATTTCGGTGTGGCGAGAAGCTTCCTTTTGCTGCGGGAGTCTTGACCTCGTACGTGTCTTTCAGACCCTGTACAATTAATTCAAGGCATCTGACGATCTGCTCAGCGGCACGATTCTTCTCGCCGGCTAGACAGGGGCATCGAAATCCGCTTCACGACCGAGGAACTGTTTTAGCATTCCACAACCCGCTGCTCTCTTCCACCAGGCTCCTCTTGTATGTCTCTTTCAGCTGGTAGACTTGAAGTGCCTCCTGGGAGGTGCATATAGGGCTGGTTCGTCAAGCGATGCGTCTAGGACGCAGTCGTATTAGGCAACTTTGCTTCGAGCCCATGCGTGAACCCCAGGCCATACAGGTGTCAATTTCCGTCTTGGTGATACGTGCCATTGTCATCTGTGCAAAAGCCAGGCGCAGCCCGCACGCTCCGCATCTGGTGCTCGTACTGTCATAAAGCCGTCACCGTTGCCAAGTCGTAGAGAAGCACACGCGCGTGAGGCGACAGGGTGCTGAGCGGTGCACTTGCGCCGCACAGCATCCAACACTAGGTATGTAGTCTTTGATTCCCAAGTGCATCACGTGATCTTGATGTCCTGCGCTCGCTGACTGACTCGTCAGGAGGACCTGAGACTTTGATTCACCTCTCGACTCTCGCTTCCGCGTGTCTTGAGACCGAGATTGATGGATTCGACTTGTCGTCTCCGTCTCGGCAGCGGAGCACCTACGGCCGAGAGAATCCCTGCCGCCCTCCCTTTCCCCCGCGTTCATCCAGAAGCAAGCCACCCGACTGCTCCAGCTCCATTTAGGCTCTAGAAGTTCGGGGTTAGGCTAGGCATGGCGCTAGCGGCAACTCTACGATCGTCTCCACTGACGACGACAACCGCTCGGGTTCCCCACACGAGCCTGATTGAGCAGCTACGCCGAGGTGCTACGCCGGAGTGAGCATGGACGATCGCCATTCGCCCATGCACACACATCGGCTTGCTCGCAGCCTCCAGATGCCGTGCGTCCCGGTGGCTGACCGGCTGTCCAACCGCCTGCAATGCCCTCCATGAACGGGGTGCGCCATCAGGACCCTGCTTGCTCTTACAGTCTGACTGCAGAGCCTTCGCTGCCGCAATGGCGGCTATATGCGGACCTGTCTCTCGCCTCGGGATGGGCAACTCAACTTATACCTGAGTTCCTCCCGCCTTCGCGTTGAAGCCTCAGTGATCCCTGCTCTTACTTATTCGCCAAGCCCAGTCTCTCACGCCTCCAATCGCCATGGAAAAGAACGGCGACCCTAGCACTGCGAGTCACGCAGACGGCTCGCAGCTTATCAAGCCGCAGATGCGCAAGGCGCACGACCCTGACGTCACCTTCGAAGAGTACCACTACTACGCCCGCAAGACGCGCGAAGAGGAACGCACCTACAAGTCCACCAGAACCAACTGGAGTGAGCTCCTCTTTCGAAAGAAGAAGACACCCAAGCATGACCAGGGTTCACCCGAGCCGCATATTCCGACCGAGCATGAGCTGGCGCACCGCAGCCATCGAATGGAAATCACCGATGAGGAGTGGACAAACGCCAGTCGTGCTTTTAGGACGGCGTCGTGGGGAGCATGTGAGCGCCCCGTCCCCATCTGCGCATCTTGCCGTGTCCGGCCTTGTACTGACCAGCTGAAGGCTTCTACCTGATCACCACTGACATCTTGGGGCCGTATGGCGTGGCATTCTCGCTGGGCACGCTGGGATGGGGCCCGGGCATTGCCTTCTACACCATCTTTGGCTTCATGGCCGGTTACTCGGGCTATCTGATCTGGCGCGTCTTTCTCGGCACCGACAGCCTCGAGTTTCCAAACAGAAACTATGGCGACCTGGCTTTCCGGACCTGGGGCACGCCCTTTCGCCATTTCACCAACTGTCTTCAGGCGCTGGGGCTGCTGCTCATTCTGGGCCAGGTCACGATTCAGTTTGGCCAGAACATATCCGAGATGTCCAAGTTTCGCCTCTGTTACGTTGTCTGCCCCGTCTTGTTCGTCATCGCTGGCTTCCTCATCACCCAGATCCGTACCCTCAAATCGTACGGATGGGTGGCCACTCTGGCTGTGTGGCTGAACCTGCTCGTCATCTTCATCAGCATGGGTGTCATAGCGAACTCGCCCCCTAACTATGCCATTGCCACGCTGGGCTCTGCCGGGAGCGCCGTGGACCCCACCACCATCACCCCGGATGCGAATGGCAACTTCCCGCCCATCATGCACTACAACAACCTTCCTTCGGGTGGCCTGGTCGGGTCCGTCAACGGCCTCTTGTCAGGAGTGCTCGCCTATGCTGGCGCTCAGCTGTTTGTCGAGTTCCTGGCCGAGATGAGGCGGCCGCGGGACTTCATCAAAGCCATGTGGGGGGCTCAGTTCTTTATCTACACCGTCTACCTCGTCTATGGGTGCTTTGTCTACCACTTCCAAGGCCAGTACAGCTACTACCCAAGCTACCAGGGCGTGAGCAACTTTGCTTGGCAGACGGTGGGGAATTCCATATCTTTGGTGGCAGCCCTCATTGCCGCCGGTCTTTATGGCAATATTGGCATCAAGGTCCTCTACAACAACGTCCTCGTTGACATCTTCGAGGCGCCGCCTCTCATCACCAAACATGGCAAGTACCTGTACGCCGTCATTGTGCCGATCTGGTGGTCTATTGCATTTGTCATCGCCGCCGCCATCCCGGATTACTTCGGTTTTGTTAGCATCATAGCGGCGTCGACGCTCTTGAATCTGACCTACACCTTCCCGCCAATGTTTGCTCTTGGATTCGACATTCAGCGCAATGCCATGCGGGAAGAGATGGGCGAAGGCTTTGATCCGGTAACGGGAGCGGTGAAGCGCAGCGGAACTAAGCTCCAGCGCTACACCCGTGGCTTCCTCAGCGGCGGCCCGGTGCAGGTTGCTGTCAACATCTGGCATGTCATATACTTCCTGGCGTCCCTGTCTATGTGCGGTCTGGGAATGTATGCTGCCATCGAAGGTGAGTACCTATCTGGCCGATCCTCGCTTTTTCCACAGTCAGCGCGCTGATTACCCCTGAAATCAGGTATGATTACGGCGTTCGAGAATCCTCAGCTCAACTCGTTCTCCTGCACTTCACCTCTCAACCTCAACGCGTAGACATGACACATGTAATACGTGGAAATCGTTAGCCGCACGTGAATCATGTCTCGACACCAGGTCCTGAAGAGTTCGCTGCATTTGTTTCACGCTGCGGGAGCTCGATGGGGTAGCCTTGAACATTGAACGAGAGTTTCCTTTCAATGATTTGGGGGAAGAGCTAGGGTGTCGAGGTGTATCAAAAATAAGTTTGGGATATTGGTGGACAGTTTGAAAACAAATTGATGTAAATAGCTACATATGATTGCTTGGCTTCTGTATTCGTGTTGGGCAAAGCTCAAATATGCGCGCACTTCGCGTCAGGGCGCTCTTGAACCAGCGGTAATGCACACAAACGATGGCTTACGATAGCTGGGGAATAATACGAGTAAGCTAATGCTGGAATAATTTAATGAGCAGAGAGCGAAAAATTCCTAAGTTGAGCCGCATCCTTGTATCGTGACCAGCACAGAACTCGTACTCGTAAGGTAAGGAGTAAGCTATTCCATCAGGCATGGCGAGGCGGAGAGTGCGGGGGTATGGGGGGCTCATTAATGGATCCAGCGCTGTTTGTTGGCTGCGTCACTGTGGGACTATCCGCTGGAGCGGGAAATCCCCGGCCCGCCGAGCTGTCTCCAACGGAGGATGAGGTCGGTCCAGACTCCGAGCTACATCGTCCACCTGTGGTCGCTGCAGTTGTAGCGGTACGCCTCGAATCGGGTCCCGAATGGCTTCATTTGATGCCGCGGCCAGTGACAATCTTGTGAGGTAGATCTGCTCCGACCAACGCCGCCGCCGCCGTCGAGGCTTCTGGCTTGCGACGCGGCGCATCCACAATATCTCGCGCCGAGCTCCCTCCGCTAGCTCCCCCTGCTCGTGACGATTACGCGGCCGCAACTAGACGATGTGATGGAAACCGAAGCGCAATGTCTGACCCAGAAGATACGTCTCCGGCGAGAGACGAGAGCCCGGGCAATGGAGAGCCGAGCCCACCCGGGCACAGCATCGACGATGCGGACGCCGACATCCCCCAGCTGGAGGGGCACGACGACGTGGGGGCAGCGTCTACGGCCACTGAGCTGACAACGGACCGAACGCGCAATGCTCTACGCGACAAATTGGAAGACGCTTCTGAAGCGAGCTCCATGGATGCCAGCTTGGTTGATGCGGTGCCGCGAAGAGCTGGAAGTCCCGTTGACTCCGTCACGTCTGGCCCCGGAGACTCTCCGTCCGTTCAAGTCAGTCGAGCTCCCAAGGAACATCATGCGCCTGCAAGCTAACAAGAAAAAGGGGTCATTAATGTCCTCTCCTGGAAGCAGCGTTCTGCCTTCGGCCGCCTCCCGCCCCTGGCTGAGAAGCCCTACGCCATCGTTTCGACCTTTTGACCAGCGCTTCCAGGCTCGCGTCGCTTCCGGCTCGAACAGCCCGCGTCCATCCTCGCCTGCTTTCCCCTCCACACATAGCCGAAACGTCTCGATCAGCTCCAACTTTCTCTTTGATCAGGCCGAGAGCGACACGTCCTCTGCTCCGTGGGAAGTCGTGCGATGGACAAGGCTGAAAAAGCTTAATAGTCATGCATTCTCCGAGGCTGGGCGGCGCAATTTTGGGTCGCCAACGTGTCTTGCCGTGTCCGCGTCAATCGTTCTGGGAACTTCAAAAGGGATAATTTTATTGTTTGATTATAGCCAAAAGCTCAAGATGATCATTGGGCAGGGGACAAAAGGTCAGTGCTATGATTTCGAACGACTATTTCTCAGCGACTGACTTCTCTAGCCGTCGAATCTGGACCAGTTACGGCAATTGCTGTTTCTGCTGATCACACGACTGTTGCTGGTGGTCATGCCAACGGCAATATTTTCACCTGGGACACGTCCAGGGCGGCCCGACCTTTTCTCACCATCCCCCACCTGGATGAGGCGCAGATGCAGAATCGAACAGCTGATGGCCACGTTGCCAACGTGTCCGTTGTTCATCTGGGGTTCCTGGGGACCAGGCATACGGCGCTTGTGTCAGCCGACGACCGAGGCATGGCCTTTTCGCACCTCGCAACGCGAGGCACGGGGGCCCTGGGGAGAATTGTCAAGACGACGAGGATATTGGGTCGCTATCCCAATGCACCAACTCCTGCCGGGAAGCCGCTGAAACCAAGCACGGTGCTTTCCTTTGCGCCCCTGCCACTGGGGAACGTCGAGCGAGCGACCGATTCGATGGGCCTGACAGCCATGCTAACGCCGTACTTGCTCGTCATCGTGTCT
The DNA here is from genome assembly GCA_024341135.1 of Tolypocladium album. NCBI lineage: Eukaryota > Fungi > Ascomycota > Sordariomycetes > Hypocreales > Ophiocordycipitaceae > Tolypocladium > Tolypocladium album. The sequence continues at coordinate 348,421 of JALHCF010000175.1, read as the reverse complement.
ACAACTCCGGTGGCTCAGACCCAGCACAAGTCCGCCCGGCCAAAGGACGTGCCCGCACACAGTGCCATGACTGGTTGCCTTGCTTGGTTTCCAGCGGTGAAATTAAAGGTCCCCGACCCCTACACCGGGAGCGACGTGTCAAGAGTCAAGCTTGTCTACTGCTGGTCAAACGTCCTGACGGTGCTGGACGTGGACGAAACTCCCAACGAAGACCCGGACCAACCGCCCTCACTCAACTTCAAGGCCCGCAGTAGATGGAAGTGCGAGGAGGCTATTGTTGCCGTGCAATGGCTGAGTCGCTCGGTCCTGACTGTGCTCACGATATCGCAGAGGTTGATTGTGCTGGAAGACAGGAGCATGCGAATGACAGAAGCCTTCGACTTGCTGCAAAAACACATCTACCACACCGACCTCTTCTCAAAACAGCTTCACAACCTAGTTGAACAATTGGACGAGGACGACCAATCAATGCACGGCGTCGTGGCCGATGCCTTCTACATGAGCTTCAAGGCTTACAAGGGAAGGCTCTTTCTCCTTGGTTTCAGCGAAGTATCCATCGGCGCGCTGTCAAACTGGGCAGACCGCCTGATTGCAATGATGGAAAATGGCGACTACATTGGGGCCATTCGATTGGCCACCTCATACTACACTGGCGATGCCGACAAGCTCACAGTTGGACTGCCGGAAGACACAGCGTTGCGACACACCATGGTTCAGGACAAGATCGTGGAGATCATCACGGCTTCTTTGAAGTATGCGTTCGGCCAGAGACAGAATAATCGTGAGGAAGCAGATGATGAGCATCTCCGCCAGCTCGCCGAGACTTGCTTCGTCGCATGCCACGCCATCGGGACGACCGACTACCTCTTTGAGGAAATGTATGACTGGTATGAAGATGCCGGCGTTGGCGGTATTTTCCACGAGACCCTAGAGCCGTACATATTGGACGAAACTATCACGACTGTGCCGCCTGCGGTGGTCAAGGACATGGTTAGTCACTACGTCGCAAGAGGCTGGGAGGATAGACTCGAAGAGATGATCTGTCACATGCAAACGGCAACTCTTGACCTTGATCAGGTCACCCTTCTTTGCAAGCAGCATAACCTCTACGATGCACTGACCTACGTTTGGAACAAAGCACTGGACGACTATATCACGCCCATGATCGACCTCCTGAGGCTTCTCGTGCCGCTGACGACAAATGGCAACCACGCCATCGAGAAAACGGAAGACGGCGACTACGATGTGAATGCGGACAAGGTGTTTCCGTATCTGTCTTACACTCTGACTGGAAGAGTGTACCCCAGCGGGGAGCTGATGGAGGAGGAGACTGCATTCAAGGCAAAGTCCGAGATCTACTGGTTCTTCTTCTCCGGACAAACCATTGCATGGCCAAGGGGCACAAATCAACAGTTCCTGACTCGCCCAAATGACGATTCGGAGCCGGCATTCCCGTATTTGCGCTTGATCCTCCAGCATGATGCAGCGAGCTTCTTGAGCGCACTGAACGAGGCCTTCGAGGACACCTTCCTCAACGATTCGACCGACAAGCAAATAATTGGCGTGTCGCGCATGGATGTCCCCGAAGATCAGATCTTTGGCCTGACTATCAACCGCCAGTATATTCTGACGATCCTGCTTGATGTCATGAATTCAAGCGACTTTGCGCCCGCCACCATCTACCTCGACATGTTCATTGCTAGGAACTTGCCCAAGTTTCCGCAGTACCTCCTTTTTTCCGGGTCGACGCTTTCCAAGGTCCTCACAGGACTATGCAACTATCCCGGCGATGATCTGGCAGATGATGCGCAGCTCAGCGTCGAGTACCTCCTATCCATCTACCACCCATCAGACATGTTCACCTTGATGCCGCTCTTCAAGAAGGCGGGATTCTATCGCATCCTGAAGCAAATTTACAACAGCGAAAAACAGTACGGAAAGCTCCTGTCAACGTACTTTGAGGACCCGGAGGACCAAGATGCGGTGTTCGATTGCATTGCCGATTGCTTGCGGCCTCAGGCTGGGCTAGACCCCGGACAGCTGCAGGAGGTGAAGCAAGTCATTGAACAGCATTCCGCAGACCTGCTTCAGCTGAGTCCAAGAAGGGCCGCAGCCACTCTAGCATCTCAGGATGCGACGCTTCATCGGCACGTAGTCGACTCTGCGACGGAACACCCGGAGGTGCAGCATGCCTACCTGCAAGCTTTGCTGGAGCCGGAGAAAGTACCAGACGATCACAATGAATCGCCGGATCGGCATCTGATCGAACGCTACGTCCAGCTAATGTGCAAGTTCAACCCCCAACACGTATCCGACTACGTTGGCGCCGTGCAAGCCGCGGACCTTCGACTGGAGAACTTGCTACCGACAATGGAGGCCACCGGTGTTGTGGATGCGGCGGTCGTGCTCATGGCCCGCGATGGCCAAATAAGCAACGCGATGGAGCGGTTGATCAAGCACCTCTTCACCATCGAATCCGCAATGCAGGGCCTCTCGAGCGGAGTCGACGGTGAAGGCAACGACGTCGATCTCCAAGCATCGGCAGAAGAATTGTTGCACAGTCTGCAGAAGTATGTCCATGTTGGTATCTGGCTGTGTCAGGGGCAGACCAAGACGTCGAAGAAAACGAAAGTAGTCCAGAAGAAGCAGGCGGCTTCGAAGGACGGTCTTTCGGCAGATGAGACCCTCTGGCTGAATTTGATTGATGTATGCGTCCAGGTCACCAAGCGGCTGTCCCCGACGATTCTCGAAATTGTCAAGGAAGACGAGCCCGATAGAGACAGGCTTCTTGCGCTGCTTCGGTCGCTGGTGCAGCACACCTTCACCTCTTTGCTCACGGCTACGTCTGGTAAGGCAAATGCGCAACAAAAGTCCAAAGTGTTGTCGAATGCGGGGTCCAACCTGTCCTTCCTCCGGATTCTAAGGGCATTCCTCACGAAGGCGGCTGCTTCGTCGCCGAATCTGGCCGACCTACGCGGAGTTCTGGCTTCCATCTTCTCGGCTTACGCTTATGAGGAGTCAATCTTGCGGTTGTCGAACCGCCTTCTGGAACGGACCTTGTTTGTCAATGTCAAGCAGGCTGTCGAAATGAGGCAGCGGGGTTGGCGGCCGCGAGGGTCTACGTGCGAGGCTTGTCATCGTAGAGTATGGGGCCCCGGAGTTGCGGGTGGCGCCGTTTTCGAGGCTTGGGAGGACAAGCAGGCGGTCGAAGAGTCGTCGAGGCGAGACAGGACGGCACAAGCCGCTGACCGGGCCAAGGGCAGCGCAGGCGAGCCAGACGGCAGAGACAAGGGGAAGAGTCTGGACACGCGGCCGTCGAGCATTCTTGTAGAGGCGGACACGGGAGGTTCCGGCAAGGACCCGCCCCTGGGGCCTCTGGTGGTGCTGGCATGCCGGCACATCTACCACCAGAACTGTCTGGAAGCGCTTCAGGAGAGGCATGAGAATGGTGTGTCGGGCCGGGAGCGGGAGTACAAATGCCCCATCGACGGATGAGGGGCGCGGAGGACATTTTGTACAAATAGCCATCTTGACAGAGCGGGCGGCGACTTGAGCGTATTTCGGTATTTTGACGAGAAGACACACAGCAAACCAATAATCATCAATTAGTACCTTCTTTCGAAGGGGAGCGGTGCTTTGCGGGCGGTGTCGATGCCGGCCGTGGATTGTGGTCGTACAAGGCGCGGCCGGGGCCGCACCTCCATAACCGCGGCGGGTCTCGAGCTCGCCAATCCTCGACAATGCACGATCCGGGCCTCCAAACCACGACCACCTCCCGGGGCCACGCGTCGCCCGCCATGTCCGTGTCGTCGGAGGATGAAGACGAGTACATCTCGGACAACCAGTCCACGGACTCGTCCGGCCACGAATCACCGCCGCAGCCGCTGTCGCAAAACTACTTTGCGCCGCCCTTCTACGGCCGCCCGCCGACTCCCCTGCCTCCATCGCCATCGCTCACATCCCTCCTGCGGCCGTCACGACCGACGACGCCCGATGCCTCGGACGACGAGAACATGGCGCCGGTGCCGCGCGCGGCCCCCAAGGTGCCGACGTACGAATACTACGGGTTCGTGCTGTACCTCTTCAGCACGCTGACGTTCCTCATCTGGCTGCTCTGGAGCTTCCTGCCGGCGCCCTTCCTGCACGGGCTGGGCATCTACTACTACCCGAACCGGTGGTGGGCGCTGGCGATCCCCGCGTTCCTTGTCATGACGCTTTGCTACATCTACGTGGCGCTGGCGTCGTACAACATGGAGATGTTGACGGTGCCGCTGGGCAGCGTCGAGACGATTGTCGACGGCGCGGGAAAGGTGGCGGTCATCGACTCCAAGGGGAGACTGCGCGGCATTGGTAGGCGGGAGCGGAAGCAGGACGGCAACAAGAGGCCGCCGTGGAAGGAGATTTGGAGCGAGGGGACGGACGCGGTCATGGATATCCCGCTAGCAGGCGTCTGCGAGGTTCTTTACGGAGAGGGACGGGAAGACGCCGCGTCCGACGATGAAGCATGATCCAGTATACGGTCAGATATACCTGTTAAGGGTAGACCGAGGGCGCGGGCACGGAGTTTGGGTTCCTTTGATGGCTTCGACCATTGGTCAGGGCAAGGCTAGCGACGATACCTTGAGTGGACGGGCTAGTCCAAGACGCAGGATTACGCAAGGCGCACGCTACAGTGCAACGGATGCTTGAGGGCAATTACTGTGATACAATATTAATATTAATTAATTGAGCGAAAGAAATGAACTTCAGCACGCAAAAGCAGAGCATTCTACGATATGTGAGCAGGACGCCAGCACAGCCAATAGAGAGACCCAATGGCGGCCTTCCACCCACCACCCCACACCCCGCCGCAGCCTTGCCGCAAGGCGCTGGGTCGCCTACAAAATTTCTAACGTGCACGCTGCACGCAAAACCCTGCACGCGTCCAACATCACCTCGACGCCGCCGCCGCCGCCGCCGCCATGGATATCCTCAAGATCCTGTCGCGCGGGACGAAGAAAACCTCTAAAGGCGCTCAGAATGGCAACGATGCCGCAGTGAAGCTTCCTTCGGCGGGTACGAAGACGAACCCGCAGCTCTTCCACGATGAAGTACGAGGCCACAAGAGGAAGCGAGACGGCGACTCGCCCGAGAAGCTGGCTGTCGCCGAGCTCCCCGTGGTGGACTTCTTCGCGCCAAAGGATGATTCCGCCCTGAACAAGAAGCCCGAGGCGCCCAAGACCCAGCGGGCCCCGAGCCCCGTCGCCATGCCGGCCACGAAATTGAGCGAGGACGAATGCCGCCAGCTCTTGCGCTCGCACCGCCTCAAGATAACCCTCTTATCGAGCAACGGCGAGCAAAAGAAGGTCAAGAAGTCCAAGAAGAAGCAAAAGGCCGTCCTCGAGGCGAAGAAGGAGGAGAAGAAGCAACTGTTCCCGCAGCCGCTGGACAGCTTCGGCGAGCTTCGCAGCACCTACGGCATCTCGCGCCGCATGTTCGAAAATCTCGTCGCCGAGGGCTACCGGGTGCCTACAGAAGTTCAGCTGGGAAGTTTGCCCTTGCTCCTCCGTCCCGAGACCGCCCTAGGCGGCGAGGACGAGGGTGTGGAAGACGGCGTTGACTTTCTGGCCGTTGCGCCGACGGGCAGTGGCAAGACGATCAGCTTCCTGATTCCGGCGATCAACAACATCATGCGGAGGAGAGCGCAGGAAGATATACATGGGGTCCACGAGCTCGAAGCTGTCATTGTGGCGCCGACCCGGGAGCTGGCGTATCAAATAGCCAACGAAGGCCACAAGCTGGTGCAGGGAACGGGCATCAAGATCGTCGGCATGAAGAAGGGCATGAGGCTGGCCGCTGAGCAGCAGGAGCTGGCTGAAGACAGCTCAGAAGACGAGGCGGACGAGGATGCCGAATCGGAATCAGAGGATGACGCGGCTGCTCCGAAGAAGGCAAAGCCAGTAACGAAGGCCGACATTCTGGTAACAACGCCTCTTTTGCTGCTCAATTTCCTCACATCTGGACCGAGTGGCACACACAATGTCCTCCCAACTGTCCGCGATCTGATCCTCGACGAGGCTGATGTGCTCCTTGATCCGCTGTTCCGGGAGCAGACGCTGGGGATCTGGACGGCCTGCACCAACTCCGGTTTGCGAGCATCTTGCTGGTCAGCGACCATGGGCTCCAACATCGAGTCCCTTGTCACTGAACAGCTGAAAACTCGGGCTGAGGCGTTGGGTGTCACGCCGAAGCCCTTGATCAGATTGGTCGTTGGCTTGAAGGATACCGCGGTGCCAAACATTGTGCACAAACTCACTTATACGGCGAGCGAGCAGGGAAAGCTCCTGGCTCTTCGCCAGTTGCTGCGCCCTACTTCGAGCGATGACTCGGGGCCTCCGCTCCGGCCGCCATTCTTGGTCTTTACTCAGACCATCGACCGAGCTACTGCGCTGCACGAGGAGCTCAAGTACGATATTCCTTTGGAGGCAGGAGGCTCTTCGAGGATAGCCTCCCTTCACAGCGGCCTGCCCGACCCTGCTCGGGCAGCCATCATGCGCAAGTTCCGAGCCGGAGAGATCTGGGTGCTGATCACGACGGACGTTCTGGCCCGCGGCGTCGACTTCGCCGGCGTCAACGGAGTCGTCAACTACGACGTCCCCGGCTCCAGCGCCGCCTACGTCCACCGCGCGGGCCGAACTGGCCGGGCCGGCCGTGAAGGCGGCGTAGCCGTCACGTTCTACACCAAGGACGACATCCCCTTCGTCAAGACGGTGGCAAACGTCATCGCCGCGAGCGAGAAGCAGGCGGGAAAGACGGGGGCCGACGCCGGCGTACAGAAGTGGCTGCTCGACGCCTTGCCCAAGGTGGCCAAGGCGGACAGGAAGAAGCTCAGGGAGAGGGGTGTCGAGTCGCGGAGGAGCGGGAGCAGCGCCAAGATCACATCCCAGAGCGGGTACGAGAGGCGCAAGGAGCACAACAGACAGGGCGCCATCGAGGGGAGCAAGCGGAGAAAGATGGAGGGCGCTGAGCGTGTTGACGATGACGATGACGGCGAGTGGGCTGGACTTGGGGATTAGAATGTGCCACGGCAGGTGTTGGGCGTCAAGGCCATATGGGAAGGCTTGTTTCAGTGCTTCATGACTTGGCAATCGCTGAGTCGTGGCGTTGAAGTTGCGGATCGTGGGAGCCTCTGCTAGGTCATCAAGCGAAGGACTGAGCGCTGCCGCCGCAAAGTAATTTGAGCAGCATGACTACTTGTACAGTCGACTGTCTATGCTGATGATTTGCCAATACTTGTACGAATAGAAACCAGGCACCTTGAAATATATGCCTCCCCCATTACGGATGCGCGCCATGCAATTACTTGGCGCCTCGGCAGGATCCACGGACGGCTGCCACGCCGCAGCCCAGCGCATGGCGTCTTGATGGCCATCACTTGTTCCATTGCGGATTCGCCAGTCTCTGCAAATGAGCGCCTGGACTTTCTGGTCCTGGCGGTGAGCAGGTGAGGTATGCATCAGGCCCTCCATTGTTGGCCACCAGACACCCCGTGCGACGACAGTGACAAGTCAAGTCCACGAACAACGGATGTACTTTCCAGAGCAGCGTCCAGATGTCACCTCGCGTGTCCTTGGGCCCTGCAAGATGGCGACGCGCACAGGTGCTGTTTCGGGCAGCTGGTGTTGGTCCTCGCCGTGTGAGCCTGGTGCGGCCCACATGTCAAATCATCCGCGACACCTATTACATACAGTACGTACCTGCCATCGACAAGAATGGACAATAGTCTCCGTAGTATCCGTATTATCGCGCGATATATCTGCCGGGCATTCCAAGTTGTGGCCGGAGCTTGTTTACGGTGACTAGCGCCAGGGGCAGTGGTGATGACCCTGGCATCTAACTTGGCGCTTGATCCTCCCTCCGGTCTGGCCCCCACGGCTCGACGTTACATACTAAGGTAGCTGACATCTCAGGCACGCACGAAGACGAGTACAGTAATTACGGGGTGCACCGTTTGTGTATCATGTTTGTGTATCATCCTGACAGGTGCTGCCCAACTGCAGGTGCTCTGACAACTGGGCTGCGTCTCCAACGTTGGATGACAGGCATATGCTGTCCCTGCTTCATGCCCGACTGCCATGCTGACCTGCACATATTTCCAGACGCTGGACAACATCCCTTTGTCCATCCAGCCTTTGCATCAACACGCCTCATTCCTCGTGTCCCACCACATGGCTATTTCACTGAGAAGCAAACGTTGGCCCAAGGGACGAAACAGCGAAACGGCCGGCGTCCTTGGCGCAAGCTCGCCTCCGGTCTGTGGTCGTCTCCTCCGCGTCCGCCCCCAGCTTTGGCCCCCGACCACCGCGACTCTTCGCCTCCGGCTCAAGTGAGAAGAACGCGGCATTTTGAGCACCTGGCCTGGGCTCTCCCCCTTGGCAGATCTAGGGGTCGTCATGTCAGCGTCGATGCACCCGTGTTGGTTCGAACGCAATCTTGCTGCGCCGTCCCCAAAGCGCCATTGGCCGACCCGTGTCCCGTGCAATGGCGGCATTGCAATGCTGCCTCTGATACCTGCCTGTGCTGATACGCTCCAAAACGCTCGGCCGGGCTCTACTTTACGGTTCAGCTGTTGCTCGTAGTGATGTGGGTGGGCCGACAGCCCACCACCCGAGGGCAGACCTTGGCGACAAACACTACCCCTTTCTTCATTCCCCGTCCTGGCGCATGGCCCTCGCGTCAGCTCAAAGGAAGGGGCACGATGGGGGCGACGGGGCCATGGGACTATGGGTGAGTGCGGTGCGGCAGTCCGTACGGACTATGTATTGACAGTCATCCCCGGATGCCCGTGCCCAAGAAGTCTTGGGGCTTTTCCCTTTCGGCCTTCTGCTCTATCTCGTCCGGCGATTGTACTTTGTCCTCCCATAGTGGAAGGCAAAGAGACATATCACCAGCCGCTCCTTCATTGCCTTTATACCGAATACCTTGAGGAACGGGTGTCCCGTCGCCGCCTCATCGTGTGGTGGCGGAAGTTGCTGTCAAAGCCTTGTTGATATCCAAGAAGCCTTCCGAGAACTGATACGGCTTCGGAACATCAACTCAAGACAGATATTTCGGCTCCTGTGAAAAAGAAGCCAGCAGCAATGAGATACAGTACATCATTCTTGCTCGCCGTCGCCGGCTGGGCATCTGCCCTCACCCGGGACTGCAAGGGCACAGCCGTCGAAGAAGGGGGGAACTGGTTCTGCGGCGCGGTCGATCATATTCTCTACGAAGGCATCGTAGGCAAGGGTAGCTTCAAGGCCGTCACCGACATGGGATCCAACGGACAATGCAGCACAGAGGACAAGCCGTACGGTGGCCCCCTGGCCCCGTTGGACGAAGATGTGAGTAGGATCCCAACACGTGCCGCAACCCTTCTTTATGATGCGTGGCCAATCATCTGACAACCGCAGCTCTCGATTCATATCCGCGGGCCGTTCCAGCTCAAGGAGGCTGCCGTGTATACCCTGGCCTCCAAGAAGAAGAAGCGCGACACCGCGGGTGCGCGTCACGGCGGCGGCCGACATCTCGGCCACAGGCACGTACATGAGCAGCACAAGAGGGCGGAGATGGTATACGCAACCATCAATGGCAAGCTCGTCTCGTGGGAGAACAACTGGTTCGGCGGCGCTCAGGCAAAGACCCCGGCTCCGGCGGCTACGACTCCGCCATCCCATCCTCCCGCTGCAACCGCTTCGCGAGCCGCGAGCAGCGCCCCAGCTGCAGGCAAGCCTCCCGCCTCCAAACCCGGCCCGTCAGGCGGCGACTGGGCCCTTGAGGCCTACTACAATTCCGAGACACAGCATGTTGAGAACATGGTCTTCTTGGGCAACTACGGCGGCCAGGGCTCTGGTCTCTTCGACCAGTACGTGTTTGAAGCAAGTGTGGTTCAAGACCAAAGACTGACGTTCAACTTCGCAGCGTATGGGGGAACTCCCTCTCCTACCTCAACGCTGATGGCAACGGGGGCTCCGGCTCGCCCCAGACGCTCAAGGACGTCCTGATCCCGTCCAACAAGGAGTTTGCCATCTTCAGTGCCGAGAAGTGCGATGGCAGCTGCGGTTTCTCTCGCGCCAAGGACGTTGCCTATAGTATGTCAAGCCCTCTCCGTCGCGTCTCCTCCTCATCTTAACACCACCATGCTGAACTCCCACCTCCTGCAGAGGGCTTCGGGGGCGCCAACAAGGTCTTCCTCTTCCACTTCAAGATGCCCCTCGACGGCAACCGTGGCTTCAACGGCGACATGCCCGCCCTCTGGGCCCTCAACGCGCGCATCCCCCGCACCGCCCAGTACAACGGCTGCAGCTGCTGGCAGTCCGGCTGCGGCGAGGTCGACATCTACGAGGTGCTCGCCAGCGGGGACACCAAGTGCAAGAGCACCTTCCACCTGGCCAACGGCGGCGGCGGCAGCTCCGACTTCTTCGAGCGGCCCGTCGACAAGTTCATCAAGGTCGCCGCCGTCTTCGACGAGGCAACGGCCAGCGTCTCCATCCATCGCCTGCCGGACGACACGGACTTTTCCAAGGGCCTGAGCGATGCCACGGTGCGAGGCTGGCTCCAGGGACCCAAAGACAAGAAGCTGTCCAGTCTTTTCCAGATGGCCTCGTGAGAAGAGGTGGCCGCCAACAGATCGGAAAGCGCCGTCCAGGTTGGAGGAATTTGACACTAAAGCGAGCGGACTCACTTGGTTACTTGTTTCGTTTGCGTTATACCTCTTGGTTTATTCAGCTGCTTGTCCCAATAGAATTGCACCGTCCCCGAGGACTACTGCTTGCCTGTAGGTACGAAAACTTGGCTTTGTGCGAGATATTGCCTCGACAGAAGATGCTTAGACGCTTTGCTATGATGTACAATTTATCTGCTAATATACAATATGTTCATTAGTATCGGCGTGACACCTTTACATTGTACACCCTTATCATACATTGTCTTTCGAAGCGGCCTCCTTCTCGGCCGCCTTGTCCTCTGCCGACAATCCCACCACGTTGCGAATCGTGCCAAAGCTCAGGCAGTCGCTGATCCTGGTGGCTCCCGAGAAGAGCATGACCAATCGCTCAACGCCACAGCCCCAACCGCCCGTGGGCGGCAGCGCGTAGTCCAGGGCCCGAATGTAGCTCTGGTCCAGAGGAGACGTTTCCCATTCGTCGAGCTTTTCAAGCTCCTCGGCCAGCGTCGCCGCAGCCTCCTCTTCTGCTGGCCTACTCTCGAAGCCGACCTCGCCGTTGGGCTTGTTGACGAGGCTGCGATGCGCAGCTAGTTTGCGCTTCTGCTCTTCGGGGTCGTTCTCCTCCTCGTACATGTTGGCAAGTTCCCTGCCGCAAACGAAGAGCTCCGCACGCGCCGACACCAACTGGTATGTCTTCTGACACAGAAAGCCCTTTGCCAGCGGGGACATGCATACGGGGTGGTTGGTGATGAAGAGGGGTTCTTTGAATGATGCCGGCTCCAAGTATATCGCCGCGAGACGGTCGAGAAGCTTGGGCAGAGAATTCGGTACCTCGCCGGGTACTCTAATGCCGGCGAGCTTCAAGACCGCAAGCAGCTCGGGAAGCGCACCTTCGGCGGTGAGTTTCGGGAAGCGAATTCCCATAGCCTCCTCCAGCCCCGGGATAAACTCGACCTGCTTGAAAGGCCGAGCAAACCGGCTTAAGTCGATGGAAGGCAGCGAAGTGAGCTGTGTGGATATCAACTCCTGCGAATGCTTGGCCAAGCTGTACAGAAGCTCCTCGGTCTCATTGATGAGGTCTTGCAAGTTGGTATAAGCGCTGTAGAATTCACACATGGTGAACTCCGGATTGTGTGTAGCATCGACGCCTTCGTTGCGAAACGCTGGGCCAATCTCAAAGACCCTGTCAACGCCACCAACGACGAGTCGCTTGAGCCACAGCTCCGGAGCTATGCGAAGAGCCAAATCCTTGTTTCGGAACTCTGTCGCTTGTGTGACAAACGGTCGCGCTACCGCTCCTCCCGCGTTCTCGGCCAGGATAGGAGTCTGGAATTCGAGGAAGCGCTTCGAGTGGAAGTGGTCCCGCATGTGCTTGGTGATTTCGGAACGTAATCTTAGAACGTCGATGACCTCTCGATTGACAAGCATGTCAACGTGGCGCTCTTGCATCCTCGTTTTCGCATCGGTGAGCTTTTCAGGGATCTGTTCCATCGACGGGGACAAGAGTTCGGGTAGCTGCCGAGCCTCGAGGGTCGGCTCTCCGCTATTCGTACGGGTGGCGATGCCAGTGACCGCTGCAAACTCTGTCAGCCAACGGAAAGGCCATTGGGGGAGCGCAGGGAGCCTACAGATGTGGTCGCCGACTTGTATTAAGTTCTTAAAAAGGGCAAATTTATGGATTCTTCTATTCTTTTCGGACACGCATTTGTTCTTGTTGATCATGATTTGCACTTTTTGGAACTCGTTCACGATGTCGAGGAAGATGAGCGACTTGCCGACGACCCGCTTGGATCGAATGCGGCCAGTAAGCGTGACACTCTCGTTGGAGAGCCTCTCATGGAAGTCCTCTAGGAACTCGGGGACGCTTTTACGCAAAGCGTCCGACTCCAGCCGAGGGTAAGGGTCGGGATACAGCGCATCTTCGCTCTGTTGGTCTTCCCGAAGCTCATCCCGGCGGTGCTGCTTGAACGGCGACACGTTTCCGTGTCCTTCTTGCTCACTGGCGAACCTCGATGGCTTAGAACGAGTGCCAGGAGCTGTGGACAAAGCTCGAAGCGGAGCCCGGATCGGCTTTCCTAGGCACAGCGGTGCAGCTGCAGGGCTACATATCAAGCGCGAGCACCATTGTGTCGTCGAGGGGCGGCAAGCCAGCCGCAGGCATCTAGTTGATATCATGACTCCTGAAAGCACACAAGGTTAGCTAACCTTTCGAGCCCAATTGAAGTGCAGACTTTATAGCGTAAGGCACAGGAACAAAAATCAGGAATTGGCAATGATATAATCACACACAGCAAGCTGTGTCAATCGCAGCGGTTCTGAAGCGAGAAATGCAATTCATCACGGTGACGCATGAAATCTGAAAAGGAATTGGGAATTTCAGGAACTTACATTCATAGCGAGCGTTCGGAACGGGCGTTCCACGTGCAAGTGCGGCTCGTGAAAGCTTGCGAAGGTGAGGATTAGAAGGGAAGATGGTCGTGGTGGGGAGTCGACTTTTTTTCGTGGTGATGGGAGAAGCACCCCTGTTCAGCCACTCCCCCGCCAGTCGCATGCCGCGAATGCATGCGCCAAAGCAGGCAGCCAGCCTCAGCCTCGCCCACCCGCCATTCAGTTCCGGCTCGCAACGCTCGAGCTGCCAGCACTGAGGCTAATCGGACGAATCGCCAATCACCGCCCGCCAGGCTGGAAATTTGCTCCGACGCGACACCCTTTCGAGCAGCTTTATCACCTCCACGAGACATCAATCGATCGGGCATTGACAGCTCGCTGCGACCATAAAATAAGCACAGCCATGGCTCAGCAGCCCCTGCCCACGTCGGCGCAGCCCACCGACATCTACGGCGGAGGTGCGTCGCCCTTATCGAGATGCGTCGCGGCCATCGAGGCTCGGTGTTAGCTAACCATCACTCTAGATGAAGTTTCTGCTCTCGTTCTCGATCCTGGGTACTGCAACACACGCGCAGGCTTCGCAGGCGAAGATGTCCCCAAGTCGATCCTTCCCTCGTTCTACGGCCACTTCACCAGCGATCCGGAGCGGGATGTCTTTGGTGACGAGTGCCTCGTCCCCCGCGCTGACTTCGAGGTCCGCAACTACATGAACAAGGACAGCGTCGTCGAGGACTGGGATGTCGCCGGCAAGATCTGGGAACACATGTTGATTAAGCGCCTGCAACCAGAGCGGCCGACGCCGCCATCCAAGAACGGCTTGAACGACGACGTCAAGGACCAGGACGGCGAGGGCGACGTCGCCATGGAGGAGGCCGAGGCCGAAGAGAAACCGCTACAGGAAAACCCCCTTCTGATGACGGAGGCGCCGTGGAACACGCCCAAGTCGCGAGAAAAGGCCATCGAGATCATCATGGAGAATTGGGGATGCCCTGCCTTCTGGTTGAGCCGCACGCCGGTTCTGTCTGCCTTTGCCGCCGGAAAGGCGACGGCACTGGTGATCGATATCGGCGGCTCCAATACCTCGGTCACGGCCATACACGACGGAATGGTCCTTAAGCGATCCATCCAGCGATCCCCCGTTGGCGGCCTGTGGCTGTCCTCCCAGATCCGCAACATGTGGGAAACGTCCGATCCCAAGGTCAACCTCGTCCCGACGTTCATGGTCGAGAACAAGACGCCTGTGGATGCCTGCTTGCCTGCTCAGGCGCGGCTGCGGAAATTCCCATTCCAGATCAGCGACTCCTTCCGCGCCTACGAAGACGAACGCGTTTTGACGGAGTTCAAGGAGTCGGTCGTGGAGGTGTGGCGCGGACCGGGCCGGTACAGCGCACCAGGAAACGAAGACTACGTCAAGACCCAGCCTGGTCGAGTGTTTGAGATGCCCGACGGCTACAACCAGATGTGGCGCGAGCAACGGTTCAAGGCCACGGAAGGCATGTGGGACGAGAACGCCGGGTATCCTGTGCCGGAATCGGAGCGCCTCACCAAGGCTCAGACGATCCCAGAGCTCATCCGCGCGGCCCTTGGGGCCGTCGACGTGGATCTACGCGGTAACCTGCTCGCGAATGTCGTCGTCACCGGCAGCACCAGCCTCATCAACGGATTCAACGACCGCCTCAACAACGAGCTTACGGCCATGTACCCCGGCTTGAAGGTCAAGATCCACGCCGCTGGCTTAACGAGCGAGCGGCGATTCGGCGCCTGGATCGGCGGCAGCATCCTGGCCAGTTTGGGCACCTTCCACCAGATGTGGATATCGCGTAAGGAATACGAGGAGAACGGCCCGGGCGTCGTCGAGAAGCGGTGCAAGTGAGCAAAAGAGGCTTGGGGCGGCGCGAAAGGAAGCTGGCGTACGGAGTCGGGAGAGATGGGCTTTTTATCCGCGATGAAGACTGGTAGGAACTTGACACGAGACAAAAACCAGTGCCAGGCAGTGCGTAGACTTGAATCATTAACTTCAAAAGTACATGGCATCTCTTGTCGTATCTTGGCAGCTGAGGCTTGACGTGACGTATCTAACTTGAGGACTGGAGCAACGCTTCAATGTCAATCATGTACAGAAATTACGACTCCTGCTCTTCATCATCCTTGTCGTCGGCTTCCGCCGTCTTGTCGGCTTGAATCTCTCTCTCAGCCCGCCTCATCTTGACCCACGCTCCCAGCTCATCCCAAATCTTCTGCTTTTCGGCCGGCGACAGCGTCGCGGCAAGGCCGCTCGTGCTGCTCGCCACGAACACCCTGGCACCCGGCCACTCGCCCTCGATGACTCCCATGTTCTCCTGCTCATCCTGCCAGCCATAGCGGAACGCCTTGCCGACGGGCCGCCCACCGTGGCGCACGCGCCAGATGCTCTCCCAGATGCTCTTGCCGACGACGCACATGCTCTCGGGCCGCCAGGTGCGGGCCTTCTCCTCCAGCAGGGCGACGCCGTCGTCCATCTCGCGGCGGCTCAGCTCGGCGCCGTTGCGGCTCGGGCGGGCGACGATGTTGGTCAGGCCTAGCGAGTACAGCTCGGGCATCTGACGGTCCTCATCGGCGCGGCAGGGGCGCGGCGTGACGCCGCTAGAGAAGAGCAGCTTCCAGAAGAGGTTGGATGGGTGGGCGTAGGCGTGCCCCGTGCGCGCCGTCTGGATGCCCGGGTTGAGGCCGACGAAGAGGACAAGCAGGTTGGGCGCGATGGCGTCCGGCAGCAGGGGGAGGTGGGCGTAGGTCGACGGCGGAGCGTAGCCGGCGCTAGGGCGCTTGCGTTTCTTGCCTTTGGCGGGCGAGGATGGGGTCGAAGAGCCGCCGCGCGAGGTTGAGCCTTCTCGTGGCGACGACGGAGTAGCCTCGACGGTGGCGATGGCGGCGTTGTCGATGGGTGAGGCAACGGCGGATGAGGTTGCGCTCCGTCGCGGGTTCCGACGGGGCAGAGCCTCGGCGGCACTGTACTTGAAGTCGTCCAGTTGAAGCCGGCCCTTGAACGTTGCCGGCTCACGCGAGCCAGGTTCCGTGTGTTGTTCCATCCGTCGCTCTCCTGCAGCCGAGGCCGTCAAGGACAGAGTGGGCGTGGGTTCTGTGAAGATGCTTCACTCCAGAAGAGGCCACAGCTTTGGAAATCTTCACGACCGACAACAACTGTCCCGTGGTGCGGGCTTGGTAGATATTCATACCGACTCAACCTGGAGTCAGCTCCATGAGAGGCGTTCGTTTACGGGGTTTGTTTCTGCCTGCTTGTACGCCTTGCATGCATATATTACCCGATAAGTCACGCAGGGGCAGAGACGCCATTTGGTGAAGTGACTACGAGCACAGCTAAGGTATCGTTCAGCTATTAGCCGTAGTCATCACACAGACCTGTCCTTCAACGCCGCTGCCAACTAACGCGGTGCAGCCGTTCTACTACGTACTTGTACGAGTACGGAGCGAATTCGGTCGGACATCTTTCCCGGGGTCATTTATGCCAAACGCAGGCGAACAGGACGGTCGGTAATTGGGGTTGCTGCTATTTTGAGCGCGGCCCAGTTTGCTGCGCCTCTAACCCTCTCCGCGCCCCATCACCTAAGGCTTCAGCCTTCCATCCCAGCCTCCGCGGCACCCATTTTTTGCATGATTCAACGGGCCCCGTCGGTTGCCCGGTGCAGGATCCACCCCTGCAGCCGATCTGCCCGTACCGTTACCGTTGGCACGACGTCAATACCCGGCGTCGGATACGAGATCCTTCGGCTGTGTCTGCGAAGGAGCCGGCTCGCAGCATTGAAGAATGTCGCCGTGTCACCGCAGTGGGCTCTACGGGACGCTGCGTGATAACTGGCGCTGGATTGAGGTCGCTTGAGCCCACAGCTCTCTCTCCCCTCTGCTGGCTCAGCCCAGACGGCGCTAGTCAGTAGCCTCGTCTGCGCTGAGAAGATGCTCACCGCACAAGTCCCTGATGTGAACCTAACGTTCAGCGCCATGGGGGGGAGGGGGGAGGGGCCCGGGCGGGCACCCGACCCCTGAAGGCAACTTGGCAACGTGTGTGCGTCCTGAAGCTGCACCTGCAGCTGCAGCTGCACTGCTGCCCCTCCCACCACCACCACCACCGGTACCTTACTCGCCTCAGGTACGGAGTACATGCTGTCCCAGCTCCCTGGCCCTGCAAACGAGGCGGGCTTGGCTGGCGGGGCTGCAACGACGTCAGCCCGTTTCAATACGTGGATCAGCACAGCTATTTACTTATAACGGCCAGCCACCACCGCCGCCGGCGTCTTTCTTTCGCTCTGGCCTTTTCATTATTCTCTCTCCTCGCTCTCAACACCCCTTTCCTTCCAGATACCCAGGTCTCCTCTCCGGAATTGGCCATCCTTCAGCTCGAGCCTCCTCCATCGCCGTCTCTTCAACCCCGTCGTCTTGCCCCCACCACGCAACACCGCCCCGAAAGCTCCCGCAATGGACAAGATCAAGGAAATCCTGCACAGTGGCTCCAAGGCCGCGTCCGGAGCACCCGCCGAGCCGTCCCCCGAGGCCCTCGCCGGGCTCCGAGAGAAGTACGCGAAGGCCGGCCAGGACCATGTCCTGACCTTCTACGACTCGCTCAGCGGCGACGAGAGGGGCGCCCTGTTCGAGCAGCTCTCTCGCTTCGACCCCGCCCACATCAACGACGTCGCGACGCGAGCTCTCAAGCCCGCCAAGACGGATGATACCCCCGACACGCTCGAGCCGCTGCCCGACTCCGCCACGGCCAGCATCCTCGACTCCAGCGCCCAAGACATCAGCAAGTGGTACGGCTCGGGCCTCGACCTCATCGGCCAGAACAAGGTGGCTGTCGTGCTCATGGCCGGTGGCCAGGGCACCCGTCTCGGCAGCTCCGCACCCAAGGGCTGCTACGATATCGGCCTTCCCTCCCACAAGTCGCTCTTCCAGATCCAAGCCGAGCGCATTCGCAAGATCCAGGAGCTGGCCGCCAAGAAGGCTGGCGGCAGCTCCGCTGTCGTTCCCTGGTACGTCATGACGAGCGGGCCCACGCGCGGGCCGACGCAGCAGTTCTTCGAGGAGAACAAGTACTTTGGCCTTGACAGCGCCAACGTCAAAATCTTCGAGCAGGGCGTCCTGCCCTGCATCTCCAACGAGGGCAAGATCCTGCTCGAGACCAAGGGCAAGGTGGCCGTGGCCCCCGACGGCAACGGCGGCATCTACCAGGCTCTCGTCCTCTCCGGCGTGCTGGACGACATGCGCAAGCGTGGCATCGAGCATATCCACGCTTACTGCGTCGACAACTGCCTCGTCAAGGTCGCCGACCCCGTCTTCATCGGCTTCTCGGCCTCGCTGGACGTTGACATCGCCACCAAGGTGGTCCGCAAGCGCAACGCCACCGAGTCGGTTGGCCTGATCCTGTCCAAGAACGGCAAGCCAGACGTCGTCGAGTACTCGGAGATCGACGAAGCCACTGCCGAGGCCGAGGACCCCAAGCAGCCCGGCGTCCTCAAGTTCCGCGCCGCCAACATCGTCAACCACTACTACTCGTTCCGCTTCCTGGAATCCATTCCTCAGTGGGCGCACAAGATGCCTCACCACATCGCCCGCAAGAAGATCCCTACCATCGACCTCAAGTCTGGCGAGACGGTCAAGCCCGAGTCTCCCAACGGAATCAAGCTGGAGCAGTTCGTGTTCGACGTGTTCCCCCTGCTGTCGCTGGACAAGTTTGCCTGCATGGAGGTCCGCCGCGAGGACGAGTTCTCGCCCCTGAAGAACGCCCGGGGCAAGGGCGAGGATGACCCGGACACGAGCAAGCGCGATATCATGGCCCAGGGTCAACGATGGGCGCAGGAGGCTGGGGCCGTAGTCGTGGCCGACGGCGGTATCGAGGTGTCACCCCTCATCAGCTACGTAAGTCACTTTTGCCACGCATACCTACTTCACCTTGATGCTAACGCCAACTTCACAGGGCGGCGAGGGCCTCGAGAAGCTCAACCAAACCACCATCACGGCTCCCGCTGTCCTGGAGCGTGAGTAATAGTAGTGCATGCGAGAAGAAGGTGCAGCGATTACTGTCATTGGGCGTTACTGGGCGGGTGCAGGCAATGATGAATATTGTTTTTTGCATATGGGATCTAGCCAGCCAGGACTGCACCTGAGACACTCGGCGAGCGAGGGTACATGGGACGGGTTCGCACATTAGATAGAGCGTGATAGCGAAAGCGCACTAATATGACGGCTTTGCCGTGCAACACGAGCACATTATTGCTTGCGGGGGTGAAGTGGCATCGTGCGGAATCTGCGTGACTTGTAATCAAATCGCGTCTAGTCTATGTGATGCATCTAAATGCTCTATGTCTTCTCCTTGCTTGCATGTCCACGTTAGTCCTCCAGCTCGACGAGGAACTTCTCCGCCTCGAGAGCAGCCATGCATCCCGTACCTGCGAGCCTGTTAGCGACGACGAGTCACGGCCTGGGTCCGAAGTATCAGGTAGGAAACCTACCGGCGCTGGTGATTGCCTGGCGGTAGCGCTTGTCCTGCACGTCGCCGGCGGCAAAAACGCCCTCAACGCTGGTCTGCGTCGTGCCGGGGACCGTCTTGATGTAGCCGTCCTCGTCCATGTCGACCTGGCCCTTGACGAGGGTCGTGGCCGGGTCGTGGCCGACGGCGTAGAAGAGGCCGTTGGCCTCGTGCACCTCTTCCTTGCCGGAGACGCTGTTGCGCACGACGATGTGGCTCATGAGGCCGTCAGCGCCGCCGCGGACCTCGGTGGCCTGGCTGTTGAAGAGCACCGTCACCTTCTTGTTGGCGAGGAGGCGCGAGGCCATGGTCTTGCTGGCGCGCAGCACGTCGCGGCGCACGAGCACGGTGACGTGGGAGCCGTACTTGGTCAGGAAGGTGGCCTCCTCGGCGGCCGAGTCGCCGCCGCCGATGACGAAGAGGGGCTTGTTGCGGAAGATGGGCACGGCGCCGTCGCACACGGCGCACGCCGAGATGCCGTTCTGCCAGTACTTGTCCTCGCCGGGGAGGTTGAGGCGGCGCGCCGACGCGCCCGTCGCGACGATGACGGCGTCGGCCGTGTGCGTCTCGTCCGGGTTGAACTCGGTGCTGTACTTGAACGGCCGCGCCGACAGGTCGAGCTTGGTGACGGTGTCGGTGACGATCTCGGTGCCGAAGCGCTCAGACTGGGCGCGCATGTTGTCCTGCGGCAGGGAGCCCTACGTGTCAGCGGCCGGCAGAGGACCCCTGAGGCGTCGGATGCACCGTGGACTCACCATCAGTTCCTGGCCCATGATGCCCTTGGCGAATCCCGGGTAGTTTTCCACCTCGGTCGTCGTCGTCAGCTGGCCTCCCGCCGCCGTGCCGTTGGCCATGAAGCCCTCGTACAGGACAGCTGGCGTGCAGGTCAGCCTCGGCACCCTTCGTCCTCGCGACGCAGGCAAGACTCACGCTTCAATTCCGCCCTGGACAGGTACACGGCCGCGGTGTGGGCCGCGGGCCCGGACCCGATGACTGCACCGGTCAGCATTCGTTCCTCGCCTCCGTATCACGGACCCGGGCGAGAGGAGGCAGCGACGTACCGACAACCTTGCTATGCATTCTCCTCGAACCGAGCTCCTTGGGCGGCACGCTTGTCTTCTGGAACGTCGTCGCCGCAGCCGCAATGGATAGCCCAGCACTCGATCTGAGCGTCCGCGCGAAACGTGAGGCGGACAGTTTGGCGGCTTTGAGATGGGTCTGCCTTGAGTCGCGTGGTGTACGAGCGTCCCGTGGGTGCGCTGCTTCGTTGCTTCGTCGGTGCGTTGGCAGTCGCGTGGCCTCGGGTACGTGTCTAAGTGTGTTGAAACCTCGCGATGTCGCAATCGCGGCGGGGCGCTCAGGAGGAAAATCCGGAGCGGGACGGTAGTGCGCTGTGTGCCACCGGCAATGCGCTACGGGGCCCAACTATACATATAGCGTCAGCGCCACGTCCTGCCGAGGGGGGCCATGGAATTATGCATGTCGATTTCTAAGCTGCCGGCACCTCCTGCGGTGGGGGCCTGTCCCATTTGGAATATATTTTTCGCGGCTGCGAGACATGGAGACGGCCGTCGTGATGGGTTGCGCCATCGGATATCGCCTCTTCCGTTGGCGCTGTCTTGGTACCTTGGACGTGAGGCGACTTGCAGAGCCGACGAACCGACGGCTCGCAGCTTCGGTTGGCTGTGCAGTGCGACGGCCCGAGACTAGGTACGATGCAGGATGGCTAGCCACCTGTACATCATGATTAAACTACAGGGCCAGGCATGCGTGTCAAGCCCTCCTCGGATCCCAATAGAAGCAACGAGAGTGAGCTGGGAGTAGACATGGTAGACATGGATTGGCTGTTGCGCGTGGCTCTGCATCTACCGCTGTCCCTCCTCCGCGCCGACGCTCCCGTCCCGCTTTCCGAACCTCGCGCCGAGGCCCCCAAAGTCCTTCTTGAAGAACTTGCCAAAGTTGCGCAGGTTCTCGTTGATGGTCGCCTTCTCCGAGCCGCTCGGCCCTCCGCGGTCCGTGCCGCTGCTCGTGCCGATATCCCGCGCCGCGCTGAGCAGCTTCTCCCCCAGCGACCCGGCGTCGAAGCGCGTCGTCGCCGAGGCCGCGCTGAGCGCCGCCGTCGGGTTCATCACCCCGAGCCCCGTGCCGACGCCGACGCCGACGCCGCTGCCCAGGCTGGAGCCCGTCATCAGCGGCGTCAGCAGCGGCGAGTTCTGCACCAGCTTGTCGTTGGCGCTGCCCGCGCGGTGGATGCCGAAGAGCTCCATGAGATGCGCCTGGTCCTGCTTGCGCACCCCCTTGAGTTCCAGAATCTTCTTGAAGTTGGTGTCGGACCGGTCCCCTATGTGGATGAGGTAGGCCTGCACGAGCCCTTCCGGCGGTGACGCCCGCACCTGCAGTGTCTTGAGGAGCGGGTCCATCCTGTTCATCGAGTGCTCGACTCTCCTCACGAAGCCCGATGCTGGCGGCTGCTGGTCCGGGGATGGGTTATGGTGCGTCATCAAGCTTCCAAATGACTTCGTGAGAGCGTATTTGTCAACAAGCATCTGTACGACATGTCAGCGCTTGCATCGCCACCCCCTTCAGAATAGCCATGTCACGGGGGCCCTTACCTGTTGTGCACCGACTTCCGAAATGGGCCGACATTGTACAATGTTGTTGATGTAGCCCGTCGCCAGGTGCTCCACGAGGTTGTCGCAAAAGGCTCTCGCATACTGCTGCTTCGTCACCACGCCCAGTATCTCCTCCGCCTTAGCATTGACATGCCGCACGAGCTCTCCAACATACGAGCTCTGGTCGCCCGCGCTGTCCATGGTGCTCCAGTTGGTGTTCTTCATCTCTCGCCAGATTCCTTCGCAGCCCAGCTCCACAATGTGCACCATTGCCAGTACCGCCGCGCTTGCAACTCCCAAGAAGGCGTCTGACTGCGACGAGAGGTCCACCTTGGGCACGAGGTCGTTGTCTATGCGCTTCTTGATGCTCTCCTCTAGCTGATTCGTGTTGAGATGCCAGAAATCCGCCGTGTTGAGAACCAACACCGCGTCTTGGACGGACGGGCCATGCTGTCCGCCGGCCTGCAGCGTGTGGAGCAGCACTTGCTGCGCGTACTCGTCCAGATACTTGGCCAGCGTCCTCGAAAGATCCAACAGTCGCTCGCTGGTCGACAGCTTTGCGCACTGTGACAGCGTGAGCTTGTAGAAGTGGAACAACTCGATGGCAGATGTCATAACTGCCTGCGGTGAGAATTCCTCGTCAGCCGGAATGGGTGGTTGGTTGCGGTATTTGGGGATCATAGCCGCCAGCTGCCTGTCCTGAGACTCCACCCACAGGCTGAGGTACGGTTCAAAGGCGACAGAGATGAGCCCATTGAAACTGTGCGTCTTCTCCTCTGCCGAGCTCAGCGTGTCGATGCTTGCGCGCGGCTCGTTTGAGAAGCGCTTCTCCAAGCTCTGCTCAAAGTCTAGGGTTTCTTGCAGGCAGCTGAGTAGCAAATTGACGTCGACCTTGTTGCCGTCGACGCGCCGCATGCTCCGCTCCAAGATTCCCTTGAAGTCCTCGCGCGTCCCGTCGCAGAAGGCTGTTGCCAGCAGCTCCGTCACCCGCCAGTGAGGAGGGAAGATGATGGCATGTTCGTCCTCGTGCGTCTTGACCGTCCGCTTGAACCACGAGTATCGTCGCCCGATGTTGTCCAAGCTTCCCGCCTCGTCGTTGCCGCGGAACACGTGACGGTACTCCCGCAGTTCCGTGTTGATGTACCAGTTAATGAGTCGGGACTTGGCCGAGTCTCCCAAGGCGTCCATGACGTGGCAAGCCTCCACCAAGATGCCTTTCTTGGCGGCGACCTCGCCTTTGGCGAACGCCATCTCGAAGTCTTCGCAGACCTGCTCGAGGAGCTCGCGCTGCAACTCGGAGACCTCGCGGCTCAGAGTCGCGATCTGCTCGATGCTCCGGTAGCTGTTGAAGTGCTTCATCAGCTGCAGCACGGCCTGCAGCAGCCCCGCGCACTCTCGGTACTGCCGGGTCTTGGCCAGCCCCCTGAGCTGCTCGTACGCCGTCGTCAGCATCTGCAGGCGCTTCAGGGCCGTCATGCTGAGCGTAAGGTTCCGCTTCGTGCCGTCCAGTCGCTTGATGTCCGCCGTCATCGAGGTTATGTTCTGCTCCGTCTCTATCGCGCGCGATCGCACCGTCTCGATCTTGCGAAACAGCTGCGCGAGCTCCGTCTGAGCTGACTGCATCCGCTCGAGGCTCGAGTCGGGCTTGTAGGCTTGTGCCAGCTCGATGGCGTCGATCTCGTGGGACAGCTCATTTTGGCGAGCCTTCAGCGATTGCGAGACTTGGTGTATTGTCGATACAGTCGACGGATGGGAAAAGAGCAGGTTCAGATGGACCATGGGATCATAGTCGACTGTTTAAGGGTCAGTCGCAAACGCTCGACTCGCGACACGGAGGCGCCGTTACCTGCGTCCACGGACGAGCCCTCCCTCGAGGCCCCATTCATCGTCTGAGACGGGAGGAATGAGCTGGGTTCGGCTGCGTAGTACGGGGTAGCTCTACTCGCGAGGTGCTGCTGCTACAAGTCGCGAATGAAGCCCCCGCCCTGCATTGCGAACGCAGGACTACGGAGTAAAGCACTTGGACCTTGATGGTGCACCTGTCATCTTGCCCCCAGCGACGGCCACGGAAAGTGGGTCTCGCTGCGGCACATGTCATCAAATGCCCTCCCAGCCATCCGGCCTTGCCAGTCTCCTACCTACGACTGGGAGCTCTACGGATAATTATACTATAAGCACACTGGCACATCCCCCATGTCAGACGATGTCGCTGATTCTCATGAACTGTTTGGTTCCTGACAGAAAGAATAATGAGCAAACTACTCCGTACATACTTGCTGTGGCCGCATAGGTAAGGTAGTCAGCCGCGGCGGCCACCACTGAAGCAACCACTAAAGCCGTAGCCTAACCCGCCTTAACTGCACTGTATCCTGGTGCCACGATATGGAAGACCCGGCCCGGACCGTGGACGTAGGAGGCTCCGGCGAAAAAGTCCCATATTTTCTGTTTCTCGTGTTACTTTGGTTCATGCTGCAAGATTACGCGATGACACGACTTGCCACGCTCTGCATTAATGTACACTACGCTTGCTTGGATATAAGCGCGGCATTGCGGACGATATTATATCCATCCGCAAAAACGTGTTGAGCGATTTGTCCTCCAATAGCTGCATTATTGAGGATGAACGCCAGCTTGTTGTCGCAAGAAGTGCTCTCTTCGCCAGCGCAGGATGTGTTCGTGACGACAGACGCCTACAGATGCACGAGTACGAGTATGAGGGGCAAAGAGGAGCGCAGACGCGACAGTAATTGGCGCGGGGTGCTGGTGCTTATTGGGTCAGGCCGTCGCTTATTGTTTCGCAGGCCAATGGCACCAGCTGAAATGCTGATGTGATGCGCTGAATCATTACGGCAGTTCCTGGGCGCTTCCCGATCCGTGGAGGGGCAAAAACGCTGCATCTGCCCCACCAGGATTCTTCTACCGGGACGGCATGCGTTGAGTCACTTACTCGCTCGTCTTGAACTCTTCCTTGCTTCCACAAGGTCACCTTGTTTTGCGTTTCGGAAGACGTCTTGTTCGTCCGACATTGGCATCTTCCATCATGGAGACGGAGCTCCCCTTGCCGTTCCTCGTCAGCGTGGCCATCCCGCCGGGGCTGGCCAATCTGGAGGGCCTCAACAGAGAAGAGGTATCGCTGCTTGGCAACCCTTTCCTCGAGGCCAGCTCCGGCCTCCAGGAGAAGCTCTCTCGCTTCTTCAATCGCCACAGCTACGAGTTCTGCGCCCACGTGGATGCCACCGGACTGGCGTCGCAGGACGACGTGATTGCCCTCCTGGATCGCGGTGCGCGGAAGGCGTTCGTGCCGTCCGAGGCCCTGTCAGCATACAGCGATTTCGGCGCCAGGGTTCTCCCCGCCACCTCCACGTCAGATTTGACTGTCGCTTCCAAGG
Organism: Tolypocladium album; assembly: GCA_024341135.1. NCBI lineage: Eukaryota > Fungi > Ascomycota > Sordariomycetes > Hypocreales > Ophiocordycipitaceae > Tolypocladium > Tolypocladium album. Next base: position 322,834 of record JALHCF010000175.1, on the reverse strand, counting down.
ACGGCTTGCTGATCAAGGAGTTCGACCCGAAGGCTTCCGGCCTGGACCAATTCATTGAGCAGGCCCAAGCCGCCAAGGTCAAGAGCCTGTATCTGAAGCCCGTTGCTGGCGCAGACCTAGGCGCATTGATCGAGGTCGCCAAGAAGTGCCACGCCATCCCTATTCTGCCTTCTACCGGCCTCACGACGGACAAGTCGGATGCGACCAAATTGCTGCTGTCCAAGGTCATTTCGTCGTACTGGAAGTCGGACCGCCAGGATGGCCTTGTGCCCACCGTCGTCACCGACGAGGCCGGTGTTGCTCTCGGCCTCGCCTACTCCAGTGACGAGAGCATTCTCGAGGCTTTGAAGACTCAGACTGGAGTTTACCAGAGCCGCAAGAGGGGCCTTTGGATCAAGGGCGCCACGTCTGGCGACACGCAGGAACTTATCCGGCTGTCTCTGGACTGCGACAACGACACCCTGAAGTTTGTCGTCAAGCAAACGGGACGCTTCTGCCACCTGGAACAGTTTGGGTGCTTCGGGGACTTGAAGGGCATCGCAGCTCTCGAGCAAACGTTGAAGTCGAGGAAGCAGTCCGCTCCTGAGGGATCGTACACCGCGAGGCTCTTCTCTGATGAGAAGTTACTGCGGGCCAAGATCATGGAGGAGGCCGAAGAGCTGTGCGATGCCAAGTCACCCCAGGAGGTCGCCTTTGAGGCTGCCGACTTGATTTACTTCGCCCTGACCAAGGCCATTGGCTCCGGAGTAAGCCTGGCCGACATCGAGGCGAACCTTGATGCCAAGAGCCTCAAGGTGACGAGGAGAACTGGCAATGCCAAAGGAAAGTGGGCGGAGAAGGAGGGCATCAAGACGGCCGAAGCTGCCCCTGCCAAGCCTGCTGCCGCAGTCAAGGCTCCCGAGGGCCGCATCGTCATGCAGAGGATCGATTCCACGCAGGCCACGGAGGCTGAGCTGCTGGAGAAGCTGAAGCGCCCGTCTCAGAAGTCTCCCGAAGCCATCCTCAAGATTGTCACTCCCATCATCGACGAAGTGCGCAAGGGCGGCGACAAGGCCGTTCTGTCCTACACCCACAAGTTCGAGAAGGCGACGTCTTTGACGTCTCCTGTTATCAAGGCGCCGTTCCCCAAGGAGCTGATGCAGCTCGATCCTGAAACCATCAAGGCCATTGATGTCTCGTACGAGAACATTTGGAAGTTCCACTCTGCGCAGAAGGAGGAGAAGGCCTTGTCAGTCGAGACCATGCCTGGCGTCGTCTGCGGCCGCTTTTCCAGGCCCATTGAGAGGGTCGGCTTGTACATCCCCGGCGGCACCGCCGTCCTGCCCAGCACGGCTCTCATGCTGGGTGTGCCAGCAAAGGTTGCCGGCTGCCAGAAGATTGTCCTCGCCTCGCCTCCTAGGGCCGACGGCAGCATCACCCCTGAGATCGTGTACGTCGCCCACAAGGTCGGTGCGGAGAGCATCGTGCTTGCTGGTGGCGCCCAGGCTGTTGCCGCCATGGCCTACGGCACCGAGAGCGTCAGCAAGGTGGACAAGATCCTCGGTCCCGGCAACCAGTTCGTCACCGCGGCCAAGATGCACGTCAGCAACGACACCAATGCTGGCGTGAGCATTGACATGCCTGCCGGCCCTTCGGAGGTGCTCGTCATCGCCGACAAGGACGCCAACCCTGCCTTTGTCGCCTCCGACCTGCTGTCCCAAGCCGAACACGGCATCGATAGCCAGGTCATCCTGATCGCCGTGGACCTTAACGAGGCGCAGCTCAGGGCCATCGACGACGAGGTCCACAACCAGGCCATGGCCTTGCCCAGGGTCGACATCGTCCGCGGCTCCATTGCCCACTCCGTCACCGTCCTCGTCAAGACCGTCGATGAGGCCATGCGCATCAGCAACGAGTACGCCCCGGAGCATCTCATCCTGCAGCTCAAGAACGCGCCGCAGGTCGTCGACCTGGTCATGAACGCCGGCAGCGTCTTCATCGGGGAGTGGACCCCCGAGAGCGTGGGCGACTATTCGGCCGGCGTGAACCACTCTCTGCGTAAGTTTCTCATCCTCGTCTCCATGTCTTCTCTCACTTACAGCCCCCCTCACTTTCTTTTTCGAGCCTCCGAAACTAACACTGCATAGCGACGTACGGCTTCGCCAAGCAATACTCTGGCGTCAACCTCGCCTCCTTTATGAAGCACATCACCTGCTCCAACCTCACGTCCGAGGGGCTCAAGAACGTCGGTTCGGCCGTCATGCAACTCGCCAAGGTGGAGGAGCTCGAGGCGCACAGGAGGGCCGTGGAGATTCGGCTCAAGCACATCAATGGACAGTCATGAGGTATTGTAGAATAAAAAGTTTGGAATGGGACTTGGGACTTTTTGGAAATTGCCAACCGGGTATGGCGGATAGGGCTTACATGAGGGCGATTGAACCTTGACTTCGTGACGAATCCCGTGTCCACGCCACGAATTGTGTGTCACCACCAGCCCTGTTCTCGTAATTGTATTTTGCAGATGCTTCGTACAGTAAGTAACACGCCGCAGTCTCGGCCAACGCAAAGTACAATGCCAACGCCACGCTATGCCGTCTAGCTTTCCATCTCGTCCAAGTACGTGCACATCTTCCGGCTCTTCCAGCATCCCCACAGGTCCAAGCTCCGGTTTGCAAAACATATTTGCGGTCTATCAAGGCTCTCCTTCCCGTCGCTCTCCGTGAACTCTCGCTGCTTGCTTTCACTGTGGTGGCTCGGGCGAAGCCCGTATCTCCACGGGCTCTTCCACCAACACAGGCTGGGCTTGGACGTCGTCGGGCTTAAACTGCTCCTCTTAGCTCATTTTTTACCGCTGATCCCCAGAGACAAGTGACCAACCCCTGTAATGACCTCGGCCGAAACATCTTCCGCCACGACATGCGAATCCTCGGGCTTCGCCTTCGCCATGTGCTGGATGGTTTGCTCGTCTTCTTCGATTGCGGCTTCGTCTTCGTCGTCTTCATACTCTCCATCGACGTCGTCGTCCTCCTCCTCATCGTCAGGCCCGTCGTCGTCGATGCTTCCCATCGAGTTCGTCATCCGCTCCTCATCGATGCCTTCGTCGATCGATCCATGTGAGATGTAGCTGTCTGCAAGCCCGTCCCCGACTTCCTCGTCGTCATCCTCGGAGTATGTGCTGGCCTGGTCTGCCGGGACATCTGGCTCGTCACTGTCACTTGCCGAAAACTCATCGAGATCCAGCGGGTCGTCTCTCCAGTACTTGAAGTCCGTGTAGTCCTCGCCGCCACCTTTAACCAGCGTCGCAACCGGCGGGAAGTAATGATCCACAACTTCGTTGATATTGACGTAGCTCATCTTGAGTTTGTTAAGGCTCAGCAAATCAAGAGACACCTCAGAGTTTGAGTTGATGGTGAAAATTCTGGTTCTGGGTACGTCGACAGTCCTGTACGAAATTTGATCCGTAAGGCGGTTGCCAAATCCAGCGTAGAAGCAGGTCTTATCGGGTCCGTAGAGGTTGCGAATATCCCGAAGGGTGGCCATCTTGAACACGTGGGGTTTGCGCAAGTAAACTTCTCGACGAAGGGCCGCCATCGTGCGATCTGGGGATAGAATCGTGGGCCCAGGAGGCATCTTGTCGCGTTCTTGGACGATGCCTTTGAGATAAGCTCTGGTGGTATCGGCCTGGCCGACCGACCGAGAAGTCAGATACATGATATTATAGCCGTTCAGGGAAATATCACTGTATAGCTTCGCGACGCCCGAATGAGTCCAGTCTCGGCCGATCATGTTCAAGACATGGCCCAAGGCATCTGATTTGGTAATGGTGCCGTCAATGTCCGAGATTACCACCGGAGTCTCTTCTTTCCAGAGATACATGTTTGCAGAGCAAGTAGCTCTATTGACAGTGAAGCTCATTGCATTTTCACCAGCCTTCAACTCCAATTTCTTCAACTGATCGCTAGTCAGTCGCAGAGTCTTGGCATAGTTTCTGCTTGTATCTCCTCCCTCGGGGGGCGTTCTGGGAGGCGTTCGCATTCCGGATGGACCGGCGTCAGACTCTGAGCGTCGATGCGATGGGACGTGCGGGCCAGCGGTGGCATCGCTGGCGTCACTCTGGTACCCGGGGTCGGAGACAGCATCAGCTGCTACAGTGCGTCGGTGAGATTCCAGGGACGATTCTATCGTCTTGTTCATGGCTGCCTGCTTGGCTTCCTCGCTGCTGTAGATCCATAGGTTCCCCTCCTCATCAAATCCGAAGAGGGCACCTATGTCATAGTTGCCGTCAAGCTCCTCTGAGAAGATTTTCCTGGCGAGGACCTCAGCTCGAAGCATGTCTTCTTCGCTGCTCTTGAAGCCAGTCATGTCCAACATAAGATCTCCAGACTCGGTAACTCGGCTGGGGATATTGACGGCCGACAGCCCTTTCGAAAGGGCTACGGCGCGCTCGATGGCTTCCTTAGTTGGCAGCGGCGGGGGACTTGCTGACCTGTCAGACAGGCCTGCGTCTACGCCATTCGATAAGCCAGCATCGTCGCGTTCCGGTGCCCGAGCAGACTGCCGAAGGACATCGTCGCTGTACGGCCGCGTCAGGGCCGAGGACCAGTCTCCGGAGGCGGGCCGGGCTTTTGCCAGAGTCGGAGACGTCGATAGAGGAGTTATCATGCCTGCGAGCGGGTCAGAATGATCACCGTGGCGAAGGACAGTCCCAACATACCATTCTCGTAGTGCTGGGTATGGATGACGGCGGGCGGGGGCCGACGAGGTTTGCCCGGTTCGGCATCCAGCTCGAGGGGTTCGGGATCCTGGAGCCCAGACGTCGAATTCTCAGGCTCGAGGGGCGGGCTGTTTGCAGGTGATACGAGCGGCGACGTCTGCAAAGACTCGGGAATGTTGTCCGTGGTTTCGAAGACGAAGAAGGCCTCGCCGCCTTCGCCCAACTTCATGGAGTACTCTTGTTTGATGCCATTGACCCTAAACTCAACCTTCTTTTCGTAGGGCCGCAACAAGGAGAACTTGCCGAAGCGAACGTGGAAGGGGGAGCAGGACAGCGAGCCATCTTCGTGCTCGACAACGATGACATCGATGGCGCCGCTAAGCGTGGCAGGATTGATGGAATTCCATGCCGTCGAGACCGAGTCACTGAGGTTGCGGACGTACTGCATTGTCCTGGGCCGCTTGCGCTTGCGCTACGTCGGCAGCGCCAAGGACGAGCCAGCTGCGCACGGTATACTCGACGGAGCCTTGGGTGAGGACGGTGGGTGTTGGGGATGATGGAGCCGCGGGTCGCTGGATGATAGCTCGTTCGGTTTGCCTCTAATTGGCGTTGCGAGAGATGGTCGGCAGATAGGCTATGCGGCAGCGAAGCCTCAGGCGGCGCGGATGCAGTAGGCTCGGAGCTTAGACGAGGAGCAGACGGTGCGAAATCAAAGGTGGCTGGAAGAGCAACACGTAGTAGGTACGAGGCGGAAGGGCGAGGCAGCAGAGGGTATCAAACGCAGCGCTGGGCAGGACGAGGTTGGGTAAAGGAGGGGGTGCGAGGTGCGGCGAGGCGAGGCGAGGCGAGGAGGAAGACACAGCGGGCTGGCTGCCTTTGGAGCACGGGTGGATGGGAGGGAGTTGGTGATGATGAGGTGGTGTTGGCTGCGGTTGTTGAGCCAGCCAAAAGCCGCGGATGGGGGTCCAACAAGAGATGCAACAAGGCGGCGGCGGTGCCGGTAGCACATGATTCACTCCTGCCCCTGCAGAATCCCACGTCAGGTGTCGGAGGCGGGCCCGATAGGTTCTTCGTACGCTGGCGGTACCTTGCCGCGGGCGCTGTCCCGCCCTCGGGGCGGCAGTACTGCAAGGGTGCCGACGACTTGGCGCTGTCGGACCGCGGTCCAAGCCGTCATGTGCTGTCGCCAAGTCCCGGCGCAGAAAACACCGACAGGGCCCAGCTCGACAACGCCCGACCCAGCCTTGCCAACCCAACCTTGCCAACCAACCAACCAACCAACCGACCAACCCTGGCTTCCTAGGCACTTGATGTCATCGCCGCCGCAGACCCTGCGTCGAGCCTGTCGGAATCGGTTCTCCGTCGAGAGAACCAACCTACAACTGAGGCTTCGACGGCCCCGCGGTCCCAGGGTGGAACCGCTCGGACTCCCACGCGGCGGCCCCGTGTACGATAAATTTAATCATTGCACACGCCTCGGAGCGGGAGCCTCCAAGGCCGGCGGACGCTAATGTGCAAGGCGATCGAGGAGCGCCACAGCCAAAGGAAGGCTTTTTTTGGAGGGGCGCTTGCGCCAACTACTCGACCAGGAGAATTTCAAGGCCGGGTGAAGGCCTGCTTGCTTGGCGACTACCCGTACTCGTAGAGCTGCCATCGTACTCGTATCGTGCCAGTAGTCTCGATGAGCCATGTCCATGGCTTGCTTCTTGACTGCAGCCTTTGCAATCCTCTATGAGGGCCTTACGCTGCCTCACTTCCACAAGTGCGCAAGGAAGCAAGTCGCCGAAATGCGCGCCAGCCTCGTGCGTCCATTCAGTCACTAATTCCACGCATATTCGTTCGCGATGCAAGTTCGTTTTGTGTAAGCTGAGGAGAGCTGTGTCCATTGCAGAGCCTGTCTTGAGGAGATCAGAGTCCTTTGTTGGCGTCAGCTCGGCTGCTGCTCAGAGGGGCTCTGGCGCGGTGCATTGGCACCAGCTCCCGCAGACTGAGGCCTCGAGAGTGGCTCCGTGATGCCCGCCTGGCGGGGAGAAAAGGCTTCTCTGCAGTGGACATATACTTGAAGGTATTAACACCTAAGGTACGGAGTACCTTATCCAAGGTTTCGCGTGGGCAACCCGCACGCCGGCCGTCCACCTTGGTGTCTCAAGATCGCCAGTGCTGCCCTGGCCTTGCCTGGGTAGCCCAGCACTAACACGCACCCCGTCCGGCGCCCGCCAATCGATTCACCGCATTTACTGGGGGTCACACCTCCTCCAACCCGGCCCAGCCCTGCCGTTCACGTCCCGTCCCATCCTGTCCAGGCTTTTCCCTTCTCCAAGCTTGCCATCTACCGGCATCCCACGACCAGGCCCGGCACTTGCGCCTCTCGACCTGTCGTTCCCCTCTCCCCCTCCCTTTTTGGCAGCGCTGCGAGAGCTGAGAACATGTCATGGGAGCTCCCGTACCTGACTCTCGTCTGTGTCAGCGTCTTCGGCTCCTGGTGGTTCCTTAACCGCCGCTCTGCCTGGTCGGGCTCTGCCAAAGCCCATGCTGGCGTCACGAGCTTCGCCGTTCTCCTCGACTATCGCAAGGTCGCCCTGCGCCTGTGCGAATCCTCCTACCACTCCGCCATCAACACCACGCCCGTCCAGCAGTTCAAGATGGCGCTGACGCTGGGCGCCGTCGTCTGGTGGGTTGCCCTTCCTTCTCTACGCTCGCCTGGCTTCGCTTTGCTGTGGCTATTGCTGGCGCCCGTCCCGCTTGCCCTCTGCTGGCTGCTGGCTAACCTCGTCTCAAGGCTGCTGCACCGCTCGTGGCAGACGCTCTGGAAGCCCGTTCCGGAACTCGTCAGCATTCTTGGCGTCGACATTCCCCAAGTCCCCGATGTCTGCCTCGCCGGCATCAGGGCCGATTCCGCGACCCTCAGCTGGACTAAGCCCGCCCCGAATCGTCCCGTGCAAAAATACCTGATACAAGTGAATGGAGTACACGGTCAGTACAACGCGTCGAAGCCATACTGGCTCAGCTGTGCCAAGCAAACATGCTTGATAGACGTGGGTCTAACGCATCCATCTTCGCAGTGGGAGACTCGCCAGGCAACGAAACCGCCATCACCGTCACCGGATTGAAGCCGAATCACTTCTACAATCTAAGAGTCGTCGCCGTCGGGCCGAATAATTTTCGCGCTGGCAGTCCGTTCATACGACTTCGGACATTCGGCAAAGATGGACGACCTCAGCTCGGCAACTCACGTCTGCCTACGAGTTTCGTCGACCCCGATCACCCTCGCGGCGGAAACGGCGACGAGAGCGACACCTCCGACAAGCTCACATCCTCATTGCCCGCCGTGGAGGCCGCACCGGTGCTGGATAACAACTCGACGGCCCCCCGTGACTCCGCGGTCGCTGTCCCCGGCCAACGTCGAAATACAGTCAACCGTCGACACTCCCCCTCAGTGGCGAGTGCTGATCAGCCGCAAATAAGACCGCCCGCGTCTGCCGAGTCAGAAATGTCCCTGGCTGAGCTCAACGAGAAGTTCGAGGGGATTCGAAAAGAGATTGACGACACGCTCGCCCTTTACTCCAAGGACGAAGCAGAATCGCAGCAGCAAGAGGAGGAATTGAAGAGGGAAAGGGATCGCAAGAGGCAGATCCTCAAGGAGAAGGAAGAGCAGACAACGCAATTGAAGGCCATGATACGGACAACGATGGAGCAAATGCGAGTCGCGGAGAAGGAGCGGGCGAAAAAGGAACAGCAGTTGAAGGACAAGGAGACTAAGAAGACCAAGGTCCGCGACAGCATTGCAAAGTTTGACAACGAAACGAGTAGGATGAAGAGGGAGCGCGAGGGCTTCGAAGCCCAGAAGGCGGAGCTGGCACAAAATCGCGATCGCGACGTTGAAAAGGCCGACAAGGACAATGCTGAGCTTCAAAACAACTGTGCCACGCTCGAGGCGGAACTGAAGGACAAGGGGAAGCAGTTGCAGGATCTCAAAGCGTCAAGAGAGCAGTTGCCCGGCGCGGAGGACGCATCATGGAAGGAGGAAGACCTGAGGATACGTCGAGAGTGGGAGTTTAAACGGAGGGACATCCACAACCGGTTGGTTTCCGAAACCAAGAACGGGCATATTCTGGGCCAGCAGATTCGTGCTCTCAGTGAGCAGCTGAGCATGCAGCAGCAAAACGGCCTTGCCTTCTACAACCAGCCCGGCTCTACGAGTTTGGACTTCGAATCATCGCCGACAGTTCAGCCCAAGCGCCTGAGCCACCACGGAAATTCTTTGCCAAGCGCAAATCTCCCTTCGCCGGACCGATTGCCTCCCATTGAGCCCAACTTTCAGGGTACGACGGGATTCAGCAGCGTTGGCTTCGCTCCTGGACTCTTCATGGACATGACGGCGGACGGTACTCACGAACCGCAGACGGAAGCCGAGCTGAAGGCGGCTGGTGGGCCCTTGAGTCCGACAGCCCAGACTCTTTTGCCCTCCAACATTTTCGAAGAGAGTGAGGAGGCGGATCCGATGGAGCATCAGAGCCCTCTCTTACCGGAGCCTATTACCGCTGGCGAAGAAGGCCCCCAATCCCCGGCTTCCTCCACCATGTCCTTCAACGCGTTCTCGAGCCCGCACGGTTCTGCGCACAATCTGCCTTTCCCCCAGTACACCGACAACAGTGACAGGAATTCAATTCACATCAACTCGTCACCCGCTGCGCCCCCGGCCACTGGCCATAAGATTGCCAGCTTCCTCTCAACTTTCCAGCGCGGCCGAGGGGCAAAGACGGCAGACGAGGCCGGCCCTCCCATCGGCAGCTTGAAGCCGGGACAGAGCCAGTCATTTCCCACTGCAACCGACGAGAGCGAGGTTTTGGCAAGCCGACGTCGTCTCAACTTCTCGTCCTGGATGAGCCGTAGCTCCATGGGGCCTGACAATGCCTCTTCGGGCCACATTGGACCGTCCAATCCATTCTCAGGCCTACGATTGAACCCGCTCAAAGGCTCACCGACCGCAGTCCTCTCCGAAAGAGATCGCAGGCTTTCTCGGCCCGCTTCGATTGCGTCCACGGACCTCCCACGGCCGTCGACAGATAGTGGGTCGATCTGGGGGGCGCCGGGGGAGAATCTGGGCTTGGGCAAGAATCGCCTCTGGTCTCCCAGTGATGGCCGGTGGCCATCTCGCAACGGTTCTAGACGGCCGTCGCTCCAGGGATCCAACCCTTTAACGACCACTTTGGCATCTGCGGATGACGAGATCTTGGGTGAAGAAGACTTGCTAAACCCCGAGACCCTGCCGAGCCAAGTTGGAGTCATCGGGTCACGCCCACCCGGCACTTCCAAGTCGATGAGTCAGCGCCTCAATCCGGCAGCCCCTACGTTCATGGGACACATCTTTAGGAAGGATAGGGATAAGGATAAAGATGTTGGGGCCGACAAGGAAAAGGCAAAGGGAAAAGACAAGGATCGGGGCAGGGACAAGGTCAAGGAAGACAAGGCCAAGGGCATGCACGTGGCAACTACAACTCCGAGCACCGAGCTTCTTTCGGGCCTCGACGATTCGCCCTCGGACTCGCGTGTATCGCGGGACGCATTCTCTGTCCATACCCAGACCTCGGTGTCCGAGTCCCATGAGTCACTGCAGCTGGATTCCACGGTGTCGAACGCCACTTCGGACATGAACTCGGTTTCAACCTCGAACCAGAAGGACCCCGAGAACGTGGTCAGAAAGCTGTTCAGGAAAGGCAGCTCCAGCAAGTTCAGTCTGTCGTCGAGGTTGGGGAAGGACTCGAGTCTGTTTAAGAAGGGCCCGAGCAGCTCCAATAACTCGGACAAGAACATGTCGGCCGAGCACCGCTCGAGCATTGGCGATCTGGACGATCTCGGGGAAGACGTTGCGGTGCTAGGCCGCAGCTATGACAGCATGGCCAGCAGCCCGTCTCTCGGTCCCTCCAAGTCAAAAGAGAGCAGAGAAGGCGGAAGGATGAGCTCTTGGCGCTTCTCCATGTCTTCTATAAAGAAGAAGGGCAAGGAGAAGGAGAGTCTGGAAATGGACCGGGCTCCGGATGAGGAATGAAGGTTTAAGTGCCTCGCTGGGAGCGATGCTGCAAGGTATGCGGTCTTAAGGCAGTAGCAGCAGGGCAGCAGCGAACAAATATGTTTTCATCACTCCATGAGTCTTTGAAATTGTCTCCGCAACAAGTGGCCTGGCTTGGCTGGCACGTCTTTGGCATTAGCTGCTGAGACCATCTCCAGCTCCTCAGTCAACGTACGCAGGATTCCTTTGCACTCTCACGACGCTTGCGGCTCCAACACGTTGTACAAGCACACAAGAGATGAAACAGCCAAAGGCATCTAGAGAAAAAATTTTTCATTAGCATCAAGCGACGACCACGCTGGCTGGCATGCCCTCACTTCCACCGTCGGTTCTGTGCAGGGTAGACTATAACTTACCTTAGTAGGCGTTGCTGACTAACGAAGTAGTCGTGCCATGTGCGGACCCCTCCGCGCTCAGTCGCGATCTTGACATCGCGCAGTCCGCTTCACACAGCTTTCCTCGCCACGACCCTCGACCCTTCTCGCATCGGTGTCTCCCACACCGGCACTGCTTGAAATCACATAGCGACTCCGACCTGGTGGCAAGCGCCTCGAACTGCGACGCGCGCCGACTCCAACAGAACGTGTCCTTGCCCTGTTGTGAACTTTAATCAACTTCCACCTCGAGGAGGAGCACCTCGCGGCGAGACTCAACATGGCGTCGAGCCAGCCCCAGACCAATGGAGTCGCCGCCGCTTCAGCTCATACACCGCAGACGGCGCCAAACACCCAAGCGACTGCTGCCAGCCAAACACCCGCTGCGCAACCCGCCTCCCAACCAACCTCTGCCTCCGATCCGCGACCGCGTGACGCACGACTCATCGAACTCCTCCTTACCTCGCAAGGCGTGACCGCCTACGAACAGCGAGTGCCTCTGCTCCTCCTAGACTTTGCCTACCGCCACACGTCCTCCATCCTAAGCGACGCGCTGCACCTCGCCGGCGACCCTCACGTCACCCAGGCCGGCTCCAAGCCCTCCGCCGCAGCGGGCGCGACCGCCACCGCACCCGGCGAGGCTCCCATCACGGCCAACGCAGTGAAGCTTGCGATCAGCGCGCGACTGTCATACCAGTTCCGCGGCGGCAGCACCGGCGGCGGCATCAGCAAGGAATACATGCAGGAGCTGGCGCGAGAGCGGAACAAGACGGCCCTTCCAAAGATCGTGCCCAATGAGTGGGGTGTGCGTCTGCCCAGCGAGCGATTCGTGCTCAGCGGGACGAGCTGGGGCTTGAAAGACATGTGGGAAGGGGACGAGGGCGACGAGGATGAGGACGAGGACGACGGCCAGCCTGGTGGTGCGGATGCCATGGAGGGCATAGAAGGCCCAGAGCCCGAAGACGTCGGTGGTGAAGCGGTTGAAGGAGGCACTGTGGACGACGTGTTCGGCGACGACGTCGACGAGGAAATGGCAGAGGATGGCTAGTGGCAATCCTATCAACCTAGACGGCGCCTGTAAATAAGCTCGGGGATGAAGGCAGAGAACGGCTGGCGTTTATGGCGTTTTTGACGAGCTCAGGGACCATGAGCTTGAAATACCACAATGCTGCGATGGACGACATCTGGTCATCATGGAAGTGAACAGCATCGTTATGTGCGCAAGAACGCTCTGTTTTGCTTGCGATCGATCGATTCTAACAACCAGACGCGACTCATAGATCCAGATTCTGACATCTCGCTCACAGCCCGTAAATGTCAGTCCATGATGCATGATGCTTGTACTCCGTAAGCGTCGTCGGATCCAGAACAATAACGGCCACGTTCTCCACCGTTTCCGTCAACTGCGGATCGGACCATCACCTACGAGAACGCAATTGCGTCCCTTGTTCGCAGTCGCGACTGGTACAATACAAAAGAAGTCACTTCTCACGACTCCACGGTACCTAGTATGAACAAAGTGGAACTACTATATGGTACACTCGACCTGTAAAAATGGCATCTCATACACTCTATTCCCGAGTCTCGCTTTTGCCAACCCACCCGGCCCGCTCCAGCTTAGAACTTGGGCTTCATGGTGTTCCTCAGTCTCTGGTAGTCGAACAGTCCCTCAATACGTCCCACGGCGCTGATGGCAATGTCCTTGTCCCAGAGCTTTCGGTTGGCGAAGTCCATGACCTCCTTCTCGGTGACGGCATCGATCATACGCTCAATCTCGCCGGGCATCGAGCGACGGCCGGTGGTGACGAGCTGGCGGCCAATGTCCTCGGCAACAGCGGTAGTGCCGTCGAGAGACAGGAGAATAGAGGCCTTCAGCTGGGCCTTGGCGCGCTCGACCTCGGCCTCGCTGACGTTGGTGCAGAGACGCATCCACTCGCGGATGGTGAAGTGGACGAGGTCATCCAGGCGCGTGGTGTTGTCCGTGACCAGGTAGATACCCCAGAGACTGCGAGCAGAGTCAGCACATGAGCAGATAGCACGCCTCCGCCTATCGACTTACCCAGTGTCGCTGTAGCTGGTGGAGAAGCTCATGAAGCTGTTGGCCAGCTCGTGCTTGTGGACAAAGCCGCTGAGCTTGCTGCCCTGGTGGGGAGCGTTGCCCATGGCCTTGTCGTAGTTGCCAACAATGGCCTGAGTAACCAGCGCGGTGAAGTAGTCATCGGAGTTCCAGCTGACACCCTCGACGGCAATGGCGACGTTGGCCGTGGCCATCGTGTCGTCACGGACGCGAACGTCAGAGCCGATAAAGTCGGCCTTCTGCTTGGACAGAAGGTACGCGTGGTTCTCGGGGCCCTTGCTGGGGAGGCCAGAGAAGTGCTTCTCAGCCAACTCGACCAGCTTCTCGTGGGGGATGCCACCGGCACCGACAAGGACCATTCGATCAGCCGTGTAGTTGCTCTTGATGTAGTTGACCAGCTCCGTCCGGGTGATGTCGCGAATGTTCTGGCGGGGGCCCAGGATGGTACGGCCGAGAGGCTGATGCTGGAAGGCAGTGGCGTGCAGGTGGTCGAAGACAACCTCCTCGACTTGCTTCTCGACCTCCTCGGACTCGCGAAGGATCACGTCGCGCTCACGCTCGATGGCGGACTCCTCGAGCTTGGAGTTCTGCAGAATGTCGGAGAGGATATCGACGCACTGGGGAACATCGGAGTTGAAGGCCTTGGCAAAGTAGACGGTATTCTCGCGCTACGTCATGATTAGACGGGCTCTCCGAGGTTCCCTTGCAACGGACTTACCGAGGTGTAGGCGTTCAGGTGGCCGCCCATGTTCTCGATCTCAAGCTCCAGCTGCTGCTGCGATCGCTTCGCAGTACCCTGGTCCTTCTGTTAGCGCCAGCGACCCAGTCGTGCGCCTGAATGATGTACCTTGAAGGCCAGGTGCTCCAGGAAGTGGGCGGTGCCGTTGGTCTCATTGGTCTCGGCCCTCGAGCCGGCGTCAATCCACATGCCGACAGTTGACGTTTGCGCCCATGGCGAGTGCTCAGTCGCAACCTGTGAAGACAGAAAAGATCAGAAATAGGATTCCGCGATGCATGACGGAGCCAATTGACCCCCGGGTGGTGGTCCTCACGGTCAGTCCGTTCTTGAGGGTCGTCGTCTGAGTTTTGCCGACAGTAGAGGGAGTCGCGAAGCCCCGTCTCAGGGCACCGGCGGCCGACAGACCAGCGCGGTTTCGCAAGCCCTGCGAGAGGTTCAAAGCTAGTCTGCGGGACGCCATGAGGGAGGTTTGGGGGGGTCGGAGGTGGATTGAGTGGTTTGAATGAAATCTTTCGATCCCGCTCGGCTAGAAGCTTTCCTGAGGTAATTTAGTGGCCTGGAGTTCCAGGTGTCAACTTTTTTGCCATTCCGACCAGCTCCGAGGCTTAGCCCAGTTGTGAGGCCACCTGGTTCCGGCCAATGGGCAGCCGCGATTACTAACACCTCGCTCCCCCGGTTCCTCAGGCCGTGACGTTTACAGTGGTGAACAGCATGTGCTGCGACTCGAGGTCTAAATCTACGTGCCTACCCAAGGACTCGGTACTATTATATCGATACATCTATCCTATTCCTTATCCGTATATAAGCACAACATTACGACTATCCCTTTGATCGAGTCGTCTATCTCTAGCGGGGTTATTGAATCGTGTTGCTAGATGTAGTGCGCACCACTCGTGGATATGGTTTGGAACATTTCCGGATTGCAGTGTCCACAGACAGAGGAACAGAACAGGGGGGTGACGATCTTTAAAGATGGATAGTTAAATGCACGCTTCGGCCGGACGGTCAAATGCGGCGCCAACCTTCCTCCGGCCAGGGAGCCCATTTTAATAATTCATACCATACGGTAATCTCTCTACCTGACGCTCCTCCGTACCCAAACTCCATTGAAAGCATTTCCCACGCAACCCAAGATAGTGATGTCTTTTCGTCCCAGCATATCTAATCATTCCTTCATGCGTAGAGCTTCTTCTCGTAGGCCTCCATGTTGACGTTGCCCTCGATCTGAGCGCTGGCCGTTCGGAGCTCGAAGCGCACGGTACCGTCCGCGGTGCGCGCGTGCAGCTCAGCCAGGCTCTTCATGCCGCAGTCCTGCATGGAGTGCTTGAGGCCCGCAGCCAGGTAGGGCACGAACTTGCCGATCGACCCGCGGTGCGCCACCGCTCCAGACACGCCCTGAGCCACGAGAACGCTGTCGCCCTCGGAGAAGTACCTGGCGGTGCCGGCGTTGCTCTGCTGGCTGTCCTTGCCACCGCCGCCGGCCTTCTTGTCCTGCATGGCGTCAATGCTGCCCATGCCACGGTAGGCCTTGACCAGCTTGCCCTCCCGAGACACGAAGGACGTGCCGGGCGACTCGGTGGTGCCGGCCAGAAGACCACCCATCATGACGGTAGAGGCGCCAAGGGAAAGACCCTTGACGATGTGGCCGACGTTCTGCACACCGCCGTCGGCGATGCAGGGGACGCCGAAGCGCGCCGCAAAGTGGCTGACGGAGTAGACGGCGGCAGCCTGGGGACGGCCAACGGCCATGACCTCCTGCGTGATGCAGGCAGAGCCACTTCCCATGCCGATTCGGAGGCCATCGACACCAGCCGCAATGAGAGTCGCGGCCTGCTCACGGGTGACAACGTTGCCACCGATGACATCCAGGTTGGGGAACTCAGCCTTGCACCACTTGACCATGTCAACCTGGTACATGCTGTTGCCCTGAGAGCTGTCGAGGATGACAATGTCGAGACCAGCGTCAACAAGCTTCTTCAGCCGAAGCTTATCCTCGGGGCGAGTGCCGATGGCAGCGGCGCAGATAAGCTGCTTGCTGTCACCCACCTTGGAGGCGAGGGGGAAGTGCTGGTTCTTGGTCAAATCCGACCGGGAGATCATAGACACAAGGTTGAAGTCCTTGTCCACGATAGGCAGCTTGCCCTTCTTGGACTTGGCAAGAATCTTGTTGGCTTCGGTCAGGGTGACGCCGTTAGGAGCCGTGATCAGGTCCGTAACCATGACACTGGATACAGGCACCTTGTCGTCATCCTCGAACTGGAGGTCCCGGTTGGTGACGATGCCGAGAAGCTTGGAGCCGAGCTTGCCGTTCTCTTTTGATCATGTCAGCTTTTGATCAGGCAAAAGGCATGGCGATGAGAAAATTGATGGTTGGTGCGAAATGGTCATAGTATAAAGTATCCACATGAAATGAAATTCAATACGGTGGAACGAAAGTTATAAGATTATGGGTGATAATCATGCAATGCAGAAACAGGCTTAGGAATCACAAAAGGGGAAAATAGTACTGACCAGTCACGGGAAAGCCGCCGAAGCCCCATTTCTCCTTGAGGGCCTTGGCCTCGCCGACGGTGAGGTTGCGGTCGATGACAACGGGGTCCAGGATGAAGCCGTTCTCGTACCGCTTGACATTGCGGACCATGTCGGCCTGGGCATCGGGAGAGCAGTTGTGGTGGATAACACCCAGACCACCCTGCAGAGCCATGTGGATGGCCATCTCGTGCTCCGTGACAGTGTCCATGGGGGACGAGACGAAGGGCGTCTTGAGGGTGATGCGCTTCGTGATGGGCGAGTCCAGCGAGACCTCCGAGGCAGGGAAGCCAATGTAGCCCGGCAGCAGCAGGAAGTCGTTGTAGGTCAGACCGCCATGCTTGGCCGTGTCCATGAGCTCGTGGATGTCGAGGCCATCGAGGGACTTGTACTCGGCCAGGACGTCCAGCGCCGTGGTGTGGTCGAGCACCTTGACGCCCGTGTTGACGGTTGCGGCAGCCATTGCGAGGAACTAGAGCGGGTGGGTTTGAGGTTGAAGACGTACAGTCGACAGAGGTTGGCGAGGATCGACTTGTTGGCGTTGATACGGCGCTTCTTCCCGTAGGAAAGAAGAAGCCAAGGAGAAAAAAAAGCGAGTGGACGGGCCGGCCAAAAACTTTTTCTACCTCGACGGACCCTGGCGGAGTCGCGCTGGCGCTAGAGGCGGGGCACAGGTGTGCAGCGTCCAAGGGCGCGGGCGCTAACGTCCATGTCGGCGCTCTGTACCTTGAGATACGACTTCGTACTGTGCAGATCACGGATGGCAGAAGGTATGCAGTCGCGACCCGCCATGGCAGCCGGAGAATATGATTTTGCCAAAGAATTTAAGGAAATATACGTCTCAGAGCAGAGGCCTCCAGCGTTCGTCCCCGAAGATATGAGAGTTCAACTGCAGAGCCATCCTCCTCTTGGCCAAGTAACGCCAGGCCGAGGCGGGGAAACCACCCTCACGGCAGTACTGGAAGTTCCCCAGCATAGCGAACAAGAAGGTTGGGAAGTTGCTCTTTGGGCTTCCCTGGATGGATCTGAATGGCGGGAGTTGCCTTTGGACAGGATTAATGACGCCCTGTCCCCACAGACACTTCAGGCTGTGCCCAAGTCAAGATCCAGGCTCTACTTTTCTTATTCCCTTTCCTTTGCATCCTCCGTCCAATTTACTCTCAAATTTCGTTATGGTAAAGAGGCAGCCTGGAGATGGATTCGTGACGACCAAGGGTTGAATGACGGCCTTATTGTGGCTACGTCTTCCTCTCCAACATCGACGCCGTTGGCAAGACTCATACCGGATCTCAATGGCGCTTGGAAAGTGTCGTCACATATGAGCCAGTCCCCTAAAAGCCATCTCTGGAGCCTCGAAGTGACTGTTCCTCCAGCTGATGGCGACTCATCGACCTTTAAGGATACTGAGGTCGGGACGCCTTGGGGCTCGTATTTGAGGTAAGCCGAGAGCTGTCTATTCGTTGAACATGGGTACAGTTCCGTCGCGTGCTGTCCTACACAGCGGCTGAGATGTGGCAGATGGTTTGCGCTTATCCGCCTGTGGTCTCCGTGGCTGGCTCCTCGGCAGGGCAAGTCGCACTTCGCCATCGACAAAGATGCAATCCTATGCTCCTTTCTGAATCCCCAAGGCAAGAGCCTCGTGTTTCTGGCAGTCAGCGGCACTGGCAATGTATTGACTACTATGCGCAATACCGCAAATGGTAGCGTGATTGTTCATGTGAGAGCTCTGCATCTGGAAGCTGCTGCAGTTACTGATTCGTCAAGGCACGCAATGACGGTGATTCTGACGAGACGGCGCTCGTATTGGTGGCCGAAAGCGATGACTTTGCGAATGCTGTCGCCTCTGTGATGTACCACGCCAGAACACTCGTCTCGCGAGAAAAACGGGCCAGCCTCAAATGGGAACGTGACATGAACTTGCTGGCAGAACAAGTAAAACCGGAGTGGAAGGGTGATTGGTATGATGGTCTAGGATTTTGTTCGTCCTCTTTCTCCCAGCCCGAGGACCGAGCTGACATGACTAGGTACTTGGAACGCACTCGGACAAAAGCTCACGGAGCAGAAGATCTTTGACGCGCTTCAGAAATTGCGAGAGAATGAGATCAAAATCACTAGTCTCATCATCGACGATAACTGGCAGTCCATCGATTACAGGGGTGATAGTCAGTTCCAGTACTCATGGCTCGAATTTGAAGCGGACAGAAGAGCTTTCCCACACGGGCTGAAAGCAATGGTCTCCCAAGTCCGACGGAATTTCCCCGACATCCAAAACATTGCTGTCTGGCATGCCCTCTTGGGCTATTGGGGCGGCATCTCCCCTGGTGGCAAACTTGACCGGACGTACAAGACCATCGAAGTTGATCGCGAGGATTCCAAGCGCCGGAACCTTCCACTCGGCGGCAGAATGACAATTGTTGCAAAGGAAGACGTCGCGAGGTTTTACGACGACTTCTATCGATTTCTGGCTGATGCGGGCATAGATGGCGTCAAGACGGATGCCCAGTTCATGATTGATACGTGGACTAGCGCATCTGTTCGACGGGATCTCATCAAGGCTTACTTGGATGTATGGACCACGAATTCATTCCGATACTTTGGCATCAAGTCGATTTCATGCATGTCGCAAATCCCGCAGGCTCTCTTTTGTTCTCAGATGCCGCAGAACCAGCCGCCAATGCTGGTTCGGAATTCAGACGACTTCTTCCCTGAGATTCCGGCATCGCATCCGTGGCACGTGTGGGCGAATGCACACAACAGCATTTTTACACAATTCCTGAACGTTGTGCCGGACTGGGACATGTTCCAGACCGTGCACGACTATTCAGGGTTTCATGCCGCTGCGAGATGCGTGAGCGGGGGTCCTGTTTATATCACCGACGTCCCAGGTGAGCACAATATGCGTTTGATCGAGCAGATGACTGGCGTCACGCCAGGGGGCCAGACTATTATCTTCAGGCCGAGTGTGCTGGGAAAATCCATCTACCCCTACATGGGGTATGATGACGATTTACTATTGAAGGTTGGAAGCTATCACGGTTAGTATTGCCGTACATACATAAGGAGCGGTGCTGACTGGCAATCTAGGAGGGTCAGAAACCGGAACTGCGATCCTGGGTGTCTTCAACATCTCTGCTCGACAACTGACGGAAATAATCCCTTTGTCATGTTTCCCGGGAGTCGTGTCGTCTTCGGACTATGTCATCCGTGCCCATACGACGGGGAGAGTGTCACACCCTGCGAATATGACGCACAGAAAGTCGTTGGTAACAGTATCTCTAGACGTGAGAGGTTACGAAATTCTGTGTGCCTTTCCGTCGACGCGCTTTAACGGGGCCAAGCACGGAAACGGCTGGGTTGCTAACCTTGGTCTGGTGGGGAAGATGACTGGCTGCGCAGCTATTGTGACGAGCGGCATCCAACAATTGGAAAACGGGAGGGTCTCTGTTGTCATACGGCTCAAGGCTCTTGGTGTTCTCGGTACGTAATACTAGCCTGTCCATGTTGTCCGGCAAGCAGCCTAATGGTCCTCACAGGTGTGTACGTCTCGACGCTGCCAACGATGACAGTGGATGGCGACTTCATGGCCACCATCTTGGACCGCCCGGTTCCGAGACACACTGTCAGGGTGTCTGAAGATGATGACAGGGTCTTTGAAGTGGATGTTCGGACAGCGTGGTACGAGATGGGCTTGGACGCTGGTCGCGGCGACGAGGTGGAGGTCAAGGTGCATTTCAGCGCTTGAGACATCGCCGAGGGGTCAACAGATAGAGCCGGCCTCTGATACTGCGTCTTGACGAATCTACACGTACTTCTTGGTTGCGATTTGCACAACTGAGTTTGCTGGTGGTTGGTGACGAGGCTAGCGGCACGATTCACAACCACATCGAATCAAAGGACGAAGCGGCGCGGGTGGGCCTGTTGTTCAAAGGCTGTTCTCTTGCCGCCTATCAGCGCTTGAGCATCTACCTGCATGTCTGTTACGACAATGCTGAGATTGAAAAACGAGACGCCTTTGAATCAGCTGCTAAAGATGCTGTCTTCTCACGGTGCTCTTCGTGGGTTAATCAAAGTGTACAGTATGTGTCGGAAATACCCACCCCGTACCACTTGAGGGCAGAACTACCAAGTCATATGTGGTTTAATTGAGGTTTGGTCAAGTGAAAACCAGTATTGCCTGTAAAAATGGCAGATGTTTTGCGTCACTATCATCCCACAGTGCTGACAATACCGGGGAGCTATCGTTATTGTCCAGCATTCCCACAGCACCTGAAGAGCGGCCACCAGACGTATTCACTCCCGATTTCCCACAGCAGTAATAGAGAGCAATAGCAGTACCTTAACGCCTGTCAGTTACCAGCGCAAGTCTGCCACTCGCCTGCGATTCCCCAGCCACATAGAAGAGTCCCCCGAGTGCGTTTCGTTCCTTTCGACCAACATCACCACCATCATCACGCACACTCAGAACACTCTGCAACCAGCAATCCAACAAAACATTCCTGCCTACATTTACTGCCAAAATGTACGCGACTTCAAACCTTGACGCGAAGAAGCACGGCTTCGGCACCTTGATTGCTTGCATTTTGTTCGATGTGCTTCTTGTGTCTGCCCTTGTCCTCCACAAACTCACCTGTGCGATCACTCTACAAATGATCGAAATTTTCTCCATTTGGATTCACAGGCTAGCAAAAATGGCTTCCAGCCTGTCAGAGACTTTCTGGCTCGCCGCGTACTTGTCATTCAGCCTCCAAATCTCAATCACATCTCCGACACTTGGCTGGTTCTTCGTGACAGTCGCATGGTTTCTTGGCGTGGTCAACACTGGCCATGTCGGTCTCACAGCCAGAGGCAGGGATAACGGTGTCAAAATCCTGTTGACTGATGCTTGGTTGGCTTCGTCCGCTTTTGTAATGCTCGATATGGATGCGTTGCACAGCGCGCGTCTCATCGCGCGGCTTCTTCTACAGCACTTGCTCCTTCAACATCTTGGCAAAGCGCTGGACCTTGAGGGCTCGCCTTCAGACAGCCTGACGCTACCGTGCGTGCCTCGCCCGGAATCGCCATGCCATCTCTCGAATGAGTCGTCTAATCAAGAGTTGTGGCGTACGCCTGAGCAAATGGACAAGACGCAGAATGAAGGCAAAAGAGAGATTCGGAGACTTCCCCTCAACCCCGTCAGCGCCGTCCCTCAGAGCAACCCTCTTGACAGCGATTACCGCCTCAAGCGGCCTGAGGATTCTCTAAAGCCGATGGTGCGTCCCGACAAGAACGATCTGTTCAGAAGACGTCCAAGGAACACCAACATCGCTACGAAAGATACGGGCAAGGAAGAGATGGAACCAGGTGCCACTATGGCCGTGACAAAGGCTGGCAACCTTCATCCCAAAATACCCTACAAGCTTTGGAGCGATCGTCTTAAGACCGCAAGATTTGACGACAATAAATTGAATCGCGAAGAGCTCCCCGAAAACATTCACGTCCAAAGCCTTGTGGAATTTAAACGGGAACCTTCGAATCAAGACCTCGAGACGGTTAAACCCGATCCTTCCAAGAAAAGACAAGGCCTAGGCAAGTTCGAAAATGAAGGCAATGGTTCTGGGAAAAGATCGAAACATCTGCAAACGGCTGAAGAACAAGAAAGAATTGCTGATGTCGAGGCAACTTGTAGAAATATTGCACATTTGGAGCTGGCCGCTGAGAATCCGCTGCGACTGCATATCGCCGCTGAGCCTGCAGCTACCTCTGCGTTTGATGAACAGGCGCCATGGAACGGCTACGTTGCAGAACCTATGCAGGAGGACCCACGCGATTATCGCGAATCTCGCGATTCGGAAGCCGATTCATCCACGATGATGATTGAGAGCCTCATGGAGCAACCGATGGAGCTCGAGCTGACAGGACTTTCTCTCGTTCCCGAAGAACCATTGAAGCAGGAAGGATATTTGTATATGATCAACAACCCTGCGAAGGTTGACGATGAGATTTGTTCTCTTGAAGCTGCTTTCAGAGGCCTGTCCCTATACGAGACGCCCCCAGATGATGAGCCAATGAACGACACAGTCGATGATGAGTCAATGGGCGAAGCAGTCGGTGATGGAACAACGCCTGGAGCAGTATTGGAAGTCCTGATGGGAAATTGCTCAGTCCGAGGAGCGGCATCGAGAGACTTGATGGATGAGACGGCCGTCCAAACAACTTATGAACCAACCAGTTTTATCGCCGACGATGTGACGATGCACCCGTCCATCTCCGGCACCGACTGGTCCTTTGACAAAGCTCAAACAGACTTTCAGGTGACGTCAGGCGACCTGGCCTGCTGCGAACTGAATTTCTTTGTAGATAGCTCGGCGCACAACCACACTGAGAGGGAAAGGAATCTTACGACCGCTGCTGCCTCGATCCCCATGTTCATGGATGATCTGGAGGCCGACAGCGGGCTAAATTGGTTTCCAAACTTCACCAACCTGCCTCCGTCACCAACGGGCCAGGAACAGGAAAGCACAGTGCCCGTGACCATTGTTCCGTCTGTCCCCGAAAAGACTGAGAACAACGGCGAGTTCACTGTGGGGGATGACTTCCTTAAAGACACAGAAGCTGCTCTACCGCTGATTCCAGAGAAACAGGAAAATACAGTGCCCGCGGCGATTGTTCAACCTACCCCCGAAAAGACTGAGCATCACGATGGGAATGGCTCCCTTGACAGGACGGAAGCCAATCTACCGCTGATCTTAGAGGGCCAAGAAAGCGCAAAGCCCTCGGCAATTGATCAGCCTACCCCTGGAAAGAATGAGGATAATAACGAGTTCAACTATTTGAACGACTTCCTCGAAGACACGGAAGCTTTTCTGGCACAGATTCCAGAGGCTCAAGAAAGCGCAGTGCCCGCAGCAACTGATCAAGCCGGCCCTGAAAGGACTGGCCAACAGGATGAGTTCGATGATGAGAACGACTTTCTTAAAGATATGGAAGCTGCTCTGGCGCAGATCCCAGACTCGACAGAATCAGATGCAGAGACTGAGATCGCTCTATTCGAGTTTCCGCCGGAGGGACTTCAGTCATTTTCCACGGCAAACGTGCCACAGCCAGAGATACCAACTCACGACACCCAGTCCTCGCCCATCAGTTCTGGCATACATTCCCCGCGGTCTGATGAACGTCGCAATGATGGAGATGTTCCAAAGATGGACGATGCTGAGACGATTGCGAATCGGCCCAAGTTGATTCCGACGAGTCGTCGCGCGGCAACAGAGACGAGCTCAGAGAAAGTATCTGTTTCAGAGAAGACGAGTGCCGAGGAACCATCTGTTGCAGAGAAGACGAGCACCGAGAAGGCGTCCATTGCAGAAGAGACTACAGGGGTTCCAGTGATTAACAAGACAGAAGCCGAGCCGGGGTAGAACACCAGCTCGGCTCTCGTTGATCTCAAGGCCCAAACTGAGCCTCGCCACGAGGCAACTGCGGCAGGCAGACTTCCCAGCGAGGGGAAAGCTGATGCCGTGCCACCGCCTCCTACTACCCGTCGGCTTGACGATGCTCGCCAAGCTGTCCCGGTCGTGGAATCTGCAGAGAGTTCTCAAAAGGCCAAAGAGACGGGTGACCACGCTACGTCCTTAAGAATGGGGGGCCTTCTTCTTCCAGGTGGCAACACCATACATCCAGCAGCACCCTCATACATTTCCCGGCTACCAAACACCACCAAGAAAGACCAGGTACAAGATCCAGAGACGGCCGCGAAGCAGGAGCGCGAGAAAATGGCCATGCTTCAAAGGAGAGCAAAGGCGTTGCAGAACCGAAAGGCAAGTCCTTTCCACACTCCCAGAAAGACCACGGTAAATTCAACAGCGTATGGCACGCGCGCCTTGGGCTCTGCGGAGCGGGACCGAGAGTTCAGAATCTCGCAGAGTCTCGAGGAAGTGAACGCCCGCGAAAGAAAAGCCCGGGAGCAGGGCACGGCCACGCCGCAGTAGATGGAAGATGAAGATCTCAGTGATTCTGATTGAACAGATTGACGTTCTTGAATCGAGTCGAAGTGGTGTGGATGCCTCGGACTGGTCAGCTGCAGGACACATCTCTTCGTCAGAGTGCCAAGTCAGCATTTTGCTAGGAAGAGTCAGGCTCTTGGTGTTTGAATATTCTGGAAGGCTTGCAATTTACTTGTCCAACGAGCGCAGTCGTTTCCTGTTGCATGATTGCCTTGGCGATGGGCTGTGCCATAGTGTATTCGTACTCGCAGTTGCGTCGCAGGAACGAGTGAACGAGAGAGAATTGATTAGCTACGCGCCTTTCCGTCTCATTTGCGACCGACAGGTTGTCTAGGTACTCGCCATTGATCGCATTTGTTCACGGCCTATGCTTCACCTTTGTCCAACCATTTGAGCCTCCCCGGGGTGACACCTTACCCTCCAGCTCCTCTGCCTGATGTATGGCCCCGGGAATAGCACCTGTGACACCTTGCGCCGCGCCGTGGTCGTTCCGATCTTCGTCGACCCTCCATGCCTCATCATCTAGTACCTCCCAGTCGGCAGCGGGGGCATCGCCCAACAACTTCTTCTTCAGCCTGTCGGCAAGCTTCATGGGGCTCGGCAGCTTGAAGGTTCGGACGAAGTCGGTCCCTTCGGCACTACCGAGGTAGTAGTACGTCGTTCCATGAGAATATCGACCGATCCAACTGCCCTGGGGATCGACACCTCCATTTTCGAAATCGTCTGCCCTCCCCACGACAGTCTTGACTGAAAGATTCTCATAACCTTGAAGCTGAGCCCCGAGGAGGAAGGTATATAAGTTTCGACCCATATGGCACACGTCTTCGAAGGAGCCCTTGTCGCCAATCGACACGCCCTGACAACTACAGAGCCAAGCAATGTCATACGCCAATAAGGTTACCCCTTCGAGAAAAAAGGAGTATGTCGAAGGGTCCTCTTTGGATAACTGAGAGAGGGGCTTATCGACGAAGAGCGGACGCGGACGCGGTACATGGTGGGAATCAGAATCTCGGGTCTGAGAACTGAAGGCTGTGGATGAGGGGGCAGAGGGAAATGCGACCGGGCCATGCTGATACGAGCTGGGAAGGTTGAAAATGGTTGGCCGGGGATAATCGCGATGAGGTAGGGTGATTTCAGCTGGGAGTCGGAGGGCAAGGTAGTGGGAAACAAGCATGAGGATGTGAGCGACGTGAGCCAAGGAAGTCGAGATGACTTCCGGAGTCAGAGCTAGAGGAGGGAAAGTCAGCGACCACAAGGAGACCGAGGATGAGGGAGTAGGAGTCGCGTACAGTCCATGCTTGTCAAGTCCACCACCGGGATCTTGCCGATGTGATATTCGTACCGACCAGTGGCCCCCTTCCGAGTTCGCCTCAGACCATACAGCCTTATGGCCTCTGTGCAGAGAAATGAGCGGGTCCTGGTCATCTCTTGGGCGCTCTGGGACCATCGAAACCGGGCCATCTGAGTCGACTTGTCCAGCTCGTGTTGCAACCTCGCTCGACGCTCATTGAGCCCATCTGCGGCCGTAGCAAGGTCCGACTTTCGACGAGCAAGCGCTGCCTTTCTGGCCCTGACCTCGTCCCTGGCAGCCTGAATCTCTTCCCGCAGCTTTTTCGCGGTGGCCAGAATCTGGTCCGCCCTATCTTCTGCGAGGCGTTGCTGGGCGAGGATCTGGTCAACGGCGTCTGATCCTGGTTTGGCCGAGTCGACAGCGATGTCGCTGATATCACTCTGCAGCTTCTCGTTCTCCAAGAAGAGCTGTAGGTTCTTGATGCGCCCTTCGTAGATTTGATTCCGGGCATCCACGGGGCAGAGAAAAGGCAGTCGCTGGGCATCGTGCCCACGATGGCAAATGTCGCATTCCATGAGCATCCGATGAAGGATAGCTTGACCGCGTGTACCGCCACTTGGTGCTGACGAATCTCCAGCCGCGAGATGCAGTGAAAGAACGCAATGAGTGGTATTCGAGGGAGGCTATGAGAACAGGTACGGGAAGCGACGAAAAGGCTAATGTACTTTGCGCTGGCCTTTGATCATCACGCGAACAGGTGACTGAGTTGAGATACAGTCACGAGACGCTGAGGTAAAGAGATGGAGCTAGCGCAAGCTTGCAAGCGGTGCACGGAGCTTTTAGGCACCTCAGTTTTGGCGTTGAGGGGCGCGGCGGTATGCCAGGCAGGGAGAGGCATCAGCGCTAGGCCACAGAGGTACGCTGAGCTCTCTGTGCTTAGGGCGGGCCGGAGCGCTAAAGTGACGGGAGGAAGTGCCGCCACAACCCAGGCCCCACTTATGCTGCAGGTGCCTCGACCTTGTCGCTACGGAGCAATCGCTCATTGCTCCAGCCACTCCGGCTTCAACATCCGCAAGACCTTCAATCACCGCAATCGATCACAAGCGGATTGAAGCGATCTGACGCGCCACGGGAAGTCGCTCGTGGAAGAGCTCATTTGCGTCATGACGTGAGCCTTGTGGCCACTCTTAGCATCCTCAAGCTCGCTTGACGCGTGCGCCTCAGGAGTACCTGCACGACGCCTGTCCTCCGAGGCCTTTACGAGGCCTGCGCCTTCTCTGCGTCCACTTCTCGACACCAGACGTGAAGCAGACGTCTGTTTGGACACATTTCGTCATGGCATCTCTCACCGAGCCGCAGACAGAGGAGTTCGATGCCCGTCATGAGGACGAAAAGTTCACACATGGCGAGGCCGAAGCTGCGGACCCTAGGAAGAGCCCGCAGCCAGAGATGCGGACTCCCGAGCCGCAGGCCGACCAGCAGAGCGCTGACTCGGATACACCCAGCACCCCTGGAAATCTTGCTCCCTTCGACTGGGATGGTTTTGAGGTTCGGTACGAGAAGGCTCTGCGGGAGGCAGACGAGAACGAGAGAGAGATTCTCAAGGAAGCTGAAGGCCTGTCCAAGGTAGACTCTGTCTTTCCAACCCGGGAGCCGCTTCTCAAAGTCGAAGCTAACATCAGGGTAGTACTTTCAGGTCTGGGCCTCCGCTGCTTCGGCTCACGATGATGAGCGAGCGGTGAAGCGGCTGCGCACGCGACAGCGCTTCGTCAACATGTCGGAGGAGAGAGCGGCTCAGAAACAACAGCACTGTAAGTATTTGCACGCTCGCTGCAACACAGAAAAAAAGCTGATACCATTCCCCAAGACGAGGAGGTGGTTCGGGCCTTTGAGAGTGCCTTGGCCCTGCTGCAAGCCAAGTGAGGATCTGCTACGGCGTGAGCCTGAGGTCCGTCTTGCTGTATGATGCGCCTTTTTTCTTTTGGTTTTTTGGACGCGTCATACTATAACGAGCACTCCAAGTAATCCTGTGAAGCAATGGGTTTCAAAACAATAGCCTACAGGTAACTTTCCTTCCAGCTGCAATTGCGCTGTCGCTGGCCGTGCTTGGCTTGTCCCTCTGGCCAGAGGCGCGGCACGTGACAGCGCGGGAGCCGGAGACCGCCCGCCACGCATCCACTTCGGTCTTCACGCGAGAGACCAATCTTGTTACAGCCTTGCCAGTTATCTCATCCACAAACCGATTCGCGACATGGCGGCGGCCAAATGGGAAATGCCGTTGGGAGGGCCTCAAATGTCTTCTGTATGCTCTCACTCTAACAGGATCCCTGCCTTCCCTTGCAAGTCTGACACGCGCCAGGCGGACTGGGTCGCTTTCGCAGAAAGCCACTTCTCACCCGAGGCCGTCGCCAGCTTTGGGCATACTTTCCAGAACCCAGCGGGTTTCCAACAATCGGTTCAAGAACCCGAGCGCGATGACTGGGGAGAAGAGGACGATCTTGGCTACTATGAAGATGGCGTGAAGCGCACTCTTACGGACGAGCAGATTGAAATGTTCCGGCAGTCGGAACTGAGGGAGCTGCGTCGACTGCAAGCGAAGAGGTCGGCACCACAGTCGGTGGCCCCTGAGGAAGGGCAGTCCAATGACGACAAGCAGACCCCGTCGCATCGACAGGAAGCAGCTCTGCAGTGGGAGCCGCGAGGCACGACAAGGAAGAAAATCAAGAAGAAGCACGGCGCCAAGCACCCTCGCTACGAGCCGAAACCAGACTTGCGAAAGCGGACCTGGGATGTGGTCGACCAGGGCTTGGACACGCTCGACTATGACTGAGGGCGGACGGATGATTGTGTGTTGAGTCAAAGTAGCATGCTCCGAACGAGACGACAGTGACCACCCTGGATACACCAGGTGGCTCGAATGGCAAGGTGCGCTTCGGCGACATCAGAATGGTGAGTCCGACCCCATTTTTTGCTTCCTTTTGAGTTTGTTTGTCATGATGAAAACCTTTGTATCGTCATCCTTAGTCTGACCAAGGTTCGAGGCGGAGGATCTATCGGCTGGGGCCGATGGGGACGCCTTGGAAACCGCGATATGACGAGTCAATAATCTTCTCTCTGAATCACAACACCCATGATCTCATTAATGCTCTGCACCGGCCTGGGAGCTTTGCTGACTTGGTCCCTGCAGCAAGAATATGAGGACGCAAAGCACGGCAGAGGAGCCCGAGGCAGAGGGCTAAGCACGGCCCACGACTGGGCTTGCTGCGCTCAGCGAGAGGAGCCTTCGATAGAGAGGGACTGCAACAGCGCGGGCCGCGAACCTCAACGAGCAGGGTCAAGCTACCAGTACCAGAATAATGAGCCGATGTAGAAGTGTTAGCGCAATAGTAGCCCCCTCCTCCTTGACATGACCCTCCGTTGCACGCCTTCTCCTTATATGGCTGCCGCCCGTTGTGAGCCCGTTGCCGAGTCCGTTGCTGCGCCCATTGGTGGTGATGAGCGGCGCAGCCAATGGCAGCGCTCCAAATGCGCTGGGTGTGGGTCTTTTGGGCGCACCCAAGCAACATCCCACGCTGGGCATTTTGACCCTCGCTTTGGCTTTGGCTCTGGCATCCTCTCCCATCCATCTGGTCGCGAGACGCTCAACCGTCGCCCACGAGCCGCCAGCCCGCACCGACGCCCTACGCGACCGCGCCGCCGCTCCCCATCAGCATCGCCAGACGTGCCGCAGCCGCGACACGTCCCCCGCCCGCCCGGCATGGCGCGCGTCTACGCGGACGTCAACCAGAGCATGCCCCGCACCTACTGGGACTACGACAGCGTCAACATCAGTGGGTCGACCTCGTGCTCCTGTGTCGCGGCAATGGCTGACCCGGAATACAGGCTGGGGCGTTCTCGAGAACTACGAGGTCGTGAGGAAGATTGGTGCGTGCCGTCCTGTCCGCCGCGGCGTGCCCTTGCTGTGCGTCATTAACCATTGCGTGCCCTGCAGGTCGCGGCAAGTACTCGGAGGTGTTCGAGGGCATCAACGTTGTCAACTACCAGAAATGCGTCGTCAAGGTCCTCAAGCCCGTCAAGAAGAAGAAGATTAAGCGCGAGATTAAGATTCTGCAAAACCTCGCTGGCGGCCCCAACGTCGTGGCCCTGCTCGATGTCGTCAGAGACTCCCAGGTAAACTTGCCTGCGTTTTCTTCTCTGCTGGTCTGCCAGACGCCTTGTGCTGACCGAGACCCCCCAATTCCAGAGCAAGACGCCGTCCCTCATCTTCGAGTATGTCAACAACACCGACTTCCGCAGCCTGTACCCCAAGTTCAACGACCTCGATGTGCGGTTTTACATCCTTGAGCTGCTCAAGGCCCTGGATTTCTGCCACAGCAAGGGCATCATGCACCGCGACGTCAAGCCTCATAACGTTATGATCGATCATGAGAATCGAAAGGTACGTCCTCCGCCGTGTCCGGGCCCTGCGTGGCAAATCGCTGACGACGTGCAGTTGCGTCTCATCGACTGGGGTCTGGCCGAGTTCTACCATCCAGGCACAGAGTACAACGTCCGCGTGGCGTCTCGGTACTTCAAGGGCCCCGAGTTGCTCGTCGACTTCCAGGAGTACGACTACAGCCTCGACATGTGGAGCTTGGGCGCTATGTTTGCCTCCATGATCTTCCGCAAGGAGCCCTTCTTCCACGGAAACAGCAACTCGGATCAACTCGTCAAGATTGCGAAGGTCCTGGGCACCGACGACCTTTTTGACTACTTGGACAAGTACGAGATTGAGCTGGATGCCCAGTACGATGACATCCTCGGTCGTTTCCAGAAGAAGCCATGGCACAGCTTTGTCACGTCGGAGAACCAACGTTTTGTCTCTAATGAAGCCATTGACTTCCTGGACAAGCTGTTGCGATATGACCATCAGGTTTGTGGCCCGTCGCCGCAGCAGTATAGTCCGTCCGTTGCTAATCTGTGCTGTAGGAGCGACTCACCGCGAAGGAGGCCCAGGGCCACCAATACTTCGACCCTGTGCGCGACCCGGAGGTCTTCAAGCAAAACCTCGCCAACCCCAACGGAACAGCGTACAAGTCTTGATGAGACTCTCAAGGCTCATGCGACTACGATGACCAAACTGAACCTGGCCTACGGCATCCCCTTCCAAATTCCGATGATACCCTGGACAAGCTGCACCGCCTTGCTGGCCCAACTTTCTTCCCTCTTGGTAGGATACCGGTGCTAGGAGACGGAATGAATGGCCAGCCTTGCCGGTGGACGTGCATAGATGACGAAGAAGTGACTTGACCATGGAAGGACGTGCTCTCTTGCTGGTGGTGGTGGTGGTGGCTGGCTGTCTGATGTCCGCACCTGGGAGTCGGGGAATGAGGGCAGTGCCTGCTGTCAAATCGCTCTTGCCGATGTAACCGGGAACCAGTCCGTGGATTCGCCCTGGCTCAGGTCCTCGAAACACTTCGGCGGCGAGGCACTGTCGGCGGCGTTCCAAGGATGAGGAAATGAAATGGCACGCGGGAGGGAGATGTGCATTTCCCTTTGTAGCAGCTCGCATCTTGTTGTGCTTCTCGGTTTTCCCCGTTTTATCTCAGACCGGAACGTTTGGGGCGGTGTTGATTGCTTCTCAGACAGCGCTTTAATAAACACAAGAATCTCAAGAGACTCAGAGAATCGCTGCTTTAAGATTCAGATTTGCTTCCCTGAAATGTTATCTACATGGGCAATGGCCACGTCTCCCCAATCTCTTTGCGCTTGCATCCCTTCACCTAGATTTCATAGGCAAGAAAAGCAAAAGTCGCGCCCGCATCTATACCCACCCATCCCACACGTCCTCGCCGTCCCCCCGGGTATCCTAATGACGCTCCCCGGGCTGATGACATCGGTGGGCCGCCGCTTGACGGGCGTGTGGTACACCTCGGTCGTGCGGGCGCTCGACTTCCAGATCTTGCGGCTCGCGGCGCCGGAGCTGAGGAACGGGGCGGCCGCGGCGAAGCTGCCGCCCAGCTCGTCGAGGTCCTTCTCCTCCTCCTCCTCGTCGGCGTCATCGGAGAGGAGTGAGAGGATAGAGCGCCGCGAAGAGGGCGCACGCGTGGGCATGGCGGTATGGCGCGGGGTTTGAGGCTTCGAGAGCGAAGGGGTTTGCTTCTGCGGCGTAGGCTTCGCGGAGGGTGGCTTCGTAGGAGAGGTTTTGGGCGTCTGCCTTGAAGATGGGTTGGAGGGGTCTGCGGCTGTGACGGGAGGGCCATCCTCCGTGGCATCGTCAGGTGCCGTCTCCTCTTGTTCAGGCGCTTCGTGCGCCGCTTGGACTTTGCCAGATGCCGAATTTGCAGCCCCGAGATTTTCCTTTGAGGAGCCAACGGACCTCAGATGCCTCGCATTGACCTCGTTCGAAGCTGTCTCTTCTGGGGGCGCCATGTCCATCTTGGGCCTTTTCAGCCACGCGAGTTCTCTGTCGAGTCCTCGTTGCCTTTCTTTCGCCGACGCCACGGGGGTAGACGACTGCTCCGATTCACCTCGACCGGGAGTCCCCTTGGATTTCCTTGATCTGAGCCGCTTCGTAGGCTGGCTCGGAGCGGGCCGTAAACGTGGCGATTTTGAATGTGTCGCGTTATGCTCCGCATCTTCTGCGGAGCTCAACGTCGCCACCGAGTCCCCAATCCCCGAGTCGGGAGGTCCTGGCGAACCCGGTCGCGCTGTTGGCTTCTTTCGGTTCTTTGTGTTGCGATTTGATGATTTGCTATTGGACAAGACAGGCATTTCGTCGTCCGAAAGCAAGTATATGGAGTTGGTGGGATTTTGCCTAGCCTTGCCGGCCGCTCCCAGCTTAGAGCTAGATGTCGTCTTGCCCGCGTCGCCACTGCTCCGCGGCGTGGAAATGTCTTGTGTACTCTGTACCGTCTTCACCGCAGCTGGCTGGTCTGAAGCCATGCTCTTGGCCATGCCAAACGCTACAGGGGCACAAGGAGCCTCATCCGCCGAGTCAGCTATCTCCCGGGCTGCGTCGTCGTCAACTACCTCGTATTCGTCGCGGGTTGATAGGTCCACTGAAGGCAGCTGAACCATCATGTTCGGTTGCGACCGCCTCTGGCTCCGCAACTCGGCCCAAGATACCTTGTCCATCAAGTCGACTTGCTTGCGCACGCGCCCCGAGCGTCTCCGTGACGCTTCCACTTGTTTTTCGGTCTGTGATTCGACGGTTCTCTTCACGGCGGTAGGCTGGCAGTCCACTAATATCTCAGACTCTGATTCCACCTGAGCTTGCGGCTCAGCTTCCACCGACGCAGCAGGAGGCTCTGGTCTCCTCCTCTGCTTCCTCGCGTTTGAAGCCTCCGTATCATTCTTTTCGATCTTTTCTGCCCGCGGTTTTGTGGTATTTTCCGCGATCGGTGGTGATGCCTGCTTGACGGCTATTTGGGCTGGTTCCCTCGGTAGCGTGGTTCCAGACAAGAGCAGATCGTCATCATCGTCATCATCGGCGGGTGTCTGGTCAGCTTCTGCGACCTGGTTTTCCTTTTTACTCCTCCCTGTAAGAATAGCATCCTCGTCAACCTCTTCATCTCGTCGCTTCTGAGCTGAAGCAGGCAAAAGATACTTCATGGGCCTTGTCCTTGTGCGCGCCGGTGCTGGCCTCGGGCCAAAGCATACTGGAGCCCTCGCCTGGTCTGGTTCGTTGTCTTTGAAGCGATAGTTTGCTGCCCAGATGGAGTTGCCACCGTCTTGGGCAGGGAAGTCGTACCGATCTCCCGGTGATGGCAGCAGCCGTGGCTGTTTCTCGAAGATGTCCGGGGGCTCCCAAGGATCCGAGAAGCTGTTCGGGAGGGCCCATGATCCCATGGCGAAAGGCGAAGCCCCAAAGCCCAGAGGGGAAGCGCCAAATGCTGCTGCAGATGGCCCATAGCCCCAGCTTCTGCCGCCGTAAAGGCTGGGGAGCAGGGCGGACAGCTCGTTTGGCTCCCTTGCTGTATTTGGTCTGGAAATAGGTATCAGAGATGCCGATTGCTCGTGAGGTTCGCGGCCGGCCATGATTCGGTCCTCCTCATCCTCTCCTTCTTCATCGCCTTGTCCGGAGCGCGAGGCGGGGCCGCCGCCCTCCCCATCCGTGAGGTCCTCGAGCAAAATGCCCTCGTCCTCCTGGTCATCATCCTCTCCAACCCCTGGAAGTCCGACGTCGACCTCGTTGCGCATGTTTTGAATGTGGCCGTTGTTGACCACGATCTCGCCCGTGACCATGTCAATCTCATCGCCGATGCCCTCAAAGTCTCGGCCGTACTTTTCAAAGATGTGGGCCATGGTCGCCTGGAATCGGTTGTCGGCGTACGCCCGGTCGAGGGAAAGCTTGTACCCGGGATCCCGCTGTGCGAGGATCTCGTGCGGTTGAAAAGAGAGCTCGTCGTCGTCGTCGTCGGCCCCATCAAGAGGCGACTGGCCGTGTCGCCGCCGCTTGGCCGGAGGCTCCATGGCGACAGACGAGGGCCGCGTCGCGAAGCATGTAGTGCAGGATTCAGCGCAGCGCGATGCGCAAGGGACGCAATTGGAGCGCCCGAGGTCTTGACAGTCGCGGGGCTGTCGCAAAGATGCGCTGCCGGCAGTGGCCGGGATTGCGAATGTCTCGGGCGGTTGGGGGAGCAACTGATGGGGTCAAGACGCGTCGCGGTGCGGGTGCTGACGCTGGCCGGTCGCGTTAAGTGGTCCAGAGTCCAGACCAGACCGAGGATGGTCGCTAAAGGAGCACCTGCAACGCCAGTAAGCGTTGGGGGAGCCCGCCACTTGGTTTACCTTAGGTTAGGTTAGCTTCCGACACAGGACGTCACCTGCCTGGTGGTGTCCACTACCTTACCTTCGAGCATAAGGTAAATACCACTCATCCTTTCCAACCTCACCCATCACTCCTCGCCGGCCTTCTGGCACACTCCGAGACTGCTGCTCCATCGGCCGGCCAGCTACTGCCACGCTCGACTTACGCAATGCGCAATCCTTGACCCCTCCTCAACCTCGTCACTGCGAGTTTCCGGGTGCACGTCACCGCAGATAGCGCCGACATGTACTGCCAAAAGTGTCGTCAGCCGCTGAGGCTCGACGGGACTCTCGAGGACTTGAACCCGGCGGCGTATGACCTTTTGGTTTGTGAGTAGCCTCACAAGCCGATTCCACGGATATCTGGCTAATTCTTGACCACAGCGGCGTCGCCACCACAGCCATCAAAGAAGCCATCCCAACACCAATCACCCATCGCCCCGTCGCAAGAGCAGGCAAGAAAGGACCTCTACGATAAGGTCTCCCAGAATGCAGGGCCGCCGACATTCAAGCGGCATCATGGCCGTCATCCACGCGACTCGGCCATGTCCTTCATATATCTCACCGAATCTCAAGTCGGCCACCCGCAGCCCCATGTCCAGGATCGGCCATCGACGCCGGCGCAGCTCCGTCGCGGAAGCTCCAGCAAGGACTCGGGCGCGGCACAAGAGTCGCCCAAGAGCGACGAGATGGAGCGCATCAACAGGCTCTTCGAGATCTTGTCGGCGAGGTCGGACATCGATCACCCCGTGTGCGTCGACTGCACCGAGCTGCTCATCGACGGGTTCCAGCGCAAACTAGACGCGTCCTCTCGCGAGAGAGACGCATATGTGAAACATCTGCGTCAGGTACAAGCCGAGCAGCCCAGCCAGGCAGACGTCAAAGCTCGACAAGAGGCGCTGAAGAAGGCGGAGAAGACCAAGGCCGACGCCATGGACGAGCTCAAGAGGCTCGAGAAAGAAAAGGATGCGCTGGATGAAGAGATTGTGGCGTTGGAGGAGGAGTCAAAGCAGCTCGACAGCGAAGAAGAGGCGTTTTGGAGAGAGCGCAACGCCTTCGCTACCAAGATGTCCGAGTTCCAGGCGGAGAGGGACAGCGTCAACGCAAAGTACAGCAACGACTCGCAGCTTCTCGAGAAGCTACAGCGGTCCAACGTCTACAACGATACCTTTTGCATCAGCCATGACGGAAGCTTCGCGACAATCAACGGGCTGCGGCTGGGCAGGCTCTCGAACAAGCCGGTGGACTGGCCAGAGATCAATGCCGCCTGGGGGCACGCGCTGCTGCTGCTCGTCACCGTCGCCGACAGGCTTGACTACAAGTTCCAGGGCTACGACCCGCAGCCAATGGGCAGCACGTCAAAGATTGTCCGCTACGAAACCTCCAGCCCAACGTCGAGCCGCCTCGGTTCGCGGGCCATGCAGCCGCCGCCCAAGAAGCACGTGCTTGAGCTCTACAGCTCCGGCGACATGCCTCTGGGCCTGACGTTTATGCACCGCAAGTTCGACAGCGCCATGGTGGCCTTCCTGGAGCTCGTGCGCCAGCTCGGCATCTTTGTTCAGCGCCAGACGGAGCCCAGCGGCAACATGCTCAGCTTGCCGTACCGCATCGAGGGCGACAAGATTGGCGACACGAGCATCAAGCTGGGCATCGCGCAGGACGACGGGTGGACAAAGGCGTGCAAACTGACGCTCACTTGCTGCAAGTTCCTGCTGGCTCATGCCAGCAACGTGAGCTCAAGCGCGAGAAACGCAAGCTCCTGACGGGGCCATCACAACGGCACGGATTATCGAGTAGGTTTCATAGCGATGGCATTGCGACAGAATCGCGGGAGCGGTGTCATATTCACGGCGTTAGGGTGGCTCTCTGTGGTTTTTATATTGTTACGAGGAATACCACTGTGGAAGTATCATGAGAGATGAGAGAACTTTTCCAACAAGGATGCCTTTTGCCTTTACCGTCTAATTTTCGGCGACTTCTGAATGAAGCATGGAATGCCACATCTTCTTCGTGGATTCCATCTCCGAGGATAAGAAGCTAGCCTCCTCGCCGCAAATCTACCCGATTGACGGAGCTCTGAGTGCCACATCAGGCCGCATCCCGGCCCCTCCCTCATCCATCCTCGCAATCAACGAACCCGAGCATTGCCATTCTTACGTGACGACGCAAAACGCTCAAAATAAAACACGAATTCGCACGTATATGAATCAGTAATCAGATCTGTCACAGAACTTTTGGTCCATCGCGTATGCCCTGTCCACACCTCAACAGAACCCGGATCATTTTGACTTGCCAAGGACCACCTCTCTCAGCTTGTCCTTCTCACCACTGTGCTCACACATGTCCCTGAAGATGCTGCCCTCCTTTTCCCACAACTCGCGCGGCGTGCCATACTCGGCCACGCTGCCTTCACTGAGGACCAGGATGCGGTCAAAATCAGCAATCGTGCTGAGACGGTGCGCGATGACGATGAGGGTGCTGTCGTCGAATTCCTCGCGGATGCTGCGCTGTATGAGCGCGTCCGTTGCCATGTCGACCGCCGACGTAGCCTCGTCAAGCACCATGATCTTGGGGTGCGACACAATGGCACGGGCAATGCAGAGAAGTTGGCGCTGCCCCTGGGACAGATTACCACCGGATTCAGAGATGCCGCTCGAGAGATCGCGGAAGATGTTGACATTCTTAGGAGCCACGATAGACCCAGGGTGGGAGCTGGCAGCGGAAGAGGGCTCGTTGGCGGGCGTGACGGGCTCGGAGTCTACAAGGTGGACTCTGGAAAGACAGTCACGTAGTTCTTCATCTGTGTGGTTGTCAAAGGGATCCAAGTTGCTTCTGATAGTGCCTGAGAAGAGCACAGGGTCCTGGGCACATCGTGTCAATCTCGGCCACAGGCGACTGCTAAGGGGGAATTCCAGCTTACCTGAGGAATGATAGCAAGACGGGATCGCAAACTGCGGAGGTTGATTTTGGAGATGTCCAACCCGTCAATGAAGACCGTGCCCGATCGGGCTTCGAGGAATCGAAAAAGCGCCAATGTGAGGGACGACTTGCCGGCACCCGTACGTCCAATGACGCCAATCCTTTCGTTGTTGGACACCTTGAAAGAAACACCCTTCAAGACGGGAGGAAGGTCTGGGGCGTAGGCAGCAACAAGATCCTTGACCTCCATATCACCCGACGTCGGCCAAGCAGCAGGAGGTTCCTCGCCGCCCAAGTCTTCAGTCTCTACCTCCGTATATTCAATGACGCGTTCCGCCGCATTCATATCAAGCTCCAGGCTGGCGTATCCACGGATCGCCATGAGCATGTTGCTGGAAAAGTCCAGAGCAAACGACAGTGTGAAGCCGGCCATGGCAGCATCTACAAGCGAGGATCCCACCACGATAACGCCCACGAGGGTTGTGAATACCGTGCCGATCAGCGCCATTCGGAAGCCCAGCCATCGATTTAGGGTCCAGATGTACACGCTAAGAATGTCCCAGTTGTCAAGCAAGCCATACATGCGCTCCATGTAGACGTGCGTCTTTTGGTACGCTCTGAGCGTCGACACTCCGGCAAGCGCCGCATTGAACATCTCAAATACGGGCGATTTGGCAGTGCTTTCGATGCGCTTGACTGGTCTTGCGCCGTTCAAGAAAGTCTTGCCAACGATGCCAGCAACCAAGACCAGGACGACAGCCAGAGGCATGATGTACATCGAGACCAGGAAAGCAGCAACGCAGACACCCAGAAGGCCCAGCACGCGCCACATCATGAAGCCTATATCCACGGTGATGCGGTTGTCTATGATGTCAAAGTCGGCCGTGAGACGATTGAGTATGCGCCCGACTGGTACGGTATCCAGCCACCTCAGTTTGGTGCGCAATACAGTGAAGAGGATCTTCTCGAAAAGCAATCTGCTGGCCTTGATGCTCATGGCAAAAGTCCACAGGAAGCGTAGAGCCCCGATGATAGCGCTGGCAGTGGCCAGCGCAACGTAGATCCCTAGGTAAAAGGACAGAGAGCGTCGATCATTGTCGGCAACCTGCGAGTGCGAGGTGGCATGTATCGTGCTGTGTTGGAGCGTCAAGCCGTACGCCATGCCGTGTTCGTGGGCGGTGCTGGCCACAGAGGCTTGCTTCTGAGGGTCATCTGTCCAGATACGCAGCCACCAGTTACGTCCTAACCGATGATTAGCAGGGGGTCAATTGCTTGCGCTGCAATGGTGCGTCTTACCCAAGTTACCGGCTTCAAATCCCACGTAGAAAATTGCGCAGACAATCCAGAAGAACCAGCCGCCGCTGCTTTTCATGTATGCTGCGTAGACGTGCCGCTTAACCGTTCCCGTTTGTCGGGTTTCCGTTTCTATGAATTGCTTGGCGCCCTTGGATGCAACTTTGTGCAGCGTGTTCACATTATCTTCACCGTCAGCCGGTTCCAAGACGCCGTCGGCAGCCTCTGCGAGTGACGCTTCTTCGGAGTTCACCGCCGTCGAGCCGTGGACATTCTCGTCGGCCTGGATCTCGGCCTCAGTCTGCTCGTGACTCTTGATCTTTTGAAGAGTACCATCCTCGGCGAGATCGGACGTAAACCCGCAGTGCATTACGCTTCCTTCTCCAAGCTCAACGAGATACTTGGTCTTGGACTGCACGAGGGCAACATGGTGAGTAACCAGAATCCGAGTCCTGCCTTTGCAAATATCGCCGGCAATGCACTTCTCAAAGATTTGGCGTCCAACATGAGCATCAACGGCGCTGAAGATATCGTCCAAGATGAGGATCTCAGCCCTAGAATAGATGGCGCGGGCCAGAGTGACGCGCCATTTCTGGCCGCCGCTGAGGTTGATTCCATTGGCACCCAACTCCGTCTTGTCGCCATCCGTCAGGATTTCGAGATCCTTCTTCAGGGCACACACTTCGAGTACCGTGTTATATCGATCTTCCAAAAACGGTAGTCCGAATAGGATGTTATCACGGAAGGAGGCGCTTTCAAGCCAGGGAGTTTGCCCAACGTAAGCCACGGCACCGGGGAGAATCCAATTGCCGGGATGCGCCTTGCCATCATTTCGCTCCAAGGGCTGCACAGTCGGCGGGACGAAGATGGACCCTGCCAACAGATCGGCTTCTCCGAGAAGTGCACTCAGGAGAAGGCTCTTGCCAGTACCGGTTTTCCCCGAAATGACAGATAGCTCTCCTTGAGGGAAGGACAAATTGATGTTATTGAGGATAAAGCGATCTTCGTCCGGCACTCCTCCATCAACGGGCCAGGCAATTGTAGCATTGTCAAAGGCCACATCGTGGCCCTCGGACAACGTCTTGTCCATCTCGGGACCATTGAGATACGTCTCGAT
The DNA here is from genome assembly GCA_024341135.1 of Tolypocladium album. NCBI lineage: Eukaryota > Fungi > Ascomycota > Sordariomycetes > Hypocreales > Ophiocordycipitaceae > Tolypocladium > Tolypocladium album. The sequence continues at coordinate 282,963 of JALHCF010000175.1, read as the reverse complement.
TCGCTTGACCGAAACCAGCGTGTCGAGGGCGCCAGCGAGGATCTCCGGGAGGGCCGAGAGTGAGATCTCCAAGCTCTTGAAAATGCCAACGCTGACAAAGGCGACGGATGGTGATAGATCGCCGTGGATGGTGGCATAGCAAGAGAGCGCCGCAGCGGCCAGAAGGATGGGGCTAGCAACCCAGCAGAAGAACAATACAGCGTCGCAATAGAAGACTTTCTTGATGGTGCGGAGCTCCGTCTCTCGCTTCTCCATGATCTTCTTCTCCCAGTCGGGCTCCAATGCGGAAAACTTGATCTGACGCATGCCGAGCAGCGCCTCGTTGACAACTGCCAATTTGTTGTCTCGATTCTTCATGAGTTTGTCTTCATACTTCATGTAAAGCTTCGACACCGATGTGTTGACGGGAAGAACGAGAGCCCAGGCAAGAATGCCAGCGGTAAAGGGCAACCAGCCGATCAACTGAATTAAAAACCCGGAGAAGATGATGAGTTTGCCTACGCCGTTGATGATGAAAAACTGCATCATTGCAAAGTCCGAGATGTGTTTTGCGTCGACACCCACGAGGTTGACAATGGCCTGGCGTGACTTCAAGACGCTCGCCTCGTCTTCAGAACCCTCGCCGTCCTCGTTATTTTTCTTGTCATCATTCTTCTTCGAGTCGTCGGACGTGCTGTCATCTTCTTTAGTCTTTTCTGCAGACTTCACATTCTTCCTTCTCAGTGACTTCTGGAAGACAAGTGCAGAGAGCTGGCCTCGGATGGGGATACAAAGCCTGGTGATTGAGAGCCAAATGACCCAGCCATCGATCCACTACATATTTGTGTTAGCTGCCAGCGAACCGCGTACGTCAAAATGCAGAGAGAAGGTGACTCCTTGCCTGTTCGGCCAACGTGAATAGACCCATGCCAAAGATGAGAAGCCAGAGCTCTGATTTGGGCGATTCTTCGGTATCTTTCTTCTCGAGCTTCTGAACCAGTTGCAGCATGGTCCAGAACGGGCCAATGCCCAGGATGCAGCGCCCAATTGTGATGGACCATTGGAGGACGAGACGGCCGCCGTAGGCTCGAAGGAGAGAGCGCAAGAGGCCGCCTTGGTAGTTTGCCTTGTGCCAAGCTGCGACCAGGTTCCCGGCTCGAATGTGGTGGTCTGGTCTGGGAATATCATTCTCGTCAAGGTCTCCTTTCTTGCGAGCTAGGGTCAACAGAGTGCCCGCCCAGCTGAACGTGTACCTGTTGATGGCACTGATGGTCCGTTCCGGGTCAACTTGGCGGTCCTTGTAGAAGACGTGTGGCCGACGAGGGATCGACACGCAGGCAAAGAGGAGGACCACTACGGTGCAGACATTGGCGATGCGTAAAGCAAGGGCAGCATCGTCACGGACGTGCGCGTGCTCGCTGGCGCTGAGAAGCTGGATGGACGCAGCTACGGCAGTGACGAGGCTGGACAGGAAGGCCCAGAGGCCGAGATCGTACGTCTGTACGGGGGAGTGGTGCGCTGCGAGGAAGACAGCTTGCAGCAAGATGGCAGCCTATGATGGCGAAAGATTGGTCAGGTCAGGCGTTGATTCGAGCGGGCGTGAGAAAGCAGGTGGACGAGGCACTTACCCAGGACGCCGTAGTCAGCCAGGTCTCAAGAAATAAGCTATGGCGAGCCGGGTCGAGCGTGGTCAGGACGGAGACGGCCGCAGTCGAGGCAAAGCCCAGTATCGAGAGGAGGACAATGACAGTCTTGGGGGTCTTGTTGGAGAAGGCGGCAATCGCTGCGGGCGTGCTCTTGCCGTCCTCGTCTTCGTAGAAGTTGTCTTTGGGCGTGCGGTTGCGGATCTGGCTGAGGATGGCGAAGAGGCCTGGGGCGGTGGCAAGGCCAGCAACTCCGAGGGCAGCCGCCGAGAGTGGGAGAATGATGTCGTCTCTCATGGTGGTGATGTGGATGCTGGTGCTCGCGCTGCCCGGTCGTGACAGGACAGGACGCAGCGGATCCTACGAAGAGCTCGCCTCGGCGAGTGAGGGGACCTGAAGCTGTCACAATTGCACAGGCCTTCTTTACTCGTATTGCCCTCTTTTCCCGATCTCGTACGCAGAGGAGGACAGACGTTGGTCAACGGAAAACCGTTGCTGGCAGCGGCGAGGTCCCTGACGATGTCACCGAGGGGCCCAGAGGCATATATGCACGTCCCGTCCAGCAAGAAGCAAAAATAACGCCGGGAAACGGGCAAGCGTTCCTCGTGCCGCCACCGGGACGCAAGGACCCATATGTACTCGCACTCGGGGCTTTCCTCGATTGGCCTCAATCACAAGGTTCCTGCTGCCCTCGTCCCGCTGCGGCTCGTCACCAGCTGACGGCCAGCCTTGCAACTCACAGCGAGGAGTCACTCGGTGACCCCTGTCCAGGCGGTGACTGGTGCTCGTAGCTTTCTGGGGTCCCCTGGAGCGTTCACACAATCCTCGCATGTCTCAGCAGCCGGGGGCAGTGCCAATCACGATAACAGGCGCGCAACCAGGGGCGTTCCGATCCGTCCCTCAACCAGCTGCCGACTGGAGCCTCGTCTGCGAGGCCGGAGCAGCTGCGATCAGTCTGACCACCAACTTGCGGCTTGTCCTTCTCATGCTCCGTGCAAGCGAGCGCGAATGCGGCGTCGACACGCGTCTGCCCGGCATCGTGCTCGTTGGACACGCGGCTCTTCTTGTGGGGCCCACCAAGGTCCAAAGTTGGAGACGCCAGCCCGGCAGGCCGAGCCGGATTAGGCAGGAGTTTGGCGTCACTAGCGGGCTGCGGAGGGCCTGGAGCCCGCCATCCTTGACGCAGCCCCGACTCACCACCGGCGTGGGCAAGGTGGGTTTGTTGTCGCTCGCACGCGTGTCGGTGACGACAGCTTCCTCTGGCTCCTCGTTCTCTGTCTGCACTCCGTTCAACGTAGTAGCATATCCCAGAGCTTTCCATCAAGGTCCTCGGGCCTTGGCGCCTCGCACGGATACTATCCGCTCAACTTCTTTGGTCCCCGTCGCTCTTCCACAAGCAGGACGCCCAGCAAGATGTCGTTGATATTTAATATAAGCTCCGTGTGCATGGGACTCATGCCGGTAAGATCGGGCCAGCTTACCAACAGCATCTTCAACGCCTCTATCGGAGCCATTCTCTGACCTGCCAATGCTGCTCTAGTCCCACGGCCCCAGCCAAGCGCGCATCGAATTCAGGTCAGTGATACCTCACGTGCGGATACCTCTGTTTGCACCACGAAGGCATCTCGGTGCGAGCTGCGATTGTTGTCACAGCTGTCATGGAACTGACTGGTGACTGGCGGATCGCGTCGTCTTGCTCTGCTGCTTGCAACCATGCTCAACAATGACTCAGTAACGAGCTGATCAACAAAGCAAACCCAAGTCGCAGCCTTCAGCGCCATTCGCGGTGAGTCTGCCGTCGCAACGCAATGTCTTAACGAATTGAAGCCTGTTTCATTGTCGGCGACCGCTTTCGGTTCTGCGTCCTGCGCCTTCACCCTTCAGCGGTGTCAAGGTTGTTGCCTCGGCCGCTGGCCGTCATCGCCTTGTTGCCTGGGTACCACATCCATTTCGAGCAACTTCCAACCCGCAGTGTTTCCGTCGTACGGAATGCTTGACAACGAATCGGACGCTGTGCTCGGACAGCTCGGATTTGTACGCACTGGATACCGATACAGTCGCCAGTCAGCAGTGCATAAGGTACGGAGTATCCGTACACCGGCCGGCTTTGTGGGCCGCGCAGAGATCTCGGCATGGGGTTGCCGCTCGAGCAGGTCCACCAACTTCAAGAGTGCGTACTGTAGCTTGTTGTCATCGACGATCACGTTGTCGGCACTAGCCTGGCATCATACCAGCACAAACACACAGAGTGTCCGTCCAGCCTCAGTGCTTGGGTGCTCGCGATGGATCGGATACCTATATCTATGGATGGCATATTGAAAACAAAAAATAAATAAATAAATAAATAAATAAAAGTATCAGGTATTCGAGCCACTGTAAACTCTTTTACGTATCCCATAGGACTTGGTACCTTCGGTGCGTGGAGTTTTGCGTCGCCTTTGCCACTGAGAATGTTTTTCTCCTTACCAAATTGACAGCACTTGTCGTGGGGCAAATTTGCTGCTGCTGACAGGTCCGCTTCGGCCCCCATGCAAAGCATAAAGGACCCAGGCGTGTGCTCTTGCATGCATTTGCGAGCACAGCTCGCCGATGGACATGTGCCGCCCACGGTTGCGGCTTGAGATGCGAGATGAGCCGGGTGGGAAGCGAAGCTAAGGTAGCCGTACGGAGTACAAGATGTCGGTCCAAGCAGGGCCGTAACGCATGGCTTGGCGGCCTTGTGCCGCAGTTCCAATGATTTGCATGATCCTGCAAGGCCGAAGCTTACGAAGCGCTGGGTGCGCACACGGACTGCTGGACTCCTCGTTGCCAACTCGCCGCCATGGCGCTCGCTGGCGCTGGGGAGAAGCAAGAAGTGAGACAGGCGTGGGCATTGAGGCGGCCAAGGACCACGAAGGGGTCCCATCGGGGCTGGGGGAGAGGCTCCGAATATTGCTCGAGTCTCCGGAAGCGCATGCGAAGTAAAATGGGCGTGTGTCCAGAGACATCTGCAATGGCTGGGCGTATCCCCAGCTCTCCCGTTACGGAGCGGCTTGGGACTTCAAGAAAGACGACGGAGGCCCCAAGTTAGGTTTGCCGATGCACTCCCCCGAAGTGGCGGCGATGTGAGTTTGATGTTGATTTCAGGCTGTACGGAAGACTTGCTGGTATTAGCCCTCACGGCTGCTGCGTGTACCGAGTGGTCTCGAGCGGCCTTCACTGTCAGCCAAGTGTTCCCATCTTACGTCTAGGCACCTTAGGGGAACCTCTATTATCAGCGCGACCTCGCTGGACCAGTAAGTACCTTACCTCCTGATCCAACGGGAGGTACCCTTGCCTGCACGCTCAGGTCCACACCAGCTCCCCAGCTCCACCCCTTGCTCACGCTCTCGCCCACATCCACCCTCTTGGCATTTTGGCAGCGCATTTGCGGCCGCCGCACACGCCAATCCACCCACTAGCCAGAGCCAGTCGCGCCTCGTAAGGTGCCTGTGTACTCGTGCGGCGAGCAAGTGATCCGGCCGAGTCTCGCGCGTTGTACGGAGCAGCGTTGGCATTGATTGCCACGGCCACCGCCTCAGCACCACCATTGCTGCCGCCACAGCCAGCACCACGACCTTGATCCTTCTCGCCCTCTCGACCACCAACTCGCAACCCCCTTCTCAACCGCCGCTTCGACAACGATCCCATCTTCGACAGCCTGCTACGAGTCGATACTCACACCTGATCCCGGGCGGCTGCCCTTCCCGCCTGCATTATCACCGCTTGCCCTCCACATGCAGCTCGATAGACACCCGCCCTAGCCAGCGCCTTCGTTACGATGAAGGCCACGCCGCTCATCATCAATTGGCACGACCAAAATGCCCCCGTCTACTCCGCGCACTTTGAGCCCGGCGGCAAAGGTCGTCTAGCCACAGCCGGTGGTGACAACCACGTCCGTATCTGGAAAGTCGAGACTGAGGGGACCGAACGCAAGGTCGAGTACCTGTCGACGCTGTCCAAGCACAACCAGGCCGTCAACGTCGTTCGATGGGCACCCAAGGGTAAGCTTGACCTCGAATCCTCCTCTTTTGTCTCCAGCTGCTTATGATCGCGCCAACTCTAGGTGAGGTACTCGCGTCCGCTGGCGACGATGGCAACGTGATCCTCTGGGTACCCAGCGAGCTCAATCCCTCCACCTTTGGCGCCGATGCCCAGGACGACAAGGAGTCCTGGAGAGCCAAGCACATGTGTCGCTCGAGCGGAGCCGAGATCTATGACCTGGCTTGGTCTCCCGATGCCGCGCACTTCATCATTGGCAGTATGGACAATATTGCCCGGATTTACAATGCAAACACTGGTCAGCAACCCACGGCCTATGATGCCGTCTTTTCCCTGCCGTTCCAAGACTGACACCGCTTGTCTGCGTCAGGTTCCCTGGTTCGACAAATCGCAGAGCATAGCCACTACGTCCAGGGTGTTACCTGGGATCCTTTGAACGAATACATCGCGACCCAGTCCTCCGACCGATCCGTCCACATCTACTCCCTCAAGACTAAAGACGGCCATTACACGCTCAGTCATGACGACAAACCTCCGAGGTTGGCCAGCCATATCAAGGCCGACCTCCCTCCCCGGCGCATCTCATCGAGTAGTCCGGCGCCTCCAGACTTTGGGCACCGAGCTCAGTTGTCTGTCGTGGATTCGAACGCTTCTGTCGGATCACCTGCGGCATCTGCACCTGGCACTCCAACCTCTTTCGCCCTACCGATGAACCCGCCTAGTGTTGTCAGCCATAGCCGTCGCTCCTCCTTTTCCTCCCGACGCTCTGTCTCGCCTGCCCCCTCCATGCCGCTCCCTGCGGTCATGCCCATGGAGGCATCCCCGAAACCTCACTCGCTGACGACAAGCATGGGCCTGGGCGTCAAGAACAGTAGTCTCTATGCCAACGAGACGCTGACCTCCTTTTTCCGACGTCTCACCTTTACCCCAGATGGCAGCCTGCTCTTAACGCCCTCGGGCCAGTATCAAACACAACACCAAGGTGAAAAGGATGCGAAACCGACGTACGAGGTCATCAACACCGTGTACATTTACACACGCGGAGGCATAAACAAGCCGCCCATCGCTCACTTACCCGGCCACAAGAAGCCGTCCGTGGTTGCAAAATGCTCGCCCATCATCTACACCCTTCGTCAATCCGCGCCTTCTACCAAGCATATCACCATCGACACCTCATCAGCCGAAGAGCCCCTACCTTCTCTTCCAGACCCCATAACGAAGCCATCCCCAGCGACCTCGGTGATGGAACCTCCTCCGCCACCGTCAAGCGCAACATTCGATCATGCCACGGCCTCGTCAAAGCCTCAGAGCGCGGAGAGTGACGCATCCACCTCCGGACCCAAACCCGTGTTCGCCTTGGCGTACCGGATGGTCTATGCCGTTGCTACGCAGGACGCTGTTCTTCTGTACGACACGCAGCAAAAGACGCCGATCTGCATCGTGAGCAATCTACATTGCGCTACATTTACCGATCTTGCTTGGTATGGCCTCAAACCCTGCACTTTCCCTCGTAGCAATGCGTGCTAACAACATGACAGGTCAAGCGATGGCCTCACTTTGATCATTTCCTCCTCAGACGGCTTCTGCTCCAGTCTGGCATTTGCGCCGGGTGAGTTGGGCGAAGTGTATAAGGGAGAAATCGGCCCACCAAAAGCCCAGACCGCAGCAGGCACGACATCTACTGCGTCGAATCAGACTACTTCGACGCCGGCAGCCAACTACGCACCCCCATCTCCATTCGCCAGCGGTGGACACCACCAGCATCGCAATTCGGCCAGTTCCTTCACGGCCCCGTCGCCCCCTGCTTCGGTGCCTCCCGTATCGCAACGGCCCTCGTCGCCTACAAGGTCCAACTCGACATCGTCGGTGGCGACGCAGTCTTCATCAGTGCTCACTGGCGTCGTCACCAACCCGCATCTCATTTCCGGCAGTGTGCCGACCCTGACAGCGGCCAGCAGCGGCAAGGCTTCCGGGGTGCCCATGACCACACCGCCGGAGACACCTTCGAGCACAGCTGGCTATGTGGCTGGTGCGAAAAGGGAAGCAAGTGAGACAGAGAGAGAAGAAGCAAAGGAGCCCAAGAAGAGACGCATCGCGCCCACCCCAGTGGAGTCGAAACCGGCGTAGGATGCTCGCCGTGAGAAACCTTACAATCACATGGCCGATGCAATTCATGCAATTTGATGCCACTCGGGCATGTTGGTACAATGGGGCCTATTGGGAATGAATCGAGGCGGCATTTTGCTGGCCAAGTTGAGCAGGACCACACTGTAACAAGCATATTTTGGCGTTTGCGAGTTTGGTTCGGAAGGAGCTGGCTTCGCTACAGGCGACAAGGCTTCGCCAGCAGCGCGACTGGATGGGTGTTTTGTTTTGAAAAGGCTAGGTGTGTCGCGGACGTACCATAGGGGCCGGCCTTTATACGATAATCGGGCAGGGGCATTGTGAGCCTTGAGCCTAGGTAGCTTCATGCAACCTTGGTGATATGAAAAGGCGGGCATGCCGTGTGCTGGTTGTGTATCCGTAGGCCAAGAAGCAACGAATACGGGGTAGTTAGTTCATGACAGGAGCCCAGCCCATCCTACGAACGAAGCCGGTGACGCCCTCATGACGAAGGATATCTTCTCCCCGCCGTCCGGTGACAACGCTGCGCTCGTGGTCGGGGCCATAAACGTGGAAGGGAAACTTGAGTCGAGCCGCCTCTGGAGACGCTTGTGTAGAGCTATGGGTGCCCGAATCGCCGACATTGCCATGATCCGGGCCGGGAATGTCCCATACCGTCCGGCCCTTACGCTTCTTGGCCACGAAGCCGCACGCGGACCGGTCAAGGGAGAGGTACCAGCGCCGCTGGTGGATGCTGCCGATGGAATTTGACGCGCCAGGGTAGGCGTTCGTGCGACGGACCTGTTCGTCCTCTAATTCTCGCAGCTCACGGTCCAGGGCCGAGACTTGTTCCGCTTGGTGCGCTTCTTCTCCCGGCGGAACAATGTGCTCGTCATGATCACCATCATCCTCACCTTGCGTGTCCGCCCCGTCGTCAGACTCACTCGTCTCAGGGGGCGCGGCTTCAGCGGCCCTCGTCCGTCGCCGAGCCCGCGGCTTGCGAAGGCTCTTGGCCCGGCCGGAGGCGTCCTCGGACTTGGTGAGGCGCAGGTTGAGGACGTAAGGATCCGGGAGCCGGGAGCCGTGCAAACGGAGGCGGATCTTGCGGCTGTGAAAGGCAGCTTCGAGGAGGGCTTGCTGCGTGGTCGCAGTGTCATTGGAAGTTGGTGAGCTGGACGGCGAGGACGGATCGTGGCGGGGATCGTGTTTGCTTCGGCGGGGGAGGATGGAGTATGTGCCCGTGTCCCAGATGAGGAGCGAGCCTGTCTGTGGCGAAGCCGTCTCGACGAGATGGTTCTGCGTACGCGCGCCGATGGTCAGGTTCCATGGGCCCGTCATGGTCGGGCCTTGAAGCGATGAAGACTCACCCACAACGAATGAACCCTCGTCTCGGTCGCGTTACGGTTCAATCGCCTGCTGTTGGGGTCCCCGGGCAGGCCGTACATGATGGCCCAGCTGACGCTGCTCTTGCCGTTGATCTGCAGGCGCAGGTCGTAGTGCGTGCCGGCGACGGGGTGGTCATGCTGGTGGACGACGAAGTGGGCGCCATGAGCGCTGTCCACGTTGGACGAATACAGCTCGGCGTACCTTGGGATGGACAGGAGCGGCGGCGCCGGGGACGAGGAGACGCACGAGGAGAGGTGCGCGGCGAAGTGGGCGAGGTGGTCGGTGATGACGGCGGCACCGGACTCGATGGCGGCCGAGGTGGGCGGCGCGTCCCCCGGGGCGTCGCGCCGGGCGGGCGGGGACGGGGACGAGGACGGGGGCTCGAGGGTCCACTGGAGGTTGCGCTTCTTGACGAGGGGATTGGGGATGAGGTCTGGGCCGGCGGGCCGCTTGGCGCCGTGGGAGGCCATGGTGGTGATGGCACGACGCTGAAGGATCTCGTCGAGGGCGTCGGCAGCGGCGCGACTAACCGTGGGGGCGCATCGTGCGCATGGCTTCAACAGCAGCAGTCTTGTATGTGCGGGCAAGAGTGGATGAGGATCTTGTTTTACTGTAGGTAGAGTAGATGGCGACGAGAAGCTGCGGTCACGGGTGGTGGTGTGTCCCAAGTTGATGCGATGTGATAATCACAGGCCAGCCCTACGAGGCTGACCGCTGAGCGTCTAGGTAAGCAAGTAAGGTAGGTGCGCAGCAGAGGAGGCAGGCATCGCCGCCACGATGCCATCCACGCCCGTCTTCACCCTCACTCATAGTCAAACCCTCACCGAGACCTGAACCTTGCTCGGCTCGGTGCAGGGGAACGTGGGAATAGCGCGCCTGCATCCATCGCGCCTCGCGGGCGCCGAGAGTGCCGAGGCACATGGCAAGCGTTCCCCAGCCCGTCGGCTCGCCCCCACATGGCTGGCCCCCGTCACGGCTCGCAGGCGCTCCCAGATCCTCCGCCACCACTCACTCCGTCTCCGTCGCTCCAGTCCATCCTCCGCCTCCAGACGCCGTCGTCGTCCATCCAAGCCGCCAGCGCGAAAACCTTTTTCTTCCATCCAAGAGCATCCCGCGAGTCGCTTCCCTTCGTCGAGACGGCCCGCTGCTGTCGACAGCGTCTTTGGCCCGTGCCGCCCTACCCTTTGTTTTTCGTCGGGGCCGTTGATCGCCTCGCACCGACGTCACACTTCGATCCGCGGCTCGCAACACCCTCCTCTGTCGACCCGAGCCAGCCAGGGAGAGCCTCGATAGTCTCTTGCCCTCGCGCTGCGCTGCACCGCGCTGCCTGCGACAATGGCGTCGCCTCCAAAGCCTTGGGAAAGACCCGGCACGGCCGCGGCACCCTCTGGTGCGTCGTCTCCAACCTCTGTTCGCCTTGACCCTTCACGTGCTGACGAGCCAACCCTCACCGTGTAGCATCGATAGGGATCCCCTCAAGCACAACCTCAGCCCAGACGACGGCATCGTCACCGGAATCCGCCGCCGCCGCTCCTCCAATCCCCGATCGTCCGTCGTCGCTCACGTCGGCCGTTAACCAAAACGCCGCTGCCTACAGCCGCATGGGCATGGGCGGCGTCGGCGCCTCGCCATACAGCGCCTATGGCGGCGCCTACTCGTCGCCGTACTCGAGCCCCTACTCGCGCTTCGGCGGCATGGGCGGCATGGGCGGCATGTACGGTGGCGGCTACGGCGGTGCCTACGGCGGCATGGGTGGCATGGGCGGCATGTACGGGAGCATGTACGGCGGCATGCCCGGCATGGCTGGGAACGACCCCAACAGCTTGACCAACAGCTTCAGCAACAGCACGGCCGCGACCTTCCAGATGCTCGAGGGCATCGTCACGGCCTTTGGCGGCTTCGCCCAGATGCTCGAGAGCACCTACATGGCGACGCATTCCAGCTTCTTTGGTACGTCGACACTTCTTCCGTCCTTGACTTCCGCATGCTGACCACGCTCAACAGCCATGGTCTCCGTCGCCGAGCAGTTCGGCAATCTGCGCGACACGCTGGGTTCGATCCTCGGCATCTTCACCCTCATGCGCTGGATACGCACACTCATCGCCAAGCTCACCGGCCGCCCTCCTCCGGCCGATGCCATGGCTCTCACGCCCGCCGCCTTTGCCCGCTTCGAGGGCCGTACTGCCGGCCCTGACGGCGCTCCCGGGCCTCCTCGGGCTAGCCGCAAACCCCTCTTCTTCTTCCTCGCCGCCGCCTTCGGCCTCCCCTACCTCATGTCCAAGATGATCCGAACCCTCAACGCCTCCCACGAGGAGGAGAGGCGCCTCCAGCAGGCCGCTCTCGACGCCCAGCAGCCCGTCGACCCCTCCAAGCTCGAGTTCTGCCGCCTGCTCTACGACTTCCTGCCCCAGGCTCCCGGCGGTAACAGCTCGAGCATGGAGCTCGAGGCCCGCAAGGGCGACCTCGTCGCCGTCCTGACCAAGAACGACCCTGCCGGCAACCCTAGCGAGTGGTGGCAGTGCCGCTCGCGCGATGGCCGCCAGGGCTACCTGCCCTCCACGTATCTTGAGGTCCTCAAGCGACCTGGCACCGACGTCAAGCAGATCAAGGCCAAGGCAGCAAGCGATAGCAGCAGAGCCAACTCCATGACGAGCGTGCCCGAGGAGGGCAAGAAGGAGTATGCCACGGCTGGGGGCATGCAGCGGGGGCATTTCTACTCATGAGGGAGATGCATTATTTCTTCTTTTTTTCATGATGCGGCAAGGATTTTTGTACATCAAGTCTGGGGGGTAGGACTCATCATGGGGCGATATGACAGTGGGGGAGCTTGGAAAAACGCTCACAACATATATATCCCAATAGGGCGCATGCGAGCGTTCCGTGTATTTTTTCTTCACATTATCAAAAAGACTCTGACGGTCCACCACAGCCACTTTTCGTCTCGTACTGGGCCTCATAACCCGAGCAGGATTTTGCGATGCGGCCCCTCTGCCAAAACGCCCTGGATGCGATGAATCTACAGTATCTACAGTCGCGCCAGTAAGTACCGTTGCACATCCCTCCGCCATGTCTAGCACCGATGCCCTGCCTTGCCAGCGCCTAGCCCTCGGCCTCGTAAGCGTTGGATTTGTGCTTGGGTATGAACTGGAAGCCCGGGTGGACCGGCCCCAGGAACATCTCGCTACGTCACGTTAGCATCGTGAACGGATGCGGGAGGCGAAAGTTGAACGAAGGCATGGTGGGAGGTTTCACTTACGAAATCTTGATCCAGTCCTTGTAGTTGTTCGACGCCATCAGCGTCTCCAGCTCGTCGCGGCCCTTGTACGCCGGCGGCCGGTCGTTGAGGCTGGGCGGCAGGTACTCGAGCAAGCCGATGGGGATGTAGCGGTGCGCGAAGCTCAGCCACTCGAGCAAGAAGCGCCTCGTGAAGCCGACGCCCAGCTCGTCCGAGCCCCAAGCCTCGAGGCCGTAGCGCACGAACTTCTCGATGTAGCCCAGGCGCTCGCTCGACGACTTGTCCAGGTACTGGCCCTTTTCAATCTCCTCGAAGATCCAGGGCTTGATGAGGGCGCCGCGGCCAATCATGACGCTGTCGACGCGCGCCTTTTCGATGTTGTCGAAGTAGTCGACGTGCGAGTAGCAGTCGCCGTTGCCGAGGAAGTACATGCGGCCGTCCTTGGCGTTGGGGAGGCTGCTCGCGTCAGGCTCCGCTGCTGTGTCCGTCAGGGCGTCCTTCTGGGCGTTGTACGACTTGATCAAGGCCGCGCATTCGCCAATGTAGCCCCAGTCGGCCCTCTTGGTGTACCGCTGCTCCCTGCTGCGGCCGTGGAGCGTCACGGCGGCGCACCCGGGGGCGCCGAGGCGCTCGCGGTGCTCGCGGGCGCCAAAGGCCAGCCGGTCGAGGAGCTGCGTCGCGATGGGTCGGTTGTTCTTCACGCCCGTTCGGATCTTGGCGGTGATGGGAATCTCGCCCGACATGGCGTTCATGCCTCGTATCATGCGCTCCATCTTGGCCTGCGAGTCGAGCAGCCCGGAGCCGGCGCCAGACTTGAACACCATGTCGATGGGGCAGCCACAGTTGAGGTCGATCAGGCGAAGGTGCGGGCAGAACCGGTTCAGAACGTCGGCCACCTTGGTCACCATCCAGGGCTGGTTGCCGGAGATTTGGGCGCCAAACTTGAGGTCCTTGGCGTTGTCGTAGTTGTCGAAGACGAAAGTCTTCCCGGGGTTGAATTTGGGGGGCGAGATCTCTGATTCGTGAGCCTTCAGGAGCGTCCAGTCGGCCTTGGAACCTTGAAGGAGCTGCATGCCCATCGCCATCTCCGAGTAGGTGACCTGGCAGCCCAGTTCAACGGCGAGCCGTCGGAACGGCAAGTTTCCTTGCGTCGTCAGGGGCGCAAGAGTCGGGGTTTCCGGGCCGAAATAGAGGCGTCTCTTCTCGGACGGCTTGAATGGCGGGTCGACGAAGCGCGCGCGAAGGTCCTCGATGTCTTCAGTAGAGTCGCCCTTCTTTAGGTGATGAAGGTCATTGGTAAGTTGAGTCTCTTGGCTGATCCACTGAATGTACTGGTCGGCCTTTGTGAAGTCGGTGCGCTTGCGGTTGAGCTCGATCTTTTGAGACATGGGGACGATGTTGAAGACTCCGAGACGACGCTCTGCATTCTCTTCTGCGGTGACATCTGCCTCGGTCTTTTCCGCGCGCTGGCCGTCGTCGTCGTCACTCTTCTTGTTAGTGTCTGTCAACACGAGCTCCTTGCGTCCATCCTCGCGCTCGACTTCCTGCATGTGGCTCTTGACAAAGCGACACTTCCAACCGGAGGGACACGAGCCGTGCTTTTCAAAGACCGGGCATTTCCCTCCAAAAGTCTCAGCATCTTCCCGACGTCCCTCTGCGAGATACTTGCGAAGGTCGTGGCAGAGCTTGCAGCGGTCCCCGTACTTGCACTCGCGAGGCGAGAACTCGGGGTAGAAAGCCCTGCTGTTGCAGAGGGGAAGGGCATCGTCGAATCTTCCAAAGGTCCGTTCGGTGTTTTGTCCCTTCTTCTTCTTCTTGTCCTTCTTTCCCTTGCCACCGGCGTCTCTGTCATCCCGCCTCGGCTCACCGTTGGCGTTGCTGCCTCTGCCCTCTGCTTCATCGTCGTCTACAACTTCAGATGAGTTGTTGGATGGAAATACTTCCAACAGGTATCTTGTGTGAAGTTAGCTAGGGCCCGTTTGGAATATCAAGAAAACGTTTTCGTCTTACTCTTTCTTGATAGGGGCGCTTCCAGTACGACGATTTCGACCATCGGTGACGCTCTTTGCGTCGGCCTCCTTCTTGGCTGGGGCATCGTGCAAGCCCTCTCCAGGTACCTTTGTGCCAGCTCCATTGCTCTCGTTGGGGTTGGCTGAGTCGTCCAGCTTGAGTCGTTTCGCGGCTCGCTCCTCGGGCTGCGATGTGACGGCTATGTTGCTGGCATCGTTGGCGAGCGCAACACGATCCTGCTCGACAGGAGCACCATTCATGTTGACGTCAGACTCGCCGGTCATTCTGGATAGATATCCCCCGTATTTTGCTTCGTTCGATGAGGCTGAGTACTGGTGGCTTAGGCGTATGAAAGTGAAAGCCAGATGCGTGAGATGAGTCGATCAGTGACTCGGCAGTGCACGTCGTGGCTTCCGCATGCAAGGTCAAATATATACTGACGACAGAGTCGGTTTCAGAAATGTTGCGACAGGACCAAACAAAGGCGTCCTGGCCGTCTGGCTCGATGTGAGAGAGTTGAGATGAGTTTTGCTGTGGAGGCAAAAATTTCAACCGCTGCGGTTTGAGGAGGGACGGGAGCTAACACTGGCAGCGCTCCAGCAGGTGTCCAGCAGGTGGTGAGCGGCGGGCGCCGCGAATAGTGTCCAGGCAAGTTACATGGATGGGGCACGCGACGCCTTGCACTGGATGAAGAGGATGGTGGGACTCGTCCAGTCAATTGAAACCCACAAGTCAGTGATTTTGCCATTGGATATCTCATTCCGCAGAGACTTGAGACGCGAACTATCGGGCTGCAGATCATCCATTCTGCTCAATCGATCCTGGGCTCTGCTCTACTCGGCGTGGCGGGGTTGCGGGGGAGCTCAGGCAAGGTACCTTATTAGTGGCCCCTCTGCACCTCCAACACCTTACGAGACGTCTCGAACGTCCGACCTCAACATCGCGACCTCTCCGCTTGTTAACTCTGGCCTGCTCTCCCCGGTTGCACGGCCGCATACAGCGTCCAAAACCACTTGCGTCGCCTGTCCAGGGGCAATGAATCACCGCCCGTGAGACCATGGCGGACTCGGGCAGGTCTGCGGACAAGCTGGCCAAGTCGCCGCAGCCGCGGACGAGCAAGATCAAGACGGTGCGGTCGCAAAAGATAGTTCCGGATGCTCCCGACGAGAGACCTGGTCGTCGAGACGACTCGGACGAATCCGAAGACGAACCCCAGCCGCTGCCTCGAAGCCATACTCCCGGCCACCTGGCTAGCAAGAGCATCAACGACCGGCGACGTAAGCCTTCGGAGCTCTCCATGCGGCAGAGATCCCAGTCGGCCTCGCAAGTCTCGTCGCTCTCGAGGCCAGCCACCGCAGGCGGCCACAGATCGAAACCCCCTCAGGGCTCCGGTGGCGACGGCAACGACAAGGAACAGAAGAACGAGGTCCCGGCCCGGTCGTCCTCGGCCGCACCGGACCGTGGAACCTTGTCTGCCTCGGCGACGTCACGACAGACGGCCGTCAAGATCACGCGTCCGCCGCGAGGCCAGCACATACCCTTCCCTGCACTCCAAGACCCCAAGGATGCCCCAGACGTTGAGCCGGCACCGGCGTCGGGCATGTACTGGTCGAAGGCCTTTGTGTCCGGCTCACCGCACTCCAACTTTCGCGCCCACACGACAACGCTCATTGGCTCCAACGTCTACGTCTTCGGCGGCTGCGATTCGCGGACCTGCTTCAACAGCATGTACGTTCTCGACGCCGATTCCTTCTACTGGTCGGTACCGCACATGGTCGGCGAGATCCCGCTGCCTCTGCGGGCCATGACCTGCACGGCGGTAGGCAAGAAGCTTGTCGTCTTTGGCGGCGGCGATGGTCCGGCCTACTACAACGACGTCTACGTCTTGGATACGGTCAACTTCCGGTGGACGAAGCCTCGTATCGTGGGGGACAAAGTGCCGTCTAAGCGCAGGGCGCACACGGCGTGCCTTTACAAGAATGGGATATACGTGTTTGGGGGTGGCGATGGAGTGAGGGCCTTGAACGACATATGGAGGCTCGATGTCAGCGACCCCACCAAGATGTCATGGAAGCTGGTGTCAAGGCCCGAGAAGACGGTGTCTGGTTCCAAGGCCAGCAAGCCAAGAGCCCGAGGCTACCACACGGCGAACATGGTCGGCAGCAAGCTCATCATATTCGGGGGCTCCGACGGCGGCGAGTGTTTCGACGACGTCTGGGTCTACGACGTCGAAACGTACGTGTGGAAGGCCGTCAACATCCCCGTCACCTTTCGCCGCCTGTCTCACACGGCAACCATTGTGGGCTCCTATCTCTTCGTCATCGGGGGCCACGACGGCACCGAGTACTGCAACGACGTGCTCCTTCTCAACCTCGTGACGATGACGTGGGATAAGCGCAACGTATACGGGAAGGCCCCGAGCGGACGAGGCTATCACGGGACCGTGCTGCACGACAGCAGGCTGCTGGTGATCGGCGGCTTCGACGGGAGCGAGGTGTTTGGCGACGTGGTGATATTGGAGCTGGCCGTCCACGCCTACTACTCGCAGATAAGCCACTTCACCATCGAAGTATGAGGGTTGGCACGTTTAACGAGATGAAAAGCCTTGATGAAAGCGTCTCAGTCACACGAAGCCCGAGACCCCGCTGGCTTGAATAATGATTTCATTGATGTCGTGTAGTTGTACATATAAGATTTACAGCTTTTGCGTGACGCAAATAGTTCCCGCTTTTGTTTCCAACGTGGTACGCCCCAACTCCGGATGCCCCGTGCGAAATAGTATGATGCCTCTGGCAAAGAGTTTTGGAAAGGGTAAAGAGGAGTTGTGTGATGTGTGGTTGGCTTCGGTGTGATCAGTTGTCGTAGATGCTACATGGCATGACGATTCTAGGCTTTGTGGGCGTTTCTGGCCGCAATCCGTCGCTCCTCGGCCTCGACCATGTCTGCAGACAAAGAAGTTAGCATCGCATCGTCCATGCAGCTTTGCCGAAGCGCAGGGTGCAGAACTTACCCTTCCACAGGTCCTGGCCCTCGTACTCCTCCTTGTGGATCTTCTTCTCAATCAATTGCTTGTGCTCGGGATCGTTGGGGTCGAGGACCATGACCGTCTCCCAGCGGCCGCTGCCCTTCTTGGCGTCGTTCATCTCGAAGGCGGCAGAGACGATGAGGACGGCGAGCGTCAGGCCCTGGGCGTAGACACGGGCCTGGACGACCTTCTGGGCGGTGCTCATGGGGGCGCGGCTAACAATGGCGAGGGCGATGCCCATGCTGGCGAGCCACGAGGCGAAGACGATGCTGTAGCGGTTCTCCCGGCCCCAGCTCTGGAAGCGCTCGTAGGCGGACTGGTTGGCGCGCTGGATCTGGGCGGCGCGGGCGCTCGCGTCCTGGTAGTTGTGCATGGGGTCCAGGGAGCGCTGCAGCTTGGTGCTGTAGCGGTCGGCGTTGACGATGGCGCCGAAGGTGCCCGACGAGGTGACGAGGAAGGTGCGGAAGGGTAGGGTGAGGCCGCGGAAGGCCGGCCAGCGGCGAGAGGCGAGGATGACGCCGCCGAGGCCGAGGGCCAGGCCGGCGGTGCCGCCGATGAGGCCGCCCTCGACGACGACCTTGTAGTGGGCCTCCTCCTCTTCCTTGCTGAGGATCTTCATGGCGGGCGACGGAGGACGGGGGGCGGAGTCGGCGGGTGGTGCTGGTAGAGGAGGACGGGAGAGGAGGACGGGAGTTGAGGACGGGGTTCGACTCTCGGCGGCGCGGCGGGTCAGGGACGCTCGTTGGCGGAGCTTCCGTCGGCGGGCTCGCGGCGGGGATTGGCGGAGGTCACGGGGACAGAGGGCGGACAGGTAGGGCACTCGAGGCGTTGGTCCAGCAAAAGGCGTGGAGGGATCGCGGCGGGTGGGCGAATGTATAGAAGTCTGAGGGCGATGACTGGCGCAGCCGGGCCGCTCGCAAAAGACGTCGTACGATGGGGGTTCAGCCGGAGCCCGCGGTGGGTCCCGAACCAGGAATACGCCCTGCCTGCCCGACGAGTCCGAGAAACAGGGAAGGGACGGGTGCGAGTGCTGGGCGCGCGCTGCAGGTAAGCCGGCGGGCGGTACCGGTTCCGAGTGCGGCCGGCAATGGGTGCGATGCGATTCGATGCGATGCGATGATGTGCTATGATGCGGGATGATGGGACGGTCGAGTCCTCTGGAGCCGGGGCGCGCGCCCTTAGATATAGGCCAGGCCAGCTGAGCTGGGTTTCCGCCCAGTTTTTGCGTCGCGAAATGCTCCGTGCCCAGATAGCCTGCCTACCTATGTCACGTACGGATGCAGCGCGGGCTGCTGGGCATTCCGTGGAGATGCGGCTCCGGAGCCTCCCGCACACGACGAACGCCGAGCGAATCCCGGCCTCGCCCGCCCGCCAGTCACCGCGGCATCGCCGAGCATTCTCCAGCCAGATAGATGTGCTCGCATGTGTGCGCCACGCATGATGATGCAATTCCTGGGCCTCGAAACCCCAGTGCGCGACGTCCTCTCATTCTCTTCCTCGCCGAGCAACTCGAGTTCGTGTCGTAGGCCACTCTGGGCCGGAAGGGAAGCGCGTCTCGAGACTCTTGGGTCTTGGGTGGATGGAGCTAGCAAGAAAAGGGCGCGCTCGCGCATGCGGGTAGAACCAGACCCGTGGGACCCATGGTCCGAAAAGACAGTCGCCGGGGCCCAGGACTCGCGTGGCCTGCCATGCAACGGCTTCCCATGCACTGTACCAGACGTAGCCCTCCCGCGCTTTGTCCATGAAGTCGTCGAGGGCCTCTGCTCGTACATCAGCCCCGGACGGATGGTTCTCGTCCTCGTGCGCACTCGTACACAGAGCGCTAGCCGCTGCTATGAATAGGCACCTTGCGCAGTGATCACGGAAGCAACCGTCCGCGTCTCGACGAGGATGCACCTGTGTAAGGCCATGGCTCGGGCGCCTGTGGAGCGCCGTCAGAGGCGCCCAGAGGCGCCAAGGAACGCCGCTGCCGGGAACAAGGCTGCGATTGAGCACTTACAGGGCAACTCGGATACGTTAGGCTGTTGGCTGGTCCAGTCGGAAATGCGTCTTTTTGTCGGCTCCCCTGGCCGTGCCGGGGCCGGGTGGGGGACACTTCTGCACGAATCTGCGAGCGCCCCGGCATCACGGCTACCCTGTATTGCTCTGCACCGCATGCTTTACTCTTTGTTGTACGGCAGCCCTGCCGCAGGGCCAGGTCTCTTTGTCCTCACTTGATCATGGATCGGGCCTTTTACAGTACGAGTACGCAGCGCAAAGATGGAGTAGAACGTTAACGTAGTGCGTCTACTCCGACAGAGGCCGATACATGCCTCGTTGGGCCCGCCTACGGCCTGAGCTGCTTCCAGAGACGTTGTTCCGCGTCTTCGGTCAAGCCGTTACTGTGTACGAGTATGTATGATGATCGCAATGCATGCAACACCAAGCACAAGGTACGGACGCGCGTCCTTCAGTCACTCTAGTTCCTTCAG
Organism: Tolypocladium album; assembly: GCA_024341135.1. Taxonomy (NCBI): domain Eukaryota; kingdom Fungi; phylum Ascomycota; class Sordariomycetes; order Hypocreales; family Ophiocordycipitaceae; genus Tolypocladium; species Tolypocladium album. The sequence goes on along the minus strand of JALHCF010000175.1, from coordinate 263,091 downwards.
TTCCTATACGAGCGCGGACGCTTTGTTCGCACATTGGCAATGGCCGCGGGCAATCATCACTCTTTGAAACCCCCTCGGAAGCCAGTGACGCTGGCTTCGTCCCTTAATAAACTAGAGGCGCGCCGGTACGCGCCGCAGGCCGACTTGTTGCCTTGGCGTGGATTTGTAGGACGAGTACGGAGTACGGGCACGGGAATAATCACATTCAAGCCGGCAACTAACGCTGCAGTGCCGACAGTGGCGCGCAGCTGGGCAAACGGCGGTTCCCCGGCACGAGCAGCGTCTCCGAGTACGACTGCCCCGAGAAGCTCCTCACCTCGGGCCGGATGTTACGAGATCGAAACCCACCTCATGGTGGCTCCGACCGCTCGAGACGCCCGTCTCAGGGTCGAGTCGAGTCTGTCAGGGTCCAACCTCACTGGGTCCGTCCCATTGCATGGCGGCCCAGTCAGCGAAGCTGTGGAACGGGCCCATTCGTTCCATCAGCAATCCACGCGCCTGAGGAGACTCCACAAGACAGCCCATCAGCCCAACCGAGGGCACGTCCGCCGAGGACCGTCACGGGCAGGCGAACGGAGCCGCGCACGAAAGGGCGCGTGGCGTTTTTGGCGCCGGCCCTGGGACATGCTTGTTGCATGGTGCTGGCTCGTAGCGCCTTCGTGCTTTACCGGAACCAGACAGGCTGTGCGTCCAGTGCCTTTTTTTGGCAGTCGTGAAGCCTGGGCTATACCGAAATGCCAAATATTACTATGCGCAGGGACGGGCGAAGGAAGAATGCTGAAGTGCGCCCGTCGTGCAAGGGATGCGGCGGTAATAGTAGGAGGGAGACGTGCGTGCGCTCGCAGGGCCGAGCCACTTCAGCTCCGGAGCCCGTTGCGCCTGAAACGCAAGTGATGTTGTTGACACGGCCGGATCACGAAGCTCAGTGATGGACGCAGGCGGGTGACAGGAACACTGGAGCTGCTCCCTACTCGTACCAAGGCTTAAAACTACAACTAAGAGATCATCAGTTGCTGGATGTTGCCGATCTGGCGCTTGCGAAACAAGCCGTGGGTCTGACTCGGACGGACGGAGGACCAGCAGTGCAGATGAATCGCCGTGAGGCTTCAGCGGCAAAAGGAGATGGTTGCAAAGGGGCCGCAGCTAGCTCTTGAAAGTGGCCCACCACGTGTCTGCCGAGTGCCTGTGATGTGCAGGGTCTTCTCGGGAGAGAGAGTTACGAGTACAGCTCATATACAGCCTGACAGAAGCTCCTGGCAGGGATGCCTTACTCGTACACGAGTAAGGCGGAACAACAGCGGAATATGCCTCGAGGCACGGTCGATGTGCTCCCGGAACAACGTCCGTCAAACAGGAAGCATGCCGCCTTGGCGTAGCGAGGTCGAGATCATTGCCGAGCCAAGCTGCCTTGCCCCGTCTGTACGTATTGACGTAATAGCACGGTGACGGCCCGCTGTTGACACCGACGAGGACAGTGAGAGGCAAAGCCCACCTCGGAGCACTTGGCGTCACGCCGACAGGGCCTATGAAAGCCTGTCGACTTGTCTATCCGCACAGTCAGTAGAGCACGAGGGAGCCGCGAGTACTCTCCTGTAGCGCTCGCCAAGCTCCAAATCATTGAGAAGCGAGCCGTCGGGAAAATAAACTTTGGCGGAAAACATGGCCTTTCGCGGACCGGCCTGATGAGATCCGGAAGCCAAGCTTGGCGAGCCTGCCAGAATACAAGTACAGCTGGTTAGATCTGGCGGTGGATCAGATCAGGCCAGGGACCAGGGTTTGATGGCATTAGACGTCACAAGCCAAGAGATGGCTCGTCGAAACCTTCTACGGGCACGGCGCTGGCGCCAAAGATCCGGAGTGATCAAGGGAGGGCCTGGGGGACGTCAGTGCGAAGGACCCTAGGCATCTTGGCGAGCAGGGCGTGACGCAATGGTAATGTCAGGGCCCGTAACGCTGCCTCCAGCGCGCATCTGAGCATCAACAGGCAAATTACGGCAGATTGCGGGTTCATAATTGGAGCCGAAGGAACAGACGGAGCCGCCACGGTGTTGATTGGGATCCAGGCTGCCAGGGAGGAGGAGGAGGAGGAGTTGCCAAGTGCGAGACGAGGAGACAGGATTCGATCTGCCGTTGAACAGGCGACTCTTAAGCTTTGGCTATTGTGCAGGCGAAAGTCAATGGGACGACATCTCAAAGTGCAAATGCGCCCCCCGTCGCCGCCGCCAGGCCTGGATTCCGGGGCCGTCTCACCCAAACCGACTTGTCTTCACCTCACACGACGATGCCGCTGAACCTTGGACGTGGCTGCGCCTGAACCTTGACGATCTGATGCGGCCGGATCTCGCGCATTGCGCCGTCCCCCGAAGTCAGCATCCACATTCACCAGGCGCACGAGCACCGGCCCGTCACCTTTGCTTCTTCACTGCGCGAGGAGCCCCAGCTCTCACCGCCCGTGCCGTGATTGCGCGCCCACACCGCATTGCTTGTAATAACGTTTGGACTTGACAGCGCTCGGCCGACTGGGGTGACGCTCCCAATCCGCCCGTCCGCAATCAGCGACACCCCGGACTTGGCACGCCAGCATCTCAGCAGCATCGACGTGCCGTGTTCGCTTGGCTGCGACGTCGTCGACGCCGCGAGCCTTGGTCGTCCCGTTCCACGCGTTTCCCCCCAATCCCCATCCCATGCCCATGCCCATCATCCTCGTCCCTGGATCCCCGGCTGTCACGTGTGTGCTCGACCTGAAGGCTCGACGAGCGCCAGGCCAGACCCGCCCTGACTCGCTCGCCCGCTCCCGTGTGCCCACCCTCGAGAGCCCGTGTGTCAGGAGAGGCCCAGAGCATCCCAGCCGGTGCCCGCCGCGCTACGTCGCTCAGCCCACATTTGTCCATCTGCGGTGGCACCCGCATCCATCCAGCGAGCGACGCCCAACCGACTTACACCGTCGCCCCAGAGGCACGCCGCCCTCTCCGACTAGCGACGCCAACGACTCACACGGTGCGTCACTCGCGGGCTACGACGGGCTACGTCAGGACGACGCGCCAATCGACCCTCGGGACTTGGATGCGGAAGGGCCGCTTATCGAAGCACAAGGAGCGAGCGAGTGTACGGAGTAACTTAGTCGATCCGTGCCTACGAGTACGAGCACAGACAGCCTACCTACCTTGAACGCTGCACACCCGCAGTCCACGGGAGTCCCTGCGCAGTCGATAAAGCGGGCAGCGCCCTCGACTTTCGAGTGACACGATTGCCATCCCGTTCCCCTCTTGTCCCGTCGTCGGCCGGCCGCCTTGTGCCTCGATAAAGACGATAAAGAACGAGCGTCTCCAGGCCATCTCCCCCACGCCCTCTGCGCCGCTGAATCCACAGACGCCCGCGCCCCTTGCCGACGGCAGCCAGACAACAGAACAGGAGAGGCCAACCCGACGTTGGACCGTTCCATCTCCACGTGTTCAACCACGGCAACTGCACGTCTCGTCTCCCAGAATGCGGAGCGCGCTCAAGTGGTTTCAGAGCGCCGAGCCCAGCGGCCGGGAGCACCGCCAGCACTGGAGCGGCACTATCTCCGCCGGCGCCGCCGCCACCTCGACCGGCCCCAGCGGCAGCACCAATGAGCTGGGGCCCAGTGCGGACCACGCCAGCTCCAGCGCCACCGCCTGGGCCGGCACCACGCCAGGCGCCCGCGCTGCCCGTCGTCCATCCGCCACCACCTCTGCCTCTGCCTCCGACCCCGTCGCTGCCTCATCGTCTGCACCTGTTCCCGCATCCCCAAACGCCGACTCTCCAGCCTCGCTCATCACCTCAGCCGTGTCGCTGACACACTCGCCGTCGCCGCAGCCGACCACGCCCCCCGATCTCCTCTTCCCCTTCCCGCGATCCTCGCTCAAGGGCGCGAGCACCACTGCCGCGACCGCTCTCTGTCCGTCCGGGCCCGTTTCCATCGCCACACCGCCGCGCGACGACGCACGCTCGTCGCTGCTCAACGCCCACGGCCTCTTCGCCTTCTCCGACGCCGACCTCGCCGACTGTGACGCCTTCGAAATGACCACGGGCGCCCTCGACGTCAACGGCATGGGCCGCAGCCGGCAGGACTCGTTTGTGAGCGCCGGGCCCAAGCCCATCTCCATGAACAACCAGAACCGCGAAAATGTCAATCGCAACCGCCGGGAGTCGCTGGCCGGAAGCCTCATGGGCGGCATGAGCTGGGGAGGCATGTCGTTTGGCAGCTTCGTTAGGGATGAGTAAGTCTACCGTTGTTCGTCGACCTCCGACCGTTTCTCCCAGGGCCCTAGTGGGCGCTCTCGGCATGTGCCTCAGTCCCCTCGGGCGAGACATTTCGGATGGCGCCCCGCGTCCTCGCCCCCCATCCCACCCCCTCCGTCAGGGCCTTATCGCCGTCGCGATTGCGATGCGATGCCATGCGATGCCATGCGATGCCATGCCATGCAACAAATGCGACTCGCTCCCGAAATATTTGCTTGTCACGCTGACCTTGCCGCTTTACAGCATCATGATGCAAGGCACATCGCCTTCCCCCTTCGGCAACCCCCAGTCGTCGTCTTTCCACTCGTCCTCGTATCTTCCCAAGCTTGAGGCCAACTTCATGCGAGACTTCACCTGCTGTGGCAAGATCCTTCCCAACCTTCATGACCTGCTCCAACATTACGAGGAAGCGCACACCCAGCCGAGCCCCAACACCTCGCGGAATAATGCTTTCTCTCAGTTTGGCCAGGTCGGCATGCAAGGACCGCCGAACATGTCCAGCTCGCGGACCACGCCGACGCCCGGGCAGATGAATGCCCAGCCGTCCGGCCAGCTGGGCCAGCATCGCGTGTCGCCCACGGGCTTTCAGATGGCTGGTGCGCAGGGCACCGTCGGCAACGGCGGCCAGATGAACCCTGCGCTGGCGACCAACATGAGCGACGACATGGATACTGTCGGCGACATGGAAATGGACGATGCCATCGGCGCCATGGAGTTGGACGACAGCAACAAGATGCACCAGACTCGGCAGATGTTTGGCCAGCAGCAGCGGCCCCAACTCAGCATGAACACCTCGGGTCTCACGCAGGGCCTCCGCACCTCTCAGCCGCCTACGCCGGCAGCAGCCAGCTTTGGGCTTCAGCACAATCCCACCGTCTCATCAGTCAACACCCCGACCCTCTCGACTCAGCAGCAACTGCCGCAGCAGGGTCAGCAGAATGTCGGGATGCAGAGCGGTTTAGACGAGGACCTGCCGGGCATGCCCATGGGCGGCGCCAACACAGCGGACATCGGCGACGGCAATTTTGCAAACGGAAACAACGAATCCAACTTCTGCATCAACGACCCTGGGAAACATCTGTTCAGCCCCAACGGCGCGTTCCCTCCAGGCAATCGGACAATTCAGCAGCAGCTGGCGTCGCTTGGCCTGCAACAAGGCCAGTTCGCCGACCCCGAGGCCAACAAGGCGCTCCTGCAGCGCCTCCACACGATGATGATGCCGGAAGAGCACAAGCCCTTCAAGTGCCCGGTCATAGGGTGTGAGAAGGCGTACAAGAATCAGAATGGCCTCAAGTCAGCCTCACCCACGTAGCCAACCGTGCGTCTCCACATATGCTAACGAAGCTCAGGTACCACAAGGCACATGGCCACCAGACGCAGCAGCTCCACGAGAACGGCGACGGGACATTCTCCATTGTGAACCCAGAGACTAGTGCGCCTTACCCAGGCACTCTTGGCATGGAAAAAGAGAAGCCCTTCAACTGCGACACGTGCGGCAAACGCTACAAGAACTTGAACGGCCTCAAATACGTAAGAGCCTCCTCCCCCCAAATTCACCTGCCATGGGAGTCTAATCCTTTCTTACAGCACAAATCACACTCGCTGCCGTGCAATCCCGAGTTCAAGCTCCAGGCTCTGGCGGCCGGCTTGAGCTTGCCTGGGGTGACCGAAGATCAACCTATGCAGCAACAATAAACCATCCAAAATCAACCCAAATGACTATTGACACCGCCGGCCCTTTACCTCTGCCGATTTAGTTTCCGGCAGGCGTTTATTGGCAGGCCCTAACGGGCGATATGCCTCGAATTGGGAATACCTATAGCAATGTTCACTTCCCTCAATCTCACCCTATCCTTCAGTGGCCTTTGGCTGCCTGGCGCATTGCGACGGCGTTATTGCTTCGGAATTTCTGGAAAAGAATGGTCATCGATCGACATGACTCAACGTGGCCACCTCCCTCATGTTGGAAACTTGGAGCCGATCGCACCCCTCTCTCACTTCGCCATCCTAGAATCACACCTATACCCTCCCTCACCTTGCGTCGCCTGCAACATATGCCAACGACACCCCGCAGTGCAGATTGATGCTAGCACAAGCTTCGATCAGATCGAGATTCGCCGGCCCTCCTTCCCCGCGTTGTTGGCAGAACGTCCTGCCGGAGAGTCGCTGACGCATTTGTGCATGCTTACGAAGCGACCCGCGTTTTGTCCACTCCTACCCGAGTGAGCAACCGGCAGGGATGATCTCTGCTCCGCAGCGGCGCAACATCCCAAGACGGCCGTGGACCGGCCAAAGAGGGGACGGCAGTTTGAGTGTCTGAGCATGGCAAGGTGCATGCATTTGCGGCGGCTGTTTTGGCTTTGTATGATTCTGGAAAGGAAAAAGGCAATTTAGGGGAAAGCTGTTTCTGGTTTTCTTTTTTTCGATTTTTCAACGTTGTTTCACCGATGCCCCGCAAGCATCTATCCCGACGTTGTCTTTCTCGCTCTTCTTGCTGTACCACATGTCTGGCATCCCTTCGGCTTTACGTTGGCTGGGTTCCCACCTTGAAAACGGGGGCCCTATCGCGTTCTGAGCTCTGAAGATAGGCGATACGGGAGAAATCGGTTGATATGGGACGGAAGGGAAAGCGACTCGCACTGTTCTTGTTTTCCAAAAGTTCATGGCCATAGAGAAGGGGCAAGGACTGCTGCTTTTTCCCCCCTCCTCCTGCGTCAATCAATACATAGAATGGATGCTGTCACCGGCTTCGCCATGCCTCTCACAGTCCCGAACCACCTGCCTACTGCGTTTCCCCCCGGCAATGTCGATCCCTGGGGATCTTTGCTTATCGCTAGAGCGGATCGCAGGACTGCCGATCATGCCCGTAATGTCGGGCAACGTCGACATGGCACGGCAGATGCTTGTTTCACGTTGTGGAGGCAAAGATCATCGAGGTATTCATCTATTGGAGCTCGACAGAGGTACAACGCCGTGTATAGATCTTTTGCAAGAAGGACGATATAATAAGAGGAACCAACGCCGCGCAATGTAGCAAGCGAACGGATCGAAGGGGCAGGGCAAAGAGCAAACTAAAGCTTGAGGAGGCCAGCCTGCACCCTCCGCGCGACCCCCTCCAGGGTACGCCGTCATGATTCGTGGTGCGTCATAAAAAAGGGGGAGGACATCAATTCATCTCCATCCCATCGTCATCGTCAGCCTCGGAGTCGAGGGCCTGCGTGTGGTTGCTGCTGATGCTCTCCTTCCTCGCGCCGTGGCCCATGTCACCATAGCGTCCCGACAGGCCACCCCACTCGAGCTCCTCGCCGGCCACGACTCGGCCCTCCATGTCGATCTCTTGGGACAACTCGACGAGAGCGCTGCGCGGCAGGCGGAGGAATCCCTGCGTGCGCACGATGCGACCCCAGTGGGTCATGCAAAACGTGGCCGCGCGCTTGCGGAGCCACTCCTCGCTGGCGAGGCCGGCGCAGTACCAGATGACGCAGGCGTGGTCGACGTCCAGCTCCTTGGCGAGCCTGTTCACGCACAGGAGGCGCAGGTGCGGGATGTTGTAGATGTTGGACATGACGAGCAGGCCAGCCACGTCGGACAAGTCCGTCGTCGCATCGCTGTCAGGCTCGACCGTCCCGCGGATGCTGTCCGTATACAGGTAGAGCAGGAATGCCTTCACAACAGAGTACGGCTCTGGTATGTGCATCTTCTTGGTCTGGAACTCTGCCATTTGGGAGTTGTACAGACGGGCAAAATGGGGCCAGCGAGCCTGGAGAATGAGTTTGTGCACGTGTATCGGCTGTGAGGTGGGCGCGCCGGCAGCGAGCCAGGTCTGGTCGCGAGACATCTCGTCGGCTCGAATCAAACCCGGGCTGAAGGCGTCATCCTCTTCGTACTCCTCAGCCAACGCCGTGATGACGAAGTCTGTACCGCTGCCAGCTTCTGGAGGCTGGTTGAAAAGCTTGGCCAGATCGGCCCCGAGGCCCTTGGACGGAGAGTCCACCAGCCGCGCCGTGGACGACGGTCTCGATTCGATGCGGGACTCCGGCATCACATTGTTGCCAAGAAACCCGTATCGCCGAAGGTCGATCTCCATGATGTCGCTACGCAGGTTGTTAGCGTTGGTAAGCACGTAGATGACGGCATCCGCCTACCTGAGATACTCTTCGTAACCGTTGGGGCCGAGATCGGTCGCCGCCGGATCGGTAGGGCAGCCGAGGAGCCATGCTTTCGTGCCGTCTTCATTCATAGTGCAGTAGTGCCACCTGTAACCCGTCTTGAAAATCTCGCGGCCCTCGGCCAGCTTCTGCCAACGGAGCGTCCCCAAGTCCAGCGCGGAGAGGGAGCATTCTCTCGGCGAGGTGGTCGCGGCAGGAGTCATAAAGTCGAGCAGCGTACCCGACGAGTAAGCGTGATAGTGGATACCGGAGCCTTGGGATGGGATCGTGGATCCAGAGATGAACTTCAATGACGAGATGGACCCGGGCGCCATGGGGGCGTAAGTCTTGAGCTGAAACGAGGGAGGGTTCACCTGCGCAGTTCGGGAGTTGGCCGCGTAACCAGAGGCGCCCACGGCTGGAGCGGGAGCCATGGTGTACGGAGCTCGAGGCGAGCCGCTAGCCCTGCTCGTGATGGGTTGCCGGTCCAAGACGCCAAAATGCGGGCGAGTATCGAACTCGGGACTGCCCTTCAGGTCCAACCACCACATATCGCTTATCTTGTCCATGTCCTCGCTGAGGCCACCGAAGACCCATACCCGGCCGCCCCAGATGTATGCCGAGTGATCGAAGCGGCCGACAAAGCGCCAGGCCTTGGACCAGGTGAAGGTCCGCAGGTCGAGGTAGCATATGTCGTCCAAGACGTAGTTATTCTGGCCGGTTATGCCGCCGATGATGAAGAGCTTGTCCTCGTGCAAGACGGCGGCGTGTCGGGCTCGACCTTTCGGGATTGGGCCCGAGACCTGCGGCTGAGTCCAGTGCGCCGTCTTGAGGTCGAAGACGATGAGGTCGGAGAGGTACGTGCGATGCTCGTTCTCGCCTCCAAACACCAACAGCTTGTCTCCTTGATACAGAGTAGCCGTGTGGCCTGCGACCAAGTTAGCAAGGGGGGCTGCCACGATGCTCGGTTTCACGCCATACCCATTCGTACGCCCGGTATGTCGCCATAGTTGTCCACTAGGCTCCATTGGTGGCTCGCGAGGTCGAGCCTCAAGACATGGTTGTAGACCTCGTCGGTGTACTGGTCGAAGCCGCCAAAGGCGAATATTTGGTTGTTGCCGCAATACGTCACCGAGGCATTCACCAGGCACGCAGGTCGCTGGCCCAGGGTGCGGGTGATCTTGGGGCGGTAGCCATCTGCCACCGGACGGGCCTTTGCGGGGGAGTTGGACATGATGTACGTGTTGGACGACGACGCGGCCGACGTCGGGGTTGGGGCGGCGACGCCGAGGGACGCAGAGCTGGACGAAACCAGGCTCGTGAGGCCGGGTCCTGGCTGCGGCTGGGAGGGTGTCGCGACATGGGCCGCTGGCCCGCCGAAGATGCTCGCGGACGCCGCCGGCGGCTGCTGACTGGGAGTCGAGGGCTGCGCCATGTGCTCGGAGAGACGCATGCTACGAGGGCATGTCTCCGGGAGGGGGTTGCGCTGGACGCAGTCAGTCCGCGATGAGCAGAGAGGCTCGGGAGGATGCAGCGGTGCGGCTGCGGGTGATGGCGATGGTGATGGGCCAGGGGCGTGAACCGGCCTGGATGATGTCGCTGTACAAGTATGATGTCGTTGTCGCCAGACGGACGCCCTTTATTCTGGGGCTGATGCACTCACCGGCTGCGGGCAAATTTAGCATCGTCGCCGTGTCTTGGTCCCCCCAAACCACCACCCCCCTGCAGACTTTTCTGGGGCAAATACAGGGGCCTGGCCTCGTTTGGGACTGGCGCAGGCGGTGCGGGTATTTTCCGATTCCGGCCCCCCTCCCCTCGGTTCGTTGCCCGGACAGACGAATGGTGGGGCCGAAAGTAAATAAAAGGAATCCGTGAATGAGCAGCGCCTTTGATCGTGCCCTCGCTCCAGAAACCCATCCTCTTCAATCCGTCTCCCTCTCTGTCTCCCTTGCATTCCGCTATCGCAGAGTCTACGCTTTGCTAAAGGCCACCCTACAACTTTACACATCTCATCGCTCCCCGCAGCTATCTGATCGCCCACCGACGTTGCGGTCACCGCGAAGGCACCGTCGACGCTGTCGAACGCTGCGCACACTTACTGAAGTACTAAGCATAAATAACCTTTAGCTAGAGTGTCTCGCAGCTCACTTGCCAGCTATCGGGGCTCACTTCGATCTGCTGCCAACCCATCTAGCTGCTACCTGCTCGAGACCTCGCATAGAGCCGATAGGCATCAGACTCAGCAATCATGGCCACGGCATCAGTCACAACCCCCCTCAAGTCCCACAAGGGCTTGTTCTCGTCCCGCACCGCCGGCGGGCGGATGCCTCTTACCCCTTCGCCTCACCAGGCCTCGACCACCACCACGATGCCAGTTAACCTGAGCTCCTCTCCTTTCACTCCCGAGGGACGGTCCAGCAATGACTGCCGCGCATCTTCCAAGTCTACATATGGTGGAAACCTCATGGCGCATCTATCTCGATCTACGTCGAAACCCTCCCAACGAGAGTCTCCCAAGTCCAACATTGCGCGCGTCGTCCACACGCCCCGCAGAGCATTCGAGTTGGGTGTGTCCGACTTCACCCTTACTGGGACCGGAAAGACCCCTGCCAGCTCTAGGTCGAAGAAGGCTCCCCTCCGACAGAAGTCGACCAAGACCACTGTCAACTACGCCGGCGATCGTTTTATCCCTAATCGCGGCGCCAGCTCTGCAATCTCCAACGCCGGGTCGAGCAAGCTCAGCTCCAATGACCGGCAACGATCTAGGGGTGGCGCTTCCGAGAGCTCGTCGGTGCTGTCGTCTGCGGCGGACGATGCGGCTGCCGCACTCGAGAGCTTGAACATCAACGACGATAACGACGAGGAAGAGACCGACAGCTACTCCCGGCCGTCTCCCAACACGGTTGCCTACCAGAACTCTCTGGCCAACGCCTGTGGCGTCAACCTGAATACGCGCATCCTCGAGTTTAAGCCTGCAGCTCCCGAGTCTTCCAAGCCCATTGATCTTCGCCAGCAGTACAACAGACCTCTCAAGCCTAGCGGCGCCACCTCTGCCCAGCTGCGCCGGCGCATCGCGACCGCCCCGGAGCGCGTCCTCGATGCTCCGGGTCTCATCGACGACTACTACCTCAACCTGCTTGACTGGAGTTCCGGCAACCAGGTGGCCATCGGCCTGGAACGTAGCGTCTACGTATGGTCCGCAGATGAAGGCAGCGTCAGCTGCTTGCTTGAAAGCCCTGCGGACACCTACATCAGCAGCGTCAAGTGGTCCGACGATGGAGCTTACGTGGGTGTTGGCATGGGCACCGGCGAGGTCCAGATCTGGGACGTTGCCGAGGAGCAGAAGATCCGCAGCATGTTCGGTCACGACACCCGTGTTGGTGTCATGGGCTGGAACAAGCACCTGCTGTCCACCGGCGCGCGAAGCGGTCTCGTGTTCAACCACGATGTCCGCGTTGCCGAGCACAAGGTCGCCGAGCTCGTTTCCCACACCTCCGAGGTCTGCGGCCTCGAGTGGCGATCAGATGGTGCGCAGCTCGCCACCGGCGGCAACGACAACCTGGTCTCCATCTGGGACGCCCGCTCCTTGTCGGTGCCCAAGTTCACCAAGACAAACCACAAGGCTGCTGTCAAGGCCCTGGCCTGGTGCCCTTGGAATATGAACCTGCTTGCCACTGGAGGAGGCTCCTACGACCGCCACATTCATTTTTGGAACTCCACCTCTGGTGCCCGCGTCAACAGCATCGACACGGGGTCACAGGTTACCTCGCTTCGCTGGAGCCCCCACTACCGCGAGATCGTCAGCTCAAGCGGTTTCCCCGACAACTCCCTCAGCATCTGGAGCTACCCGACGCTCGTTCGCAATGTTGAGATCCCGGCCCACGAGAGCCGAGTCCTGCACAGCTGCCTCAGCCCCGACGGCCAGATGCTGGCAACAGCTGGTGAGATCCTTCGGCCCTTTGCCTGATGATGACGAGACACTAACGCGGTTTGTAGCTGCCGATGAGAGCTTGAAATTCTGGAAGGTCTTCGAGAAGAAGGCTGGAGCCGCAGGTGGAATTAACGGTGCTGGCGCTTCCGGCAAGGCCGACATGGTCAAGCAGATGACCATTCGATAGACGTACGTCGCGCGAACTCGTCAACGGTAGGTATGGACCGGTTCATTTGCATCTCGATTTCACGGAGCGGTGAATTTTGAGCATGGCGCCTGGAGTTTTTGCGTACCATTTTCGCACGTGGTACGAAAGTGCTTCTCCACGCTGAACGAACAGAATGGGACAGTCCGAACATGAGCCACGACAGCACGTCACTAGAGCCCCTGGGGTGACCAGGAGATATGTTGCAGGGATGGGAGACAATGGATACCTTAGTCAATACTCGCAGTACTCGATAGAGTAGAGTGTGTCATGTAGAGCTATTGGCAGTGTTTTGGCTTCCATAGTCAACGGACGGACTTGTTGCAGTGATGCTTGCTAGACTGGCACGTGAACGATGAGTTGTTCGTGATGTCATTTGTCTGGGGTATGCCTGGGCATTTAAACAGACGAAGAATGCTCAGGCACCATGTGGGTTTAGATGGCACGACCGATTACGAGGAGGGATTTTGAGAAAGCGACTGTGCCGGCACTCATCACTGTTGAGATGTCGCTGCCCTGCAGAACGAAGGTTTTGAGGCGTTGCGATACAAACCTAAGTTGGCGGAAGTGGAGTTGGTGGTCGCGGATGACTAATCGGCGACGGTGATTTACAAGGCGAAGTCCACCCAGCGCAGGCAACTCTAACCACTGCACACCACAAGGCCAACCCACGACGAGACCGGCTGCGCGAAACGGCAACGCTGAGAGCACGAGAGAATATCGCTAGCGCACGCGAATAGCCTTATCAGAGCTGCTTTTCCGTACGACGATTCGTCCTGCTGCGCCAAGAGCTGCCGGACCGGTAAGCTTGTGCCCACGACTTCAGAGCGCCAGCGGCCCAGCAAACGTCATCCCGGCCGCTGTTGCGAGCTGCGCGGGCACTGGACTGCGTATCCACGCCCACCAAGGCGACGAAGGTGCTCTTTGGAGAGCCCAGAGAACCCTTTCGTTACGGCGCGACAAGTACATCCGACGTCAGGCGACGAGCCGAGGCAGCCCGAAGACAACCCACTGAGCCGAGACCTTCCCGGAGCGGCATATCACCATGTCGAACCAGGCCGTGGGCAACGTCTACCAGTCCATCATCGAGGAGGTCATCAACAGCTCGCGAGTCGATTTCGAGGAGAGCGGGATAGAAGAGTCGGTGCTGGAGGAGCTGCGTCAGGTAAGTCCCTCTCCTTTGACCGTCGCCACCACCATCTCCACCACCACCCGGCCTCGTCACTGCCGTGCCGAGCGAGCGACGAGTGTCTCTCCAGCGTTCTGATTTACCGCCCAACTACCCTTTTGTCTCATTGCATTTGCATTTGCTTTGACTGGAATTGCGAACGGCGAGTGCCTTCTCCACCGAGCTGACCGCTGGCGTCTGGGAGAGGCGTATGCGCTCCCTGCGGGCGGAGTCGCCGACAATGAGGCCGACTGGAGGTGGAGAGCGTTGGGTTGTTTGGCGCACCGCGGGCGGGCGAGCGCAGCGTTTATTTGGGTCTTTTTATGTTCAAGGCCCCTGCGTTGCACCGCCTTGCTCCAGGCAGCCTCGCCGTCTGATTGGCACGACTGCCTTGAATCACGTGTCGCCCAACCTCGAACTCAAGCCTGCCTTGGAGGTGCCTCGTGTTCCCAGTTGTCGGGCATGATTCCATTTATTCTTGACGATGGCCGCTTTCCGTCTGCCGTGGACCGCGAATACCTGCCGAGTGGCCTGTATAGACCGCTGTCGGGTATACTTCCCCCTTGCGGGCAGTCACATCCCTTCACCAGTTTCCCCAACGTTCTGGCTCCTTCGTCCTAGGGTTGCTTGCTAATGCAGCTTTCACAGGGATGGCAACAAAAGCTGTCTCAGCTCGATGTGGCTCGCTTCCCGTGGGATCCCAAGCCTGAGGCCCCGCCACCTGCCCAGGCGGCACCGGCTGTATCCGGCCCATCCACCCAAAGTCACCCTCAAGCACATTTCTCCCCGCAGCTGTCCCTGCCGAATGTTAGCGGCGGTCCGGCTCAGAATGGCATAAAGCCGGAGCCCGGTTTTGTGAAGCAGGAAGGCATCAAGCAGGAGCCGGGATCGATGCCTAACGCCATGCCCCCATATCCCAACTACAACGGCGCGGAAAATAAGACCAGCGTCGCGGCTAGCAGAGCCGCGCAACAACTCCAGCTCCAATACGGGATGAGGGCTGCCGGTTCTATCAACGCCATTCAAGACCGCATGGGTCAGCAGCAGCCGGGACAGGCTGGAGGCCAAGGAGAGCCGATGGCCGGTGTCCCCGCCCAGCAGCAGCAGCAGCAGCAGCAGCAGCAACCACCTCTTGCAGGCGTAGACATGGCCAACCACATTAGCAACGGGCAGACTGACGGAGCTGGGGATGAAGTGGACGATTTTCAAGGCGTTCTCCTCCAGCGTGGTGCTACGGGAAATATTCACGAGCTGGGAAGGGTCGAGATCGATCGTATGCTACACGAGCAAATCGCCGCGAAGGCCAAGGCCATGGAGGGCGGAGGCTTAATGCTTCCCCTGAAGGAGGCTACCATGTGCCGTACCGCGCCTGCCAGGAACGGCAAGGGCAAGGGCATTGCTGCATTTGACGGTGGAAATGAAGATGGCGACGATATTGATGATGAAGACGCCATCAATTCGGACCTCGATGATCCCGAGGAAGATCGCGACGACGACGAGGTCGACGACGAGGGTCTCGGTCACATCATGCTCTGCATGTATGACAAGGTCCAGCGCGTCAAGAACAAGTGGTACGTCTTGCCTTCCTTTTCTTACGCTATGCTATGAACCGATAACCAACACAAGTCATCGCAGGAAATGCACGCTGAAGGACGGCGTTCTCACTGTCAATGGGAAGGAGTACGTCTTTCACAAGGCCACTGGCGAGTACGAGTGGTGAGCTCTGCGCATCAGACGATGGCGAGGTCTCTATTACCTCACCAGAAAGTGCGCTGCAGCCTATGCGTGGGGGATGAAAGGCTCGACGGTAGGGATGGGCTGGGCGTCTCGATATTCCTTTGCCCGGTGCTTTATGCTGCATTTGATGACGAAAAGCCGCACATGGTCGTATGATGAAAGGCACAAGCATGGCCTCAGAATGAACCAGGATGACACAAAGGGTGTCTTTCCGTCAGATGATTCGTCACGAGACAAGCAAAGACTTGGGTGCTTCCGAGGAGGGGAGTGGGCGTTTGCGTATCAGGTTTGCGGACCGCACTTGTACTATAGGGAACCGGCCAAAATACAAACATGACAGCAGACAAACTCAGTGTTCGCTCTGGTGAGGCGGAGTTCGTCAGCGCTGCATGGCGCCCCTTCCAGGCTGGAGGTTCCGAACACTCGTAGTAGCCTAGGGGTAATCAGAACCCACAGGCATGACGACATGGACGCGCCAAGAGCATGCACGTCGCTTACCGCCGCCCGTCATTGACGCGCGTCAATGCAGAGTAAGCCATCTCCTGCCACAAAGCTGCGGTCCGATGCGGCTGCCGCAGCTTTTGGTCAGCATGTCGCCTCCGCGGTTGATAGCGAAGCTCTGCTTGGTGGTCCTGACGCATGAGTGAGGCGCGGCAAATCCACCGAGGACTCTGTGGTTGATCTGCAGCCGTCGCATGCATAAGCGGCGCTATAATATCGCTTGTCGCGCTTGACGAGCCGCGGCTGCGCCGTGATCGCTGCTGGGACGGTCGACCTCGGGAGAGGAGATCCCTGCTCTGTCGACGCTGTCATGCGTGCTGCTTGCAGTGGTTTGGAGGCCCATCAGAAGGTGCAGCGGCAAGGTCGGCCGCAGCGACCGGCGCGACAGCACGACGCGACGCGACGCGACCGTCTATCGGTCAGACAGGTTTGTGCCTCGGCAGCCGTCGTGGGATTAAAAAGTCCCACGGTGAGCGCTGAGAACGCTCCGTACCACGTATCGAACCGCTCGTAATTTCGCACGCCCCCGCACCTCGACCCGACAGTCTGGTTCACCCAATGGCATCGGCGGGGCGCTGGTGACAGGGGGTGGTTGTGAGCACCCAACGCCCTGAGGCAGCGGAGATTTGCTCTGCGAAGTAACGGCGGTGTAGCTTCCTGCAAAGATCCTCGTTCGTGTGCGCAAAGTCCCCAGGGGGCGTCTACATAGTGACGCCGTACCTGGGCGTGGGTGCTTCCAGATGCGTACGAAGCGTCGACGCATCCGCCACCGTCCGGACCAGTCTGAACCATCGGACAATTGTGAGTATTGAGTACCTTTGAGAGCGGGCATGTAGTAGTGGATTTGGTCGAGGTCTCTTGAGCGACAATCAGCACCCTGCAGCTCTGCAGGGACAGCTCTCTGTGCTTTTGGTCGAATACAACGTACAGCAAGACTTGCTGTGTCGGCGCAGCGTGAAACAACACTGTTGCAGGGCCAGGCGTCACCGTCGGGGCGTCCAGAAACGGGCGCTGCAAGGAGTGGCATGTGGAGCTACGGATCCCCTGCCTAGTGTGCTCACGCATACGAGTACAAGTATCGTATCCATCCAGGGGGGTGGTGATTGCCCTCCGTCCTGGATGGAAATCCGTGAGCTCGAGTACTGTAACTGGCGGGCATGTTCCTGCCTAAGGTAGAACTGGCCAGACGCATCGCAGCCCAGCTCAATGGCCGATGAGTGTTCGCGTCTACAAGTAGCGCACACATGAGATCTTGATGCACGCCAGAGACCGGGCTGCCTTTCTGCGGAGACCTGAGTCCAACTTTGTCGACCTGAATTCGGGCTGGTCCCGTATATTGAGAGCAATGTACTCCGTAAATTGTGCTCATCATCGAAGTGCCACAAGCGACTGCGGAAGGCGGCTGACTGCAGTCGGGCGGTGGTTCTTGTCGCTTCCACTCCAACGCTGGGTCTCTCCCATCGTCACGGCACCACGTGGCGACAGCACGTCCCACTGGGGTCTTGGGGAACCCCTGACGGTGCCAGTCTTTTCAAAAGGACTGCCGACCGAGAATCAGGTCCCAGGAAAGACTGCAGATAGGAAATGACCTAGGGGTTAGACACTAATACGAGAATCATATCGATGATGCTTACTTCCACAGCCAGACAAACGCGAGACGGCGCCAGGCAGTACCGTGGCGGGTAGCTGTCGTTTCTGACATGACCACAAGGCCGAAAAATAAGCACATCAACGCTCATTCTCTTGCCTGCGAGGGCGCCCAAACATAGCCGGAGGTGCTTTGTCTGTAGGGTATTTGTCCAAGCTTCTCCCACGTCCCCGGACCATGCCTTACACAAAAGGCACGCTCCGACACTGGTGGCTTGCACGTTACGGCGTGACGGCATTGTCTGTGGCCGCCTGCCGGCCTGCCACATGTAGGACTGGTGCCACTGGATCTGATCATCGCGCACTGTGTCGAATAGTTGCTCCCACAAAATGGTTTGGCACTGTTTCAATCCAAAGGTCCGGGCTATAATCTGGGTTGCGATCATCTAGTTGTACGTTGTCGATGCTATGATCCCCGCTTCGACAGCCTCAGTCAGCGTGGAACCACATCCACACCGTAAGACGGCTTGCTGAAACAAATGGAGGACCAGCCGGACTGTCGCTGCCGATCCAAGCAGTCGGATGGGGTTGAACAAAGTGCAGGGTTCAGGGGTATGAGCTTCTAGACGAGTTCCAGCCCAGAGGTCGGGCCACACCACTGCTCTGCTGGAGCATAATTCAGAAGTACCTCAGGTATAGGTACTTTGTAACGTATTATGAGGTATCGGACTTTTGCTTTCTAAATCTGAAGTCAAGGTTACTGGGCGACATGCCACGCTTGCAATACCTACCGCGCGATCCTCAAAATCGCTTCAACCACTCATGAAGCCAGACGGAAGACTATCCGAAGAGCTGGCCCACAAGAATGTTTTGATTCTGGGTGCGACAAAGTGGTCCCATGCCCAAAACGCGTTTGTTTCCCTCGCGAGGCATCGAGGCGACCCGTCCGCGGGAAGTCGTCGAATGCCGCCGGCCATCCATCACACCGACGTGTGACGCTATGAGTGGTCGCGGATTAGACCGCGGGACATTTCCCAAAGCGAAATCCCTTCGTTGGCCCTTATCGGCCGATGTCGGGCCTGTTTGGCGGCCCGGCCTGTTTGGACAGTGAAAGAAAAGCATCAGAGAGAGGACCGCATCGTCATGCCTGCATATGTTGGGTTACATTTCGGGGCTGCAGCGGAACTGGAGCCTTCAAGTTGGTGTGACCGCAATGCACTTGCTAAAGGACGATTGTCTCGCCAATGGCGCTCGAACAGCAAAACAGACCAGGCCGTCGCCCTGGCTCGAGGATCGATTGACGCAGTGAAGCATCGCACTGCCTTGGCTGGCTGCAGAACGCCCTCGAGTCGCCGGCTACTTGTGTCGGCCAACAGCGGTTTCACAATGTCACCGGGACATTGCCGCTGTAGTTCAGCGGCAATATCGCCCGACCAAAGTGATTAGAGGCCTTCGGATTGCAAAAGGCCCATTGGCCAGGCTAATCGTTGACATGGTTTGCGACTGTTAGTTCTCGCAATGAGCCAGGCCTCGACACAACCACACGCCTCAGCGTGAAAACTTGTACTCCAACCATTACATCACTCGGGTGAATGCGCTTTGGGGGCGGCATGACCCCACCGGCGCCGGCGGCGCGAGGAAGTAACGGCATAGCTTTCTGGACAGTTCGGAGAGTGGAGTGTTGTACGAGTCCGATGTGTACTTTGTAGCTTCATATCGCAAGCAACCGAGGTATTGGGGACGAATCACATGGGGAGGCGGCGCTGCGGCTGCTCGTTCATGGCAAAGATACGCCAGCGACATCTGCGATTCGCGAGGCCGGACCCCTCTACGACTGGGACGGTGCCTCGACGCCACAAATTCCATCGCCACGAGCGCTTCTGTTACTATTAACGAGCGTATTCATTTATTGTCGTTAGTCAATTTGTGCTGTAGGCCGCTGCAGTGGGTCAATTTCGGGGGCGCAAAGCGAGTCAGCAAATGCGCCCATTGCCTGTTCTCGGGCGTAGGAGGGATGCCATGGAACGGCGGATCCAGAGGCCATCTGCAGCCACATCTTTGACCCTCGTTCCGGGGCGCACGGAAAGGGGAGATCGCGAAAGAAGCCTCGGAAGTGTTGCACTGCAGCAGACACACCCCAGAGAATGGCCAGGATCGACATTATTGGTGGGCGGAACGAGGAGACGGCAGCATAGATATGCAAGGCTGATTCGAAGTTGTCAAGGCAGAAATACGTAGAAATTGACGAAAATGGCGTGTTTGACGCAATGTTCCCAGGAAAGACTACCATCCTGTGGGAGGCTGACAGAGAAAGGAAGAGAAGGAAAAGGAAGGACGAAGAACTCTGGAAAGAGGCTTCGGGAGCACATGCCTGGGGCAACGAGACTCAAGGCACCTGCCCTTCCTAGACGTACCATCTGTATTCGCACTTCAAGACGAGACTGATATGCAGGCCCGCGGCCTGAAAAGCTGGCCTTCAGTCTCGCTGCATGATCACAGTCGAAAGTTCATTCTCAGTCCCGAGGTACCGAGGTTGAGGATTCGCAATGCCACATTTATTACTGTGTGGTTGCGAAACCCCACAACGCCAAACGCAGCAACTTCCTCAGTTGTTCATGCAGCGTCGTCTCGGTTCCTCTCAGGTGGTTGCACAAAGCAAAGGAGCGAGACAAACGCGGAGGAAATACACTGATATTGGAGTCTCAGTAGGCTCGGAAAATAGAGATGGAATCGAGCGGCCTGGCACCGATCGGGGATGTTGCCGCGCGCCATGGCAATGCTCCGCGGGGGCGCGTTGCGCGCGGCCGCAGATTGGAACGACAGCACGCCACGACCACAAGACCGAAATCCTTCGCTCAGGGCGCCTTGAAAAGAGGCAGACGTCAGCCAACAGCTAACTGCAGATCATGTTGCAGGGGCTTTTCTAGCAAAGGGAAGGAGACAAGCTGGCCACAAACGATGGCGGCGCCCTGAAAGAGGCCAGATCAAGAGGACCGACCGCGAGGGGTCACCAGCCTCGCTGATGAGGAAGAAACCTCTTCGCGGCATGGATTGGATTGGGTAGTTCGGACACTAAGGATGGAAGAAGTCAAGTGACTGACAGCATCCCCGAGCTCTACGAGTAATGTACTCGTAGAGGCCAGGTCGGCGGCCGCCTTGTCTGACTTTACGGGCCCACGGGTCTTCCCTTTGCGGCCTCGCCTTGGCCTTGTTTGGCGCGTGGATGCCACTCTGCTCCACGAGCGTGGCCAATTGAGGCCATTGGCGGGAATTGCATCAGACCTTGCACAAGTCTAGTTTGCACTTCTCGGGCCAAGGCCTTTTCGACTGGACGGCGAAGACGGATGGGTGATGGCATGCTGCTGTTAGCCGGCATGCAAGTGTGCTTCTGCCCTGGTGCATGATGCGCCCCAGATGGACCCGCCCTGGGCCAGCGTCGTACGTAGGGAATACATGCCGCCAAAGTGCCACTACACACGCAAGGTACAGCAACGCGCAGGACGCGCCGCAACCCAACCTGCGCAACGGGCCTGCCTGCTGTTTACTTGTTGTGTTTGTGTTTCCTGTTGTCTGTGTCTGCGGGCGGGCGGCGCTGTTTGTCGCGAGGCTGCGAAGAGGCCATGTCCAAGACACAGTCACTGACACGAGGCTCCCAGACAGGCAAGCTGAGGTATACCAGCACGATGCCTCAGGATGATGGCGCGCCTCAGCCAGCATGCGCCAAGCGGCGGGGCAGGACGGCCGGGACCTCGAACGGGTCCCGGCGCGGACTCTTCGCCCCCACCATCATCCAGGGCGGGTCTTGCCTTCCAGCCCTCAAGCCACCAGCACCGCCGTTCCGCCCGCCGTCTAAACCTAACCTTGACCTCACGAAACGAGGCACGGCACGACATGGCACGCTCTTTGACCAGACAAAGACGAGATACCCGCCGCCCTCCGGACCTGGCGCCGAAGAGCCGCCCGCGGCGCAAGATGATGTTGATCGGCATCGTCCTAGTGCGGGCCCCCGTAACGGGCGACGGCCAATGGCGGCGAGCGGTGCGAATGGCGCGCGCAAGTGGCCGCGATAGTGCGCACCCAAACGGAGTGTGAGGGCGCAACTGGCTCAACTGGGCATAGGCCAAACCACAGCGCTGGATATTATGAGCGCATCGCGGCGCCCTGAGTCCCTCCCACGCGCCGCCGCTTGGCTTCTCCTTGCCGCCCCTGCTCGCTGCGGTTGTGCAATGGTCCCCGAGGCACGAGTAGGGCCATCTTTGGCAGACCCTGGTAGCTTGGAGATTGCGGCAACCAAGAATCGCTGGGCTTCCCGACAATTGTTCTTCCCCCTCCTGGTGACTCGCCAGAGCTGAGACTCGGCACTCGGCGTCGACGCAGGGCCAACAGCAATCCGCCGGGGGCGTCTCCGTAGGACACAGGCTCGTACGTGTACAAGTAGCACGCTTCCCGGGAGAAGCAAAATAGCGCCAGCGTCGGCGGCAGCGGCATCGCTGTGGGCGCGCAGCACTCGTACTCGCAAGGTAAGGTAAGGTACCTGAGGAAAGGTATGGAACCCACTGAGCGCACGCAGCCCGGTGCGAGCAGGTGGCTTGCCTGGCGCCACGCCAGCCCCGAGCCCGCTGACAGGGCTGCCACGCCCCCACCACCCGCGGCCGTCCATCCCTGGCTTGCCTGGATCATGGATGGGCAGGCGCCCTGAGCACCCAGCGGCCCCTTGGAGCTGCTGGAGCGCCATATCGACGACGGGCACTAGAGAAGCCGTCGCCTGGGGATTGGGCGGCCGCCCCCGGAGTGGTCGCCCGAGACCCGCTGGGAGATGCTGTTGGTTCTGTCGTTGCCGTAGCCGTCTCTGGAAGCCTTCAGCGGGGAGGGGGGGGCGTGCAGCTTAGCTTCTCGTCGATGCATCACAACGATCGTGCCCCCGAGGCTCGGGCGAGCATCGCGGCGGCGGCCGAGACAGAGCAACGGCGGCTGCTGTGGCAGTGTGGTTGTTTTGTAGACCTGTGCCCTGCCTCGCAGATGTTTGCTGGAGTTCTTGCAGGGGTCTGGCCGGGAACTGGGCGGAGCGCCGCGCTGGGGCTTCGTTTGCGTCCAGCTCGTTCGGCGCCGCGGACAGCAGCGACGAGTGCAAACACGCCCGGGGGGGCGGCGCAAGCTGCTGCCTCCCGTCTTCAGCGGCGCTTGACGAGCAGCTCGGAGCGGAAGCAAGTCGCTGAGGTGAGGTGGCCGCCGTCTAAGCCGCCGCCTGCCTACCATGTACGAGTACGCTGTGATGATGGATGGCTTTACCTGCACTCCCTCGCCGTTGCCCGCCCGCACGCCCACGCCCACCATCGGTCCCCATGCCCACCTCCAGTCCGCCTCTACACGGTACTAGCCCGCCACCGGCACCACCACCACCACCTCCAACTGAACCTTCTCGAGCTGCCCGCCTACGAGTACGAGTACCACACGTCAACCTCAACCGACCGTACCGCAGGCCGTCCCGTCCAGGTCCCGCGCCCGCCCGAGCCCAAAGCCCCGCGACCTCATGGCAGCAGCGGCACAGCCAGCGACCGGCAGCTCTCAGTGAGGTAGGCCCAACAGCATTGAATTGCACCTCGACCTGGGCACACTGTCACCCTCCCGGGTCGCCTCCGTTGCTTGCTGGGGTACCAAGTACGAAGTACCTGCTTTCCCCGTTGCGGCGCCTCTCGGCGCTTGCGCTTGCGACTGTTCGCTGGCTCGCCCCTACGCACCGCGCACCTCACTTCCGCTCTCTTCTTGGGGACGACACCACGCGCGCACCACGCAGACACAACATAGTCTGCCCAATATCTGGCAATATTAAGACCTGTCGTCCCCCGGCCTTCTTGCCTGCTCGAAACCTCTCTCCCCAAGCTCCTCTCGTCTCCGGTCCGCGCTCGACCTGCCTTCTCCTCCCTCCATCTTTGTCTCGCCCCCAAATCCTGATCTTCAGTTTTGCGGCTCTTCACCCTTCCCCGAGCGTGGCTCGTGAAAACTCAATTTCTTTCCCAGCGCTTGTCCAAGCCCCGCTGCAGCATCCAGGACTGTGTAATGCACCATTGCTGCTGAGCAACTATCCAGTCTTGGGTCTCCTCGCTTCCAATAACGAATAGCCTGGCAGGCAGCAACGACGGTTGAGTTGAACGAGAAACCATCGTGTGTCTGATTTTCAAGAGCAGCGCGGGAAGTTCGACCCCTGAACGCGGTGTATCGACCCTCTTCGACTTGTCGAATCTGACAACGGCCTTCACCGCAAAGCCCCGTGCGCTGGACAGCAGTGAGCAAGGCTCTCGGTCATTAGGCCTCTTGCCAGGGAAGTCTTGTAAGTAGTCCGCTTCAGTTTCCTATTGAATTTCTACCTGGCCCGTCTCCTCCGTGGTTTGCCCCTCGCCTTTCCATCCAAAGTCGCGACTGTTCGTCCCACGACATATCCCTTGCCCGGCTCCAGAATCTTATACGCAGATCCCCCCCTACCATTGAACCACCGGCTCGTGGTTCTGAATGATGCATCCTTCAACTGCTTCATCAATTCCATACCGCCATTTGGCTAGGACCAGCGTCCTTGCTGTATCAACAGTATACTCGTACGAGTTGGTACAGAGCTGCCTAGCACCAGTCGTTTGTCCTCGCCGCGCGTGATTTTTACCCCTGCCCCAGCTGCACGTATTCATTGTCATACACCGCTTTGACTGAATCGTGCAACTTGCATCACGGCAACCACTTGTCCATGACAAGTGACTGGACACTGGGTGCTGAGCGTTTCTTGTTCATCTTGCGCGCTGCCCACCTATCAAAGGTAGTGCGTTGCCCCGTGCCCTTGTGCACTTTTTTCAAGCTCCCATCCCTGCCGCAGACTCGCGCCTCCTATAGCCCATCTGCTATATCACACCTGCTATCCGACATCCAGTGTCCCGCCTCCTGTATCCCGCATCCTGAATCCGCATCCTGTATTCCGATTCCCATCTCCCGCATCCTGTATGCCGCATCCTGTATTCCGATTTCTGTGTCCCGCATCCTGTATCTTGCCTCCCTTGCCCAGACCCTATTAAACGCTAATGTGTGGCGCAGGCGGAACTGCTCCTCACATATATTTTCTGTGTTGCCTGTTGCTCAACGCCACTATATGACCAGTCTCGACTGCTTTGCTTGGGCGTCAGCATCTTCTGTCCGAATTCCAGAGCGGTATTTGGAAGGCAGTTGACTCTCTCTGCGTTCACCATGTCTCGTATCCCGTGCGTATCACCTCCTGAACAGATTGACTGCGCTGCCCTGCAGGCTCCTGACCTGTGGACTGTAGGCCGAGCCCGCCACAACCGCAACCGCAGCAGTCGCAACAGCTGCAAGGGTTCTGGGCGCATGATCGATTCTATGGGCTGTGGAAGCCACGGAAATATCTCTGTCCGATCGACGCTGTAAGTACCTCTGCTGGCTCGCGTCATAAAATCGGATCGTTGACATATCGTCCCATTAGGAGGAGCTCAACAGACTTGATATATTCCACAAATTCTTCCTCATCGCCCGGAACGAAGCCGTCTGCTCGCGGTCTTTGAATTTTGGCCGGCCTGCCAGGATTCTGGATTTGGGGACGGGAACTGGAATCTGGGCCATTAATGTTTGCGAGGAGTATTGTCTTTCTGCCGCATACCACTTCTACGGTCTTTGAGGCTGACCTGATGCAGATCGCAAATTATCCCGGAGATGATGGCGGTAGATCTCCACCGCATTCAACCTGCATTGTGAGTGAGACTGCTCCCATCAGCCACCCAGCTGCTCATTAGCCTTAGGATACCTCGTGGTATGATAACGATGCAGTTTGATCTTGAAGAGCCCTCTTGGGACCCTCTGCTGTGGGACTGTGATCTTATTCACCTCCGAATGCTCTTCGGTAGCATCCAGACGGACCTATGGCCGGCTACCTATCGCAAGATATTCCAGTAAGACCGCCTAATTAGAGTCCGAGGACTTCCCACAAGCTGACGTACGACCAGACACTTGACCCCGGGATCAGGCACCATGGAGCATGTTGAAATCGACTGGGTTCCTCAGTGGGACCCAAGCGGCGAAATACCCAAAAATTCCGCGCTCAACGAGTGGTCCGATAAGTTTCTGAGAGGTCTGGATCTCTTCAACCGTAGCGGCAGAGTCTTTCCGCAGTCAACCAGGCGCATGATCGAAGAAACCGGATTCGTTGATTTCAGGGAAGAAAAAATACGATGCTATGTCAACCCTTGGTCTCCCGATCCACATGTGCAACGAACGGCGAGGTGGTTCAATTTGGGGCTAACGCATTGTCTGGAAGCCATGAGCTTGATGCCCATGGTTGAGAGGCTACACATGGACGCCGCTAGTGTGAAAGAACTGTGTGCTCGTGTCGTCGATGAGAACACCAAGTTGCGATTTCACGGCTACTGCACCATGTGAGTACCCCTTGGGACAACGGTAGGGACCCGTTGTATCTTGGCTAACGCTCGATGCAGGTACATCTGGACAGCAAGAAGACCTGCTGCTGGCGAGGCCACGACAGACATGTCCAAGCCGACTCACCCCCTGCAGCCTGGGCGTATGTGAAGCAGGCGCAGGGTGAGCTCGCCATTCGGTGACGCGGGCCTTGATCGGAAGGTACACCGACCCGTCATGGGAACACTGGATGATTGATGGCAAGCTTCGGCATCGCCCTGTCGCGGTGTTGTCGTCGCGCAAGGCACCAAGACGGCACGATATTTTTGGTTCGCTGCTGTTGTCACTGCCGAGCTCTCAAATGACTTCAAGACTTCTACCCACACACTTTCAAAGTTTCAGGAGGGACACGATCCAACAAATTCTGGCATGCCCGGCTCCCGGCGCTGCTATATACAATACCCAGGTTTGCATTTGTTACGTGGCTGCTTGCAATAACAGCAGGGAGTCTGGTTTTGATATCTTTTGCAAGACGACGGTTGGGTTCTCAATGGATGTATGGCTCAGCCCCGATTTAGTTTTCATGTTCGTGGCCTGCTAGGGCACCAAAGGCTACCATGGTCCAGGGGGCAGCTTGCCCCTTCGGCTGGTCACGTTAATGTCAGTCTATCATGCGGCTGACACTGGGCTTTTTCAAATTCCATCCGGGTGTGGGGGGGACCATAGGTGTACGCGTACGGAACGGACGGCGTTGCTTCAGACCGGCGAAAATTCTCTCAAGGGAGCGGAGGCATGGCGAGTGTAACCTCGCTTGCCCGCCGAAGGTTTGCCTGTACACGTTGCTGCAGGGGACGTACAAGGCGTGGGCTGGAGTTGACCCCCACCGGACGACGCAGAGCCAGGGTTGCGATGGAGCTCTTGTTTTTGATTTTTGCGTCTGGTGCACTGGATGCACGTCTTCGCACCGTGGTGGAGTCTGGAGTGCGATCATTGAATACCACATCACAAGCAAGGATCGCGCTGAAAGCGGACGTTCTGGGCGGAGTATGGTTGCCGTCGTATCGACCCTGGCGTGGGTCATAGTAGTGGGTCAGATCTATTCACAGTTATGCCTAAATAGTACGACATGATAAGAGTATGCTGCCAACCTCAGGCTCGCCGGGCGAGCATCGACATGCCTCTCGTCGTCCGAGTCCCGACTCTGGGAGTGCACGGCCGTGGTGAGGATGTGCTGAGGTTTGTGGCCAACTTACAGGCTGACAGGCTGATCGACAGGCGGTCGCTTCCGGGGGGGTTACTGTGGGTGAGAGCCTGAGCTCTGTGGCGAATGCTCACTGTGGGAACAGTGTAAGACACTTGACGGTCACGGCGACGGCAGCCACTTCCCGGCGTCGAGCACAATGCCGGAGATGATTGATTTTGACATGTGCAGCATCTCGCCAGAGGTTACAGGACGATGCAGGAAAATGTATTGGCCGGATTTTTTTCGTGGTGGTTTTGCGAACGCGACCAACACACCTGGCAAGGCTGGCATGGACGGACCAACAGCCATCTGGTACAACGGGACAAGCCCTCAAAGTCTGGCGCCAAGACTAAGTTAGGTACTGCGAACGCCTTGTTCGCCGACGAGGCGACGACCACTGGACGGAAGGAAGAAATGCAGCTTAAAGTATATGAGGATTCTTTGCAGACTCCAGGAAAGCACCTCATTTCAAAGTGTTGACGAAGCTCTTTTTGGTCTTCTCGTCCGAGGATATCTCTTGGATTATCCACGGTCGGTGCAAGAAACCCGCCATGGCAGCTATGCATCTGATGTACAGTATTACAAATGAAAAAGAAACCGTAGTTGCGCCCGGCACAGACGCCGTGATGAAGAGCAGAGGCGCGGTGCACGCCGACTCTCCCCCTTCACCAAGGCGCAGTCCCAGGGCGATATTCCATCGAGGCCCAGCGTCAACTACGCGGCAGGTCCACGTCTATTTTAGTCCCTCCTCATGTCTATCCACCGGCTCCCTAGTCTCTTCTCCCGTTCGTGGTTGTTGCAGACGCTTAGTGGTGCTGGCCAACCTCGCCGTGGTAACCAACGAGCTTGAAACGGCCAATCATCTCTCCGACGGTGAAGAAGCCCAGGCACTCGGCAGCAATGACGCCGCCGGTGGCGAGCTGGGCCGTGCTGAGGTTGCGGACCTGCTGGATGAGGTTCTGAGGCGCCTTGAAGATGGATCCGGTCTGGACGGAGCGCCACAGGTTCTGGTAGTAGGTCTGGAAGGTGGCCATGGAGCTATCACGGGCATGTTAGAAAATTAAAATCGCGATCCCGCCCAATGCCTCCAGGGAGGGGGAGCGCTCACGGAGGGGTCATCTTCTGGCCCTGGAAGACGAGCTTGCCCATCTCGAGGCCGACCTTGGAGTAGTAGACGACGAAGGGGGTTTGTCCTGCAACAACACATCAGCCTTGAATCCATTGGGCCACGAACGGCCTGTTCCGGCACATGGTAGCGGGAGACGTACGCTCAACAAAGGCAACGAAGCGACCCGTCCGGCCGCCAATCTTGCCCAGGGCGTTGGTGACGCCCTTAGCAGCGCCGGCAATCGCCGGGCCGGCGGCGCTCGTGACGCGCGACAGGCCCTGCTGGGCCTTGGCCTGGTACTCCTTGGCCTTGCTGGCGGCGTCCTTGCCGGCAGCGGTGCTCTCGAAGCGGCGCGCGGCCATGCGCAGGGCCGGGGCGCGGATCATGGGACGGGCGAGCGACGACACGGCCATTGTGACGTGAGGCTTCGGTCTGCTTTCTCGGGGAATCGCGGGCGAGGAAGGGCTCCGGAGAGGCGAGCGAAGGCGTCGATGCGTCGGGGCGGCGGGCAGCTTGATCCGGGCGCGCAATTGACACGACAGGAGGTTGGGAGAAGGCGGTGGTGATGGGTTCGGTTCGGCTGGGACCTGGCTGGGCTGAGCAGAAAAAAAGCTCGGGAAGAATCGTGAGGGGATTCGTTGCAAGCCGAGCGGCGTGGGTCGAGTCGCCCAGTGGCGCTAAGCCTCTTTGAGCGCCAGGCACGGCGTCAAGGGCGTCCTACAAGTACATGTGCGACTACAATGGAGAACGGGGTACGTACCCGGAGCTCAGACGACTCGCACCAGCCCTCGAGGTGCACTTTGCTCGACCGCCAATAATAATGCATCTTCCTCCTGTTGCTTGCCATGGTGAAATCGCCCACAGCCTGAGAGCATTCCCTCGCCTTCTGGCCTGTGGTGCCTATCCTTGCGGCGATGAGCATGTCGAAACACATCATGTCACTCATCGTCACGGGGCAAACCTGCGAATGTCGTGCTTTCCAAAGCTACGATACGGATATACACCACCTCAGATCACCAATACAGGCGTCCGTCAGACTCATGCTCGAGTCTTCATTCTCCTCTCATGTGCCGCTATCGTGTTCCTTCATGTCTCGGCCCCTTTGCCCTCAACCCACTGCTAATCAAAGCTTTGTATCTGAACCTTGATAGCTCCGCTTTTGGGGTCTGCCGACGTCTCGAACGCCCTCACTGCATCCTCCAGCGAGAATCGATGCGTCACAAGTTTGGATAAATCAATGACGCCGCTCTCCACCAGGCGGATGGCCCGCGGCCAGGTGTTGCTGTAACGATACTGGAGCTGAATGTCGACCTCGCGCACACTGGCCCGCATGAATGGGATGTTAATCTCGTCTTTGCCGACGCCGACGATGAAGACTTTGCCGCCGAATTTCGTTGCCCAGATGGCGGCGGCGATGCTGCTCTCGACGCCGGTGCATTCCATGGTGAGGGCGGGCTCGACGCCGCCAAACGACTCGACAATGGCTTTTGCGGCGTCTTCCGCCGACATGCTCTCGACCTTGTGCGTGATGACGCGAGGGCACAGCTCCTTTGCAAAGGCCAGACGGCTCTCCGAGATGTCTGTAATGACAAGGGGGCAGGCGCCCGCCGCCGCACAGCAGAGCAGCGTAATCAATCCGATGGGGCCGGCGCCGCAGATCAGGACCGGGTCTCCTAGCTGCATCTTGGCTCTTTGCATGCCGGCAAGCGCTACGCTCAGAGGCTCGAGCATGGAACCGTTCTCATAGGACATGTTGCCAATCTTGTGGCACCATACTGCCGGATGGTTGACGTAGCGTCGCAGCAGCCCGGGCACCGGAGGAGTCGACAGGAAGGCGACGTTTTCGCAGCCGTTGTACCGACCAGTCAAGCAAGGCTCACAAGCGTTGCAGATGACGTTGGGCTCGACAGCCACACGATCACCGACCTTGAGATTTTTGACTGAGGGATGAACGGCGATGACGTCCCCGGCAGACTCGTGACCGAGGATATGATCGCCCTCGACGACCATAGGGCCTATGCAGCCCGCATGCCAGAAATGCACGTCAGACCTGAGAATTTGATTACGAACTGCCCACAGCTACAGAACGAGTGCGAGGAACAGACTCACCCGCAGATTCCAGTGCTCCGGATGGCGATGGTAACCTCGCCATCTTTCAAGTCGGCGCCGGTCTTGGCGCTCTCGGCGCTGGGTTCAGCCGCGCTGATCCAGAGATCATGCTTGGGGTTTGTGTACACTCCGATGTTCCCTTTCAACGAACCAGCAGCAGCACTGCCATTGGTTTCTGTGCCGGCAGCACCGTCGATTGCTGATGGAGGCATGCCTGGAACAGCAGGCTGTCCAAGTCTGGAAAAGTCCAATATGGGCTCCGGAGCGAGATGAGATGTGTTGCTGGCGATGAGCAGCTAGCAAAACCACGAGGATTTCGGAAAATGATGCCCGGGCTGCGAGGGGGCATTGGGAGAAAGGGGGTTTAATACCCAATCCACTCTCGCACGAGACAACGGAGGTCGGATGCGACGGGGCCTTCCGATTTCCCCGCGACTCGCTCGAGGCCGGGCGGGGGTCACCTTCAAGTGCGGGTCTAAAACTCGGCGCACGAAGGCCCGACTGGGCTCTCGCAGTGCCGCGCCAATCACAGTCCCCGGGGAGTGCTGCCATGTCGCGCGGCACCATCTTTGCGCCAAATCGAATGGCCAAGTGCTGCATATTTACATGATCAGCATCACGAGGCCAGGCGGGTGGTGCCACAGGGAGGAAGCGCTTGTGCAGTTGCCGAAGGAGATGCCCTTATCGGGCGATCTGGGCCGCCACGACATCGCAACGGATGCATGTTGAAGGTGGCTTGCCGGGGCCCGGCGGCGGGAAAGCCAATGGATCTCTGCAGATGGAGTCTGGACTGGCTCGAATTGGCAGTCTGTCGATGCCAACGCACGCGTTGCCGACGAATCCCTGCTATTGATCCAGGATCACATCCATCGCCGGACCATCTCAAACCATTCCCGCGCACCACAGCGCGGCGGCCGACGCTCGTTGCGCCAGGGTGCGGGGGTGATGGACTCACGCAGACGCAAATGGAACAAAAGCATTACGAGTAATGGGGCCTTGAGGTGGAGCGATGGCAAGGCAAACGTAGTACGGAGTACAAAAGCCAATTGCGCGGGTCACCGCGATGCATGTCCCGGCAGAAGGTACGGAGTGCTTGGATCGACACATCCTCCAACATGACATCGAATCTCGGGGAGTTCGGCGAGCGGGCCGGCACCTGAGCGGCACCTGAGCGGCACATCGCATCTGGTGCTCCGCAAGCGGAGACCAATGGGTCGGCTTCCCTTCCGAGTCCTGTCCGACCGCATCGCCGCTGGGCTTTGGAGCGGAGCCGAGCGTTCGACCCTGAAACAAACCTCTCCGGAGATGTTCAGTCCAGGAAAATTCCACCCCGCCCGCCATCTCTAGCTCAATGCGGGCCGCAGAAGCGACGCTGAGACACGGTTCTTGAGCAATATCAACATCAATACCCTGCCAATCTTTCGTCACACGCCAGAACAGAGGTTCCGTTCACGCCTGGATTTTTCGTGGCAGACGTGATGATTTTGAACCGGGCCCTGCGGGAGCGCCCTCGGTTCAGATGGCACCCCACGGGGCAACGCCCTCGTCTCTCTCGTCGCGCCGTCAAGGTCTCAAGGGACCCATGCAGGTGCTGCAAACGAAACAAACGCGAGCCTTTGCGACGACTCTTTTGGCGGACGCCCAGCATCTTCGGCGCGAGGGGCACAGCAAACCCCACAGGCGCCCGGAACCGAACTACTCCCTCGATGAAGCAAGGGCATTTGTTTGTACTCGGTAGCTCGGTGAGGGGGACAAGGGGACAATGTGCTCCACTCTGGTCTCCCGCACACATTCCAGCGGCGAGCCGAGGACGCAGATTCATCCGCGCATTCTTGTGGGGCTGGGTACCAAATGGCCTTGAGCTTCAACCCGGGTGGCTGGCCCAACGGGACGCATGCGGCATGCTTCCGCCCCGTCCGACACGAGGCGTACCATAAATACACACCTCAATGACCTCACCTCGCCGCTGAACGAATGGGCAGTTTCGTGAATTACGAGCTGGCGGCGATGCCGGCGCTGACTTGGCGGACCCAGCGACCATTGATAGGGCGGGCGCCGATTTAGTCCCACCTGGGCTCCGGCCTATGCTCAACTATTGCGGCGCGGTCCCGGGGGCTGCCCGGGTGGGCTGAAGGCTGGGCTGAAGGACGGGCTGAGGGCTGACAACGGGCACAAAAGGCGAGGCGAGAAGCACGAGAGCAGTCAGAGATTCGTCAGAATTCACGCGAGGGAGAGGAAAGAGTGTGATGGGGACAGCCAGCAGGGTCCGTTTTAATGCTTATTTCGCTGGCGGCAGGGCTGATTGTGATTATCATCCGTACAAGCTGTACTCCGTACATGATTCAGGATATCGCAATTCCTGACCCATCGCCAATTGGGCTCATCCCGGCCCCTTTTTCAGCTGAGGGCGCTCGCTCGCAGTACATGCATGCAATTAATTTGGCAACCGTCAACGCCCTTTGTCCGTGGCGCTCAGCCCCTCGGTAGAGCAACTCTCCCTTGAAGAAAGTCGCTTGACGCTCACGTCCATCCGTGACGTGGCACTCGTCGTGTACAGCGGTGTCGCATGGGTGTCGTGTATCCTGTCGCTCCTCGTGTCGACAGTTTCCCGTCTAAATCGCAGTCGCTTTCATAGCCAGTAACGCCGTGGGGTCGGAAGCCGTCAGAATGGTTTCGCGCAAGTCCAGGTCCAGTAGTCGTCTTCCCAGACGTCTCGTTGCCCGTCTCAGTCGCCGACGGAAATCACCACGTCGCCCCTGCATACCCCGTACGAACAGCACTCGGAGGCATCCATCTCGCCCTTGAGGATGGCGTCGACCTTGGACTGGGGGACCGGTTAGAGAGGCTGGGCCTGCGGGAGCGCGTGAAGAATAACATACTGCAGGACATGGGCCAACAGGCCCGACGGGGGCGGCGGCAACTAGCAAAGCAGGCGAGGTCGCCAGTGCCACCACGAGTAGGCTTATGGTCTTCATGAGGGGCTGTTTCGTCGTCGTTGTTGTTGTTGTTGTTGTTGTTGTTGCTTGAAAGAGTGAAAGCGTCGGCTGTTGCCTTTGCAGTTGCAGGGATGGCGGGCAGTGATGGCGAGCAGAGATGGCCAGAATGCCACACGACGAAGCGCCCCAGGCGAGCTGGACCAGGAGCAGACAGTGGGAAAGAAAGAGAGGCGAAGTGAATTGACGTGCAGAAGAGACGGAAAGCGTCGATCGATCGGCCTAGGGCTGCGGGAGGAGCCACACGCCTGGGAGCCGCAGGCTCTAAGTTTAGAGGTTGCTTGGCCTCTTGGTCCGGAGCGCGCATCCGAACTTATTAAGTACTCGCACTGCGGCCGGCAGTTACATACGAGGCGTGCATGCAAGCAGCAGCTGGCACGACGCAGCAAGGTTGCACAGCCGTGGAACCGGCGCCGGCGCCCACCCACCCGCAATGGGAATGGACGGGGGGCCAGCGAGGCGCAACTCAGTCCAAGTAATTACGAGCAGGGCGGAACGAGAGACGGGGGCGGAACAGGGTTTCTTCTGCCTTGGCTGGGTAAACACAAGGGCTCCGTTGCTCCATTGCCGGGTGCCCCATGGCCAGAAATGCTCAGCTCAGGCTCCTCCCGCCCAAGCGAGCGCGCCCGGCTCGCTCGCGAGAGGGCGCTGCATTCCACGATGCCCAAGGGCTGATGGGTGCGGCGCGTTGCGAGACCGCCGTGGCTCGTGGCGTCGGAATGGGGGCGGTCAGCGGCCGGGCTGACTGGGTGATCAATACGAGGGTGAATGGGTGTAACTAAGCCCTCGGAAAGATTACGGAGTACGAGTACGAGTACCTTGCCTACTCGTACGCAGCTGTTGGTCACTCGTTCGCTTCCCCACGCAGTGAGGTGTTGCTGCACGTTGGTTGCTGGTTGCAGGGAACGAGTACGAGTTCGCGGGCTGCGTGATGCCCGTGTTTCTGCTCGTGCTCGTACGGTTAGGGGCGCAGCCGCATCCTCTCTGGATCCTGCGGCTTGACGTGCGACTCGGCTCTCGCCGAAATAGACTGGCAGATGGGACGACACGGCGGCCCCCGCAGCCGGCCATGTGGGCCAGCGTATCATCAGGCAAAACGCACTGTGATGCAGGAGTTGCCTCGTTTCCAACCTTAGTCTGCTGCATGCTGTTCCTGTTCCTGCATTTTGCTTCTCCCATTGTGTCCCCCCTGCGTCGGATCCTGCGAGTAACTTTCCTCCAAAGCAACCCAGATTGGCCAGGGGTGTTGCGAGCAGGCAATGTTTCACCCGAGCCTAAACGTCGTCGACGAATCCCCGCAGCCATAACGAATGCCTGCAGATCACGTCCCGTGTCTCTGCATCCTGCACAGCGACAGCCGCATCCGTCAGACGCGAGCCGCGCGACGCCAGAATCGCCAGCAGAAGGAGGTCACCCACCACCTAGGTACCTGTCCTGGGTCACGCAGGAGACCTTGGACGCTGAGGGTCAGAAGCGCACTGTTGTCTTTGATGCTATCCGTCACGCAGTCACTCTGGAATGACGGCACCGGCTCGTCGGCCCCAGTCTCTAGCCATCTCCGTATCTCGGTCGTTAAATTTGTTGCTTCAGCCAAGACGCCAGTCACCTATAAGTTATAACGACGGGTCACTGTCATTTCGCTTTATCCCAACTCCATACCTCGACGCCGATCCCACCAAGCACGACACGTCGAGCACTGCCGTGGCCTATGAGCGCCACGTCCCCAGGGTCCGCGACGCCGCTGTACGCTGAGCCCGCCAGCTCGATCCTGTTGTCGTCGTCGCTGGCAATTTCCCACGCCTTGACGCGTTGGTCGTTGCTCACGCTCACGCCGAGCACGTGGCCCTGGTCATCTTGGCGGACGAGCACAACGCCCGTGATGGCTGCTGCGTGTGCTTTGCGGATGATGCTCCGCGTTGAGATCGCGTGGCCCCGGCCGTCCTTGTCCTCGCTGATGGTGGCAATGCCTAGAGCGTTGTCGTCGCCGCCAGTCATCACCAGGCATGCTCCGCTCGCCCTCATCAGATCCAGACTCTTGATGCTGCTTTGGTGCACCTTGGCTGCTTGTGCCAGAGAAAACCGCCCTTCCCCACACCGCTCTTGACCAGATTTCCACACGGCCATGTGTCCGTCTGTTGAAGCCGTGACGATCCACAGGTCACCCCCGCAACTGCCGAGATGCCGCACTTGTGTGATGCAAGCTCCCGTGTAGAACCCCTGCGCAAGAGGCTGAAAGCCTCCGGTTGGGGAATAGTGATACGATTTTACCGTCGAATTCGAGAACGCAAGGGTTACCACCAAGCCCTGTCCAGGAAGCGGCCTGGAGACGTCAAAGTCCATGATGCGCAAGTCTCCGTCGGGGCTCTTGTCTGTGAAGACACCTTCATAGACCACTGCGAGTCCAGCGTATGCCGCATCGAGCGTTCGTATCCTCCACACGAAGAACTCCTCATTTCCGGCGCTGCTGAAGAGATATTCGTCCTCGAACCATTGCAATCGTTGCATACCGGTTTTGTGCGCCTTCATAGATGCCACGCACCGCATGTGCCCTCGTCCGTGCCCTGGTTCTGGTTCTTGGCAATACTCCCATATCCGAATCGACGTGTCCTCTGCCCCAGTCGCAATGTACCTTCCATTAGAGCTCAGTGCCCGTATTTCTCGCCCATGAGTCCCCAGCTTCAGCGGCCTAGATACAGGCTGGGCCTGCGAATAGATGGATAACTTGGACGTCTTGGTAAACGCGAAGCGGTGGCGCCCAGGCTCGGAGACGCTGTAATTCAACCGAAACGTTCGATGCGCGCCTCCACATTCAACCGTGGCAACCTCCTCCCGTCTTGTCTCGTTCCAGATGACAAAGTCTTTGCTTCTGAAGCCGTACAAGACCAGTTCCGGCGCCGCATCGCTTGTGAACCAGGCGCCTTCGATCATTGGCCCAAACGGAGGCGACGTCTCATGCAGGAGGTGGAGGCCAGTCGAGCCTTCTGATCGTTCAATCTCATAAATGCGATATTTACCGTCGCGGCTTGTCGCGAGAAAGTATGGTGAGAATGTGGTCGAGCTTGACTTGGACGCGAGCGGTACGATGGCGGTGATGGCGTCGCGGCTGCGGGTTAACACGTTGAGTATTGGGCGCCAGACGCCGCCCTGTTTGGTCAGGAGAGAGACCCAGCCATGGCGAGATCCCATGAGGAGCATGTCGTTCATTCGAGCGGCGGAGACGAGGACGAATCTGCTGTCGAGGCCGGCGACGCGGTCTTGGCTCAGAACAGCCCCGGTGGAGGAGTCGAGGACGAGGCATGGCGGCTCGGCATTGCCATAAAGGTGGACGAGTATTTCGACCGTCTTTGAGTCCTGGCTGGCTTTGGAGAGACAGGACATTTCGACGATTCTGCCCGAGACATCGGCGACGTGAGAAAGTCGGTTGGGCATCTGGAAGTAGAATATTCTGCCGACTGTCGTGGCGAGGAGAGCTGCGCCGGGACCGACGTTTCGGAGGACGTAAGTCAGCTTCAGGTCATTCATCTCTTGGCCAACTTCCACTTCATGCCACATTACTTTGTTCCGTAGTGATCCCAGGAACAGCCGGCCGAGACTAGTTACCGCCAAGATGTGATCATCCCCGAGGAAGTCATAGCGACTAATGATCTCTCGGTTGCCGGCCCTAATCTGGGGGCTAGGCAAAGACTCGAGGATGTCTTGAATGTCAAAGGTGATGGTAGCGTTTTGTGGCACTGATTCGGGACAGCTTTGAGGGCTTGAAGGCTCCTCAAGGAGACTGATCCTACTATCCCCTCCACCTGTCGCGACCATCGTTGTCCCACCTCGACAGAGAGTTGCACCTGCCCAAAGGTGCTTGCCATTGTGCAGTGAGAACGTCTGCCCGTGTTTCAGCGTGCCCATGCAACTCTTTCCCTTCTCCAATGCATGAAATTGCAGGTGCCACCTCTGCACTGTCGAGTCCTCGCCGAACGAGTACACGGGCAGAATGTCGCCCTGCAGCAGAGTAGTAGGCTCTGACATGCCGAACTTGACACCCCATATGCGTGAAGCGTGGCCCATGGCCATTGCGACGGGCTGCTGCGCCAGGATCCCCTGTCCGGACGGCGCATCGCCAGGGCTGGGCGTCGACTTGAAGCCCGTCTCGATGACAGCATTGTTAAGTTGCGCCATCGATCTGGTGCTTGTCTCGCGCTCGGTAACGTCCCACACGCGAACGGTCCGGTCATCGCTGCAAGTCACGAGTAGCTGTGCCGTCGACCCGTCCGCCAACGTGATCTGAGGAGTCATGTCCACGCCGTAGATGGAGCCTTCGTGACCCGACAGTACTGACAGTACCGTATGTGAGGCGACATCCTCAGACGACGCGGTGCACTGGTACTTCCACACGACGACGTCGCCAAAGACGGTTCCGCCGGCGACAAGCACGCTGCTTGGGGATGTCCAGCGCAAGTGTGCCGAGTAAAGCATCGGCCGCGAAGGGGATGTGGTCGCGCCAAAGTCGATGCTTCCTGATACGCAGTCGTAGGTCAACGGGATGACCTCGTTGTGTGCCGTTGCGAGGACCGCAGAGGAGGCATCCCACGGCGAGATGGCACCGTCGTAGATCCAATCCGGTGCGGTTCCCTCAGCAAGCAGCTTTATCGTGCCATTGGTCTCAATGCTCTCGGCGTCGAAGATGGCAATTGAAGATGAGCCCCAGACAAGCACCCTCTGGCAACTGCCATCCTGCTGCACGCGTATGCCGTGTATCGGCTGGGCTACAAAGATGTCGACCTCGCACAGCGGACGCCCGGTTTCGGTCGCCAAGTAGACGCATAGCCGCGCATCCTCACCGGCTAGGACGTAAACAGCCCCCGAGCGCGCCGTGTAGAATCCAAGACCTGTGATGGGCACTTGGGAGACCTCCCTCCTGAGCATGCATTGACTTGCAGACTGGCTACGTCGTCAGTGGTCGGACTGGATGCAGATGGGAGGGAAAGGCTGCAAACCTCGGGCATTGTGTACTGGCGGGCTGCCCAAGAAAGCAATACGCCGAGCGTCAAGCACGGATCCCTTTATATCAGCATGAATTCCGGTTGTTTGAAGCATGAGACGGATGCCATGTAAGTGAGGCCGTTATTATGTGAATTGTCAGTGGGGTGAGTCAAATGGACACCAAATTTTTCGTGGGGGCCGGCCTAGTCGCGCCTGGCGACACCTCAACACTGCAGTGATTGGATCGAGGGGCTCCGACCTCAAGTACGAAAACGTTCACATCGAGTTTTTCGGAGACGAGAATATTTAATGGAATTTAAATTCATTGACTCGTGTCATGCATCCGTAGATGCTCTATGTACGGGGTCGTGCCTGAGGTCATAACAAGCACGCCAGCCCAGCAGCGGCGCCATCATACTGCGCGGGCTGCGAAGTCCGTTCTCGTGGACCTAGTAAGAAACTCTATAGAACGCCGGAAATGCACGGTTCAGATTCAAGCGTGCTCAGTCAATCCAACCATGGCGAAGAAAGCAAGCAAAAGCCAATCAAGTTCGCGCGTTTGCCTTACGCCCTGTGGGAATAAGGCTCGTAAGCCAGATCCGAGCGGCCAGTGCCGCTGGGGTACCGCGGAGGCTGAGAGGCGTAGGGCTGGGCGGCGAATTGGCTCGGCTGCTGGTTGAGGTTGTAGAAGCCACTGCTCATCTCGTGCTCGTTGCTCAGGGGGGCGTAGCCGCTCTTGGGCAGCAGCTTCTCGCCGTCGTTGCTCTGGTGCTTGTTGCGGCCGTAGGCGTTGCGGCTACGGTGCTCGGGCTTGCAGCAGCAGATGGTGAAGAGCCAAAAGAAGGCGGCGCCAATGGCGAACGCCGTGGCGATCCAGACGGCGGCCAGGAACTTGGTGTCGAAGCTGCCCTTGACGCCGTAGAATTTGGCGGTGCCCTCGACGGCGCCGATGACGATGCTGGCCATGGCAGTGGCCAGGCCCGCGGCGGCACCGACGAGCACGGCGGTGATGGAAGCGATGAGCCAGGTCAGGCAAGAGGCGACGCGCGAGCAGCTGGCAAATATGCCGACGAAGAGCTCGACGCCGAGAGCGACGAGAGCAATGATGAAGGCGACCTCGGTCCACTTGGTGACGGTGGTGAAGGCGTTGAGGGAATCCTTGATTTCCTTGGGTAGGCTAATCTTGACACCAGCAGCGGAGCCGAAGTTCTCGATCCACGTCGTGTTGAGCTTGGACGAGGCCCAGTTGAACTGCGCCTTGGTGCATTCCTGCTTGCCCGCCTTGTCGGTGCTGCAGTAGCCCCACAGGTTCACGTCGTAGATGTTGTCGAGGCCAAGATTTCCAGCGGTGATGTTGCTGGTCTGGACATTGGCGCGGATCTTGTGACCGCCGACGACCTTGCCGGCAATGTTGTCGAGGTTGGCCGGGTTGATGGAGAGGTCGGTGACGTTGACGCGGAACAGGTAGAAGCTGTGGTGGGTGACGCCGGAGAGCGTGGCGATGAGGAGCGTCACGATGGACGCTATCGTCAGCAGAAAGGGAACTGCGACGCAGACGAAGCGGCCGACGGCCATGGCTGCGGTTGTGGTGTGGAGTTGGAAAAGGCGACGCTTCGATGAGCGAGCGAATATGACGTCGCCGGATGTGTTGTTGGCGGTCTGGCGACGACGGTCTTCAAACGAGAGTCGGGCTCGGAGGTGACACAGATACGGATGGTGGTGAGAAGGAAAGAAATGCGACGTCGGGCATCGCAGTGTTTTAAGCAAGGCGACGCGAGGCGGAGCTGGGCAACGGCCGGGATTGCGTGTTTGACATGGGAGTGGCGCAGTGATGCATAATAATAAGATGGAGCTGACGAGGTTGGGCGCAGCGCACCGAACGGCCTCCCACAGGATGCTTAGTGGTTGGCTGATTCAGGCCCGGCTCCACGGCTGAAGGGGCACAGCGGGCCAGGGTCATCCCGGGGGACCCTGAAGTTGAGGATGGAATCTGGAGCTTCGCCTCTTTGGTCCTGGGTCCAGGCTGGGAGAGGAAAGTCGAACTCAAACTCGTCGTGCTCATGAGAATAAGCCTCGTCATATGTCACCGCTTCCAATCTCTCGACAAGTGCACCACTGCGCAGCGCCGGCCTAGCTACTGCGGCTGGACCGCGCAGCTGCCCCAAGGCAACGAACGGTACGGGTAATACGGGCAGTACGCGTGTTTCTTTGGGCGCACCGCATTCGATTTCTCTCGCCAAGGCGGACGCGCGATCCACCAGAGGATCAAGAAGCCAGCCACATGTCACAGCGACCGTGCGATGACGACGCCTCCGAAGGGGTGCGAGGACGCTGGTACACACGGATCGGCCTGGATCTGCAGACAAAAATATCTCATACTTCCGATCCTGTGATTGGGACGGCAACGGGCGCCATTGACGTCTCGGTGGATTCAGCATCGTTGCCGACGAAGAGTTTTCTTTGCCCTTCCCCATATCCGTCGTCATCTATCCTGCGACTCGACGGACGCCTATTCAGACAAAGATGGTCGCTTCGGCGGAGTGCATGACCTTGGCCAATGCGCGAGGCTCCAACGTCGTCCGCCGCTTTCCTTCTCGCTGGGCCTCTGTCATGCCCCATAATAAAAGCCTCCCCAGCTCCCGCACCGCCTCAATGAGCCCTGTGCTAGTGAGGACGGTTGAGCCAGCCCACCTAAAATTAGAAGCCTTGGCCACCACCAGTGCTGAGATGGCGGCGTGGGCAACGTGGACACTAGCCGCACATTCAGGCGATTGCGGGCACGAATAGTCTGCTAGAGACGCTGCGGAAGGTAGCTCAGCCTCGCCAACCTCCCTGGGCCGAAATTCGATGGTTGAGGCATGCTGAAAGCGTACAAGTAGCCCATCTCTGCCAAACCCCTTCCCGGCCAATGAGGAACGGCCAGTGCGGAAGGGCGTACGGCGACGCCCTGGCTGTCCGCGACGCTTATCAGATCCCATGCTTTGCGCAGCATCTCAAGCCGGCAGCTGATAAGTGGCTTTTCAGCGTCCTCGTCAGCATCTTGGCTCTGACAAACGCCGAGTATGTGCCCAGCTATTCCGTACGTGCCCATGAATCGGCAAGGTTGCTTGGTGTCGCAAGTCGCTATCCGACTAAAAAGCTCGTCCTCACGCCGCGACACCGGGACACTCCACCAGGCTTTGTAATTCCTCGGCGAGCCCTCACTCCACGTGCTGGGGTGCATTCTGAGAAGGCGAACGAAGGGAGGACCTGAATGACATGAAGCTCCAGAGCCCGCGCAAACGCCAAGTCCAGTTGAGGAATATATCCACCTCATGCCATCCCGCCTCGCCCTGACTTTGGCGGATAGAGGGCTGCGAGGATAAATGCCTGCCTTTTCACGCCGGCCACGGAACACAAACATTGCCCCATCTTGCCGTTGATTCGTCTCACAAGTCGGCGGGATGCGGGATGTGGGATGCGGGGTTGCTGATGCGATCACCGGCCTCCCGTGGTTCGCAGGCGATGTTGTTGGCCGCAACCGGAATTCGCTGCGACACTGTTGCGCTGCGGGCACAGGGCAGGGCATTTGTCCTAGAGCGGCTTCCGTGCCGTCTGCATGTTCCTGGGAACCCGTGGGGCGATGCGGGTATCTCGGTCTGCGAAGCCGTTTCGGTGTAATCCAGCCCCTGACGCCCGCCCAAGCTCGTTAGACTACGAGTAGTGAGGCTGGAAGCATTCTCTGCGTTGTCACTCCAAGGCTCACCAGGCCAAGAGAGCATTGAGCTCATCCCTTCTTGCTACCTTGTGCCCCAAATACCCATATCTTTGCGGTCCAATGCCACTCTGCCACTCTGGCTGCTCACGTGTCCGTCATCGGGTAGAAAGGCGGCTTCGGAGGCGGATTGATCCCCTTCCAGAAGTCTCCCAATGTTCCGTCAGTTACATGTATTACCCTGGCCCGCCTGCTACCATCCGGGCGCTGGGCAGCGTGCGAAGCCGAGTGCAGCTGCGCATACTCGTACGGGCAGGCCGCAGCGGCCGACAAATCATTTCAACTGTCGATTCCCAAGCATCCACGGTGTGGAGGTGCGCAGCTGCCAGTGAAACCTTAAATTGCGCTGAAGCTCTACAGCGCTTTGGCTCGGCGCCGCATCGGCCCCAGCCCTGCCCCACTCAGCGGGCCCAGCGCCTGGACGCCCGCCCGCCACACTGGACGTGCATGAGGTCGCATCCACTGGACTGGAACGTCCACCACAACAGGCCCAGCCGCATCTCGAATCGTTTGCAGCGTCTCTGGTCGGCTCCTCCTCTGCTTTGAAACCTGGCCAGGCATGCCGCCGATGAGGGCTTCTCTTCTGCGCGCTCTTTGCTAGCCATAATTTGCTGTGCTTTTCTCTCGTATTTCTGAGCTCTGGCGCCCGCTCGTCTCTCCCCTGCTCCCGCCCGCTCAGCTGCTCCGGGCGCGCAGCAGACGCAGGCGCCCTCCAACGCTGATTGGCTTGGCCTTTCTCAGCGCTAACGAGGTCGCCGCGATAAGTGACTCGCCACAGTCACGAGGAAGCTCCAACATCCCATCCCCTCTCGCCGCCTCTCGCTCGAGACCGATCCCAATCCATCGCCAGGCGCCCGTCTAGGAAACATCGTCGCCCGAGAGACGCAGGACTGGATACCCCGGCTACTACAACAGGCGTCCCAGCAACCCCAGACATCTTGGCGGCCGCGCTGCAGCCTTAGGCCGTCTCCGGATCTGCAGGTACTGCGCCGATTGCTCCCCAGTCCCGTTTTCTGCTGGCCTGCATCCATCCCGGGCCCGTCCATTCTTCTCCCTCTTCAACCCTCTTCCCCTCACCATCGCCTCTGCGTCTCGCCTGTCCCGTCGCGCTCGCGTCGCCGCTACCGTATCATCTGATCCGCCTGGTTTGCCTGATCCGAGGACCGCTCCCAGCGCAGCCACAGCACCACCGGGGCCAGCGCTCTCGATTTCGTCCGTATCGCCGACAGTCTAACCGCTGCTTCCACCGTTGCCGCAGCGCCGCGAGGCCCCACGACGTCATCAACGCCAGCGTTATTCCATACTTTGCCCTCCTGTCCTACGATCCCGGCCGTTCGCCCACCAAACACGACGGAACTTTCACGGTGTCTGCGCGGCCCTCTCTGCTCCGTCGTCGGTTGCCGGATCCGCCCTCCTTGACGTCGTCTTCGCTGCTTACCAAGCGCTACTGCCATTCCGTTTCCTTTTTTTGCACTCGACATCTGCCTCATCAACGGCCAAGCCTAGCGCTGAATTAATCTGCCAAACCGTTGACCGTCGGTCGAGCCCAGGCGAACTTCGGAACGAGTTTCCCCCACCCACGCCACCCACGCGACATTTGAGACAACGCCCGCGTGCGTGAACGGATCCCACCCGCGCCTCCTCCGACAGACTTGCGATGGGCAACCAGGCCTCCAAGGAGGGTGGTGGCTCTTCGACCAAGGGTTCCGCCTCGGCGGGATCCGGCGAAGGGTTCCAGTCGTACCCGTCTTTCAGCAGGTCGGACACCAAAGACTCATCCCGATCCTTCCGCTCCCTGCGATCCAAGATCCCCGGAAGCATCAGCAAGGATAGCCCCAGAAGCTCCGCAGTTCTGTCCAACGGTGACTCTGCGAGCGATAACAACAACAACAGCGGCAGCGGCAATAGCAAGGCCACCGACGTCGCCTCTGTGCGGTCTGGACGGAGCGGTCGGTCGAGCGCCTCTCGCACCAGCCGCAGCGACCTCCCCGCGCTCAGGCACAACTCCACAGATCTGTCGAACAGCGACTCTGCTATTCTCGAGGACCAGCCTCCGCCGTCGCCCGTGTCAGACAACGTTCTTCGTGGCAATCATGATGTGAGCGCTGCGCAGGCTTCTGGCGAGGTAGACCACGTATCGGACCAGCCACCGTCAGCCAACGCCAGCATCAACACCCACATGCAGGCCCCGGGCACGCCGATCCTCGTCAAGCGAGACGGTCAATCCAATGCAGTTCATAGGCCGGAGTCGATGGACCCGGCTACCAAGATAGACTCAAACGGGAACGTCGCCATGGCCGACATCAAGGACATCGATCTCGACGACTACATTAAGCGCCTGCTCGATGCGGGCTATGCGGGCAAAGTGACGAAGGGTGTGTGCCTCAAGAATGCCGAGATTGTGGCCATCTGCCAGCGTGCCCGCGAGGTGTTGCTTTCGCAGCCGGCTTTGTTGGAGCTGGACGCACCGGTCAAAATCGTTGGTGATGTCCACGGGCAGTACACCGACCTTATCCGAATGTTTGAAAT
The DNA here is from genome assembly GCA_024341135.1 of Tolypocladium album. Lineage (NCBI taxonomy): Eukaryota > Fungi > Ascomycota > Sordariomycetes > Hypocreales > Ophiocordycipitaceae > Tolypocladium > Tolypocladium album. The sequence continues at coordinate 218,438 of JALHCF010000175.1, read as the reverse complement.
GTGCGGCTTCCCGCCCACGTCCAACTATCTTTTTCTCGGAGACTACGTCGACCGCGGGAAGCAATCGCTCGAGACCATTCTACTGCTCCTCTGTTACAAGGTCAAGTTCCCCGAGAACTTCTTCTTGCTTCGGGGCAACCACGAATGTGCAAATGTCACTCGAGTCTACGGCTTCTATGACGAGTGCAAGCGGAGGTGCAACGTCAAGATTTGGAAGACGTTCATTGACTGCTTCAACACGTTGCCCATTGCTGCCATCGTGGCTGGCAAGATCTTCTGCGTCCACGGCGGCCTTTCGCCGGCACTGAGCCACATGGACGATATTCGAAACATTGCGCGCCCCACGGATGTCCCCGATTACGGCCTGCTCAACGACCTCCTCTGGTCAGACCCCGCCGACATGGAGCAAGACTGGGAGGCCAACGAGAGAGGAGTGAGCTACTGCTTCGGCAAGCGAGTCATCACCGACTTCCTGGCGGTTCACGACTTTGACCTCATCTGTCGGGCGCACATGGTTGTCGAAGATGGTTACGAATTTTTCAATGACCGGGTTTTGGTGACGGTTTTTAGCGCTCCGAATGTAAGTGTTCTAACTCCTCGTGCACAAAATCAGCGATTTTAACGTGTGTAAAGTATTGTGGTGAATTTGACAATTGGGGTGCCGTCATGTCCGTATCGAATGAGCTCTTGTGCAGCTTTGAATTGCTCAAGCCCCTAGACTCGAGCGCTTTGAAGAGCCACATCAAGAAGGGACGCAATAAGCGACAGCAGATGCTGAATAGCCCTGTAAGTTGGTCCGGTTGTGCAACACAGTCCGTGGCACTAACACAACCGCAGCCGGCAAGCGTGCAACCTCAGAGCGTCTAATGCTGGGTGAACTGGTGTGAGGCGGAGCAAACGAAACGTCAAAGATTCTTCGTGAACCTTTCGACAAATGTACAGAATGCTCTTCTGGGGGCAATCAGGGCGAACCACCACAACCTGACGAAGCTACAACCCCCGGTACGCAGCATCCTAGAGCAAACATGCTTTACAGTGTGTTACTGCGGGAGCTATACTGGAGCATAGATGAATCGGTGAGAGGCTTGCAACCATCAGGTCAACGCGGTAACGTCCCTTGTTGGCGTCGCACAACAACCACCACCTTGCAACAACCGAGTGACGGCAGTGGGACGTGACAGTCTACGCCGAGGCCTGAAACGGCCATTCTCGGTACAGCACATTCTCCATCAGAACCCTGGTTCGAAATCCTCGATCGGTAAGCCTCGGTACCGGTCTGACGCACTTCAGTCGTGTTGCGGGCCAGCTCGAGAGAGTGCGCCGGGGTCGAGTTACCATGAGTAGCGGGAGGGTTCAAACGATAGCGTGAGACACTAGATGTATGTTTTGATTGAAGGAAGTTTAGCGAGGTGAGGAAAACCGTTGCAGGACCTTGTACATTATTTGTTGTCCGCATGCATCGCCTCAATCTGGCATTGTAAGTTACTTTGGGGGGTTGAGGCAGAGATCCCTGGGCCATGCAGCCGATGCACATACCTCCTGCTACTGGGGAGTTTGGAGTAAAGATATTTATTTATTCCAAAGACATCATATGCTGTCATGCCCTCCGATCAGCGTTTTCGTGGCTTCTTACAATGTGACACTCAGACGACTCTGGCGGTGATGATGGGTGGCTTGCGGCGTGGAATCAAGTACGCTGCTTAGTCATCGCCTCAGCTTGAGAAAAATGGTCCCCTCGGGCTTTGCCCATCACCAACTGCTCATGGCAATATCGACATCCCATCAATCATGAATCGGCAGGCTTTTCGCTCGGTATGCAGCCGAGCGAGGCCGGAGCTTGAACAGACCGGTCTTGCGCTGCGAAACTACTTTTCAACGACTCAATGGCTCGGCGCAGACGCCGAAGCACCTCCCAGTGGTCCTAAGCCTTCGGCTCGCCAAAGGGGGCGCGTGGCTACAAGCCAAATCAGCTCTCTGGTGAGAAATCGAGGGACTTCTACAGCGGGTCAGCGAAACCAGAATGCTCCCCCCCAGGCGTCGGGCGGCCAACCGAAGGTCATTGACGTGAAAAGCCTTCCGAGGGGTGGATTGCGTGGCCGCGGCGGCGGCGGTCTGCGCGGACGGGGTGGTCTGCGAGGACGCGGAGGCTTGGCCGGCGAACAATCGCAGATTCCTTCCCGAGCGCCCTCGCCGTCAGGCGGAAACCGCTTCTCGGGACCGGGCCGAGGGTCTGCCACAAGAGGCGCACGCGGCGTACGGGGAGGGAGAGGTGGACGGGGCGGACGGGGCGGAAGAGGCGCTGCCCGGGGCGGCAAGCCGCTCACCGACAAGGACGATGCGGACAAAAGCGCAAAGAGGGGCCCGAGACAGGACCCCTACGAGACGATGGACCCGGCCGAGCAGGACTTCGACAATGCGATGCGATTCGGCGTCAAGGCGCCTTACAGGCCCTCCTTGGACATCGAGTCCCTTTCCGCGTTCCTGCCCGCGAACACTTCGACGCCTGCCGGACGATCCGCAACAGTTGTGCAGAACCTAAGCGTGCTGGGCACAGCTGACCCCATTGGCGCGCCGCAGGCCCTGCAAGCGAAGAACTACGCTCAGGATCTCGAGGGTGCGGGCATCCGCTTCTTTGCGGACGCAAAGTCCAAGGACGCGGCAGAGGCGTACTTGCAGCAGAAACGTCAGGAAGAGGCCGCGAGCCAAGAGGGAGGGGAGGCTGCGCAGCCCAGCACCGAGCGCATCATCGGCGACGCTGAGGAGGCGATTAAAAAGATTGTCATCGACAAGGCCGTCGCCGGCCAGCACGAGAAGCCTGCGTTCGCGACGGACCCCGCTGGCTTGGCGCGGTCGTGGCATCTGCGCGCCGAGACGTATGCGCAAAAGGACGTGGAGAAGTTTGAGACGAAGCTCAAGTCGCTGGTCGGCGCAAAGGCCGCGAAGAAGGGCAAGGCGCAGGCAAAGGCTTAAGCAGGCACGTGTACGATGTGAGGTGCGGCATTGGGATGGTCTGTATGTTCGTGCCGCCATGTGTAATATAGTACATTAGACAAGATTCCTTATGGTGTCAGTATCATAAGCTCCGTCTCTCCACCAAGCCGCCCGCGGTGACGACCTCTAGTTGCGCTCTAGCTGCTTTATGGTCTGTGCCTCCTCGCTGTCGATCTCCTTCATCTTCTTGTCCTGCACCTTTTGCAGCTCCTTCTCGGCACGCTTGACCGCGTCGGGCAGCAGCGCGCCCGTCTTCCTCCCATCCTTGAGTACCTTGTCGTGCTTGGTGCGAGCCTGACGCACGCGCTCGCGCCAGGCCTGCGTCGCCTCCTTGACGCGGCGCACGAGCTCGTCCTTGCGCTCGAGCTCGACGCGCAGCAGCAGTTCGAGGTCGTTATCCTCGGCGCGCTGCGGCTGCTGGTTGAACTCGCGCGAGGCCTGAATGGCGGACATGATGGGCTTGATGTAGGCGCGGTCGTTGACGAGCAGGGAGATGTTGCGCCCGGAGCGCGGGACAACCTGGGCAAGCTCGCGGAGGGGGAAGGACTCGGGAGCGGAGGCGCCGGTGCCGTGGTCGGGCTTCACGGACACGGCGAGGGCGCCGAGGCTGTCCGGGTTGAAGCGCCCGCCGTGGAGGACGGATTGCAGCTGCGACTTGAAGTGCGTGTCGATGGGCGCGTAGGCGGCGACCAGGGAGGAGAAGTCGAGGGGATCGCTGGCTCCTGGCGAGGAGGACGACGGTGATGACGGAGCGTGGTCGGGCGAGGAGCGCGCGGGACTGTTGGGTGCCGCGGCGATCTTACGCTTCTTGTGGAGGATGGAGGAGGAGCTGAAGGGGCGTGCGGATGTTGCGACAGTCGCTTGCCATGGCATGAGAGCTTGTGAGGTGAGATGGAGCGATTGCCGTGAGGAGGCTTGGAGGTTGCATCTGTAGCAGTCCTGCTGTTAGCTTCGAGGGGACCTGCGCAATCAACGTTTCACGATGCGGTCAAGAGGACGTACCTTCCTAGGGAGCTCAAGAGATGAAGGCCTCTTCTCGCCAGACCTGCCACACGTGGAATCGACATGATTGCGGCTCGTGGTCACGTCGAATGGTTCGTCAAGAAGGGACAGCTACTCGTATGTCGGGAGCGAAAGTGGGAACATCTGGCGAGCCAGGCGATCGATTTTAGCCCCGATAAGATAAGGACATGGAGATCAGCGGCTTTCGACAGCTTGAAGGCCGATCTTCAACACAACTCCTCCACTTTCTGGGATGGCGCTTGAAGCTCAAGAGTCCGATAATTGAACCATTCGATGATGAACCAGGGCTGGTAGGTATGGCTCGTTACTTCACCTGTCAAATTAGAAGACACCCGTTCGCAACCCAGTCGATGTCGCCCGACAGGCTCCTCTCTGTCGAAATACCTCCCTCCCCATTGTATCAGCTCTCTAGACAATCATTGTCAAGCTATAAAGTCAATTCCTTGATGAAATCACACCTTCCCAAGTCTGCTGTACTTCATGCCATTCTGGTCAGACGTACTCCGTACAAATCGCGGTGCTACGGTGGGTAAATTGACTATCTGTGCCTCGCCAGACGTCGTTCTTGGTCACGGACAGTGTGAAAGATGGATGCAGCAGGTGTATCCCATATTGAGGGAACAAAAAGGGCTGGAAACAAGAGTTTCAGAGACAAAAAAGAAAATTTCATTGATCGCGGCAGGGATCGAACCTGCGATCTTTCGCGCATCTGTAACGATGTAAAGCGATTGCCTTACCACTTGGCCACACGACCAGTCTAATAATAGAACACTTCAAAATAAGCACTATAAATGCTGTGGTTGCAGATTGTGGCGTGGCCCACCGAACGGGACTACTCGCCCAGCCCGGTTGTGTCGGAATGGTGATTTGTTGTGCAAGCGTGGAAAGAAGTCCAGTGCATTGATGATCGGAAGATTTCGCTCTCGTCTCTCTCCGTTGATCTCGTGGATGAGTCTCGATGTGCTCCGGATCGCGTAAGTCAGATGACTCAGAAAGGCAGATGCTGCCAAACGAGAGAGCATAAAGCGAATTTGGACACTTGATTCCTGGAGACCTGAGCGTACAAACTTAGACGACTTCATTTGGCATGAGCAATACTCGACGTAGAGCTTATATTCGCAACGGTGCGGCATTTGACGGCCTGTGCGGACCTGTACATGAGCTACATATGTTGGGTGCCTCTGGATCCCACGTCCTTTCTTGTCACAAGCCACGCGGATATATCCTAATAAACACTGCAATTTTGTGGTGGTCACCCTTTTGCATGTGGGGCTAATTCCGTGACATTTCTCGACTTCTCTGAGAGAGTTCTCCAACTATTACTCCGTATGTTAATTCTTGTTACGAGAAATTTGGCAAGAGTCTCATCCAACGGGGCATCGATTGGAGAAAAAATGATTTTCTGTTACGCATGAGACTTTAGACCAGTCTCATATTCGGCAGCTAAGGTAGTTATTATTCTGTTTCCTCTCATGTCCCCTCCCTGCCACACAACCCTCAGCTCTGCAGCGGCTGGCCCATTCCGCCGTAAGTTATCATCTTGGTAGTCTGGTATTCCCCAATTCCGTACTTGGATCCCTCGCGGCCGAAGCCGCTCTCCTTGACGCCGCCAAATGGTGCGGCTGGGTCCGAGATGATTCCGGTGTTGATGCCCACCATTCCGACCTCGAGCGCCTCGGCAACGCGGTGCACCCGCTGCAGGTCGCGCGAGAAGAAGTAGCCGGCCAGACCGACCTCGGCGCGGTTGGCCATGTCAACCACTTCCTTCTCCGTCTTGAAGGGGAAGATGGCGGCGACGGGTCCAAACGTCTCCTCGGTGGCGATGGCCATCTCGGGCGTGGCGTCGCGGATGATGGTGGGCTGGAAGAAGTTGGCACCCAGCTCGGGCATCTTCTGGCCACCGATGAGAAGCTTGCCGCCCTTGCTCTGGGCGTCCTTGACGTGGGACTCGACCTTGGAGACGGCGCGGTCGTGGATGAGCGGGCCGTGGGTGGTGCCCTCGGCGAAGCCGTGGCCGACCTTGAAGGCCTTGACCTTCTCGGTGAACTTGCGGACGAACTCGTCGTAGATGCCCTCCTGCACGTAGATGCGGTTGGCGCAGACGCAGGTCTGGCCCGAAGATCGGAACTTGGAGGCGATGGCGCCGGCGACGGCGAGGTCGACGTCGGCGTCGTCAAAGACGATGAAGGGGGCGTTGCCGCCAAGCTCCATGGACAGCTTCTTGAGCGTGCCGGAGGACTGTTTCATGAGGAGCTTGCCGACGCCAGTGGAGCCGGTGAAGGAGACCTTCTTGACGGCGGGGTCAGTGGTGAGCACCTCGCCGACCTCGGCGGTGTTGGCCAGAGTGGTGACGATGTTGACGACGCCCTTGGGGATGCCGGCGCGGTGGGCGAGCTCGGCGATGGCGAGCGCCGTATAGGGGGTCTCGCCGGGGGCCTTGCAGACAACCGTGCAGCCCGCGGCCAGCGCAGGGCCGACCTTGCGCGTGATCATGGCGGCGGGAAAGTTCCATCTGGTGCTTCGTCAGCGCGACGTTTCTCAAAAGTGAATTCGGATACAAGAGCCTCACGGTGTAATGAGTCCGCAGACACCGACGGGCTCCTTGATGGTCCAGACCCTGTTGCCAGGCACGGTCGCAGGGATGGTATCACCGTAGCTACGCGGTGCTTCCTCGCTGAACCACTCGAAGAAGTTGGCGGCGTAGGTGGACTCGCCCTTTGCGTCAGCAAACGGCTTGCCGTTCTCCCAGGTGATGAGCTTCGCAATGTCCTCGGAGTTCTCCACCATGAGGTCGTACCACTTGCGCAGCAGCTTGGCACGCTCACGGCCGGTCGTGGTGCGGAAGCTGGCGAAGGCATCGGCGGCCGCACGGATGGCGGACTTGGTGTCTTCGGCGTCGCACTCGGCGACGGTGCCGATGAGCTCTCCGCTAGAAGGATCTACGCGCCGACTCTGTAAGTCGCCGTTCGTGCACAGCGAGCGGGAGGTGTTGGGAACAGACCATTGACCTTGAAGGTCTTTCCCGAGCGGGCAGGCTTCCACTCGCCATTGATGTAGCAGGCGTCGTGCTTGAGCAGCGACGGATCCTTCAGCTGTAGTCCAAATCAGCTCGTCAGGCCTTGCGTCTCGATTGCAGTCGCTCGTTCCAGTGTGTGCAGCTGTACGCACCTTGGGCGCCATGGTTGACGCGCTCCTCGCAAGCATCAGTGACACGCCGGGGGAGAAGCGCAGCGACGAAGCTCCCACCCGTTGCAGGAGCGCCATGGGAGTCTGCGGTTCTCGAGCGCTGTCAACTAAGCTGGCCGTCGACAGTGAAACAAAGCCAGAAGCTTCCTTGGCCTCGGCTGCTCGCTGCACAGTGTCTTGTAAATGGTTGGGGAGAAGAAGAGAGATGGGCAGGGCCGACGGCGGAATCGGAACGTCACAGCCAGCTGCGGGCGCTACCCCAACCTGCGACCTCAATTGTGGCGCCGGGGTGCTGTAGTCGCTTTGCGGGGGACGGGCGAATCAGACGCTGCGTCGACGCAACTCGGCGACGGCGCATCGCGGTCCACGGGCCCCGGTAGGGGCGGCGCCGCGGAGCTCCAGAAGCTGTTACGTACGGGGACCGGGCGCCATCGGAGCCGCGTCGTCTACAATTGGGCATTGGCGGGAGAGCACTTCGCGTCATGGGGAACTATTCCTAACTCAGCTCGCCAGCGCGCCGCGAAACAATGGCCCAACCATCGTGTCACGGAGTCGAGGCTCTGCAAGTCTGGAATGTGGTCTCTGTTCTGCCGCACCTGCAACAACGTCGCACATGTATTTCGGTTTTGTCTTCATTCGCAAATACTGACGGAATGAAAGGACGAGAACATCTGTTTCGATATCCCCTGAAGACTAGATCGGGGCATTATCGCCCCCGGGCCCTCTCCCTTCCCCGATAGCGATTTCTGCGTCCTGCATTTCTCCCAAACGCCTGGGCCGCTGCAAAACTCACAACGGCTTGCATCCCGATAATGGCACTCTTTAGACAGACAGCGCTCAGGTCGCACGTCAAGGTGAATAATGATTACAGCTGCTCATCCGTACCTCTGCGTTTGAGAGCGCAAAGGCAGTTGTCGATCGAGAGTGTGGAAGGCTTGCGTCCTCGGCGTAAAAGGCGTGGCGTGGGTGCTGGCGGGAGACTTCATGCTCTGCATCTCCCAGATGCTCCTGCTCCTCTCCTTGGGGTCCGAACCAATCGAATTGTCATCATCCTCGTCAACCAAGTCGTTTTCCTTGTTGGGCCACGTGGCGTGGATGGCAAAGCCCAGGTTTACCAGGTACACGACGCTGCAGGGACACGGTCAGTTCAGGCTTGTCGGCTTGGCTCGAGCGGGGCCGGGAGCATACAGCATGAGAAATGTGATTCCGAGCGATGCCTGCGCGATCTGGCACGACTTGTACTTGCCGTACGGCTGCGCGAGGCTGCAGCCCTGCCGAAAGTACCACGCCGCCGGGGCGGGATACCGAGGGTCGGCGTAGTCGGGCCCGATCTGTCCGTACACGCTGACCGAGTAGAGCGCGATCATCGCCACGTTGACGAAGCAGGCGATGACGGGGTAGTATATCTTCATGATGAACATGATGAGCTTGGCGAGGAGGAAGAAGAGGGAGATGATGGAGATGGCCACGTTGAAGTTGGTGAGGCTGCGAGAAGCGATCATCAGCGAGCTGGCGGCTGGCGCCCGGCACATGCGGATGACTTACGTCGAGCTCCAGATCAGCGGCACCGTGGGGAGGGGGCGATGGTTGGCGTAGGCGTAGAGGATCATGTTGGGATTCGAGTTGAGCTTGTTGTCGAAGCCAATCTGCCACATATCGGTGCGATATAGATTTGGCTGCGACAGTCCGAAGATGACGAGGATGGGCACGAGGACGGCGAGCTCGACTGGCATGAGCCAGCCGGTTGCCCTTTTGTCAAGACGAGTCCATGTTCGCGGAATGAGTCGATACGTCTTGTTCTTGCCGAGGCGGAGCTTCATCGTGGCCGTGATGTCTGCTCTGCTGCTGTTTGTTGGGGTTGTTCGGATGATTGTTGTTGGCCGACGGCGGACCGTCTGTCCTTTGATGGCCGCCGAAGCGTAGTTCAGTGTGCGGTCATCAAAGAGCCTCCGCGGCGATGCTCTCGGACCGCATCCAGAGGACGCAAGCTGTGTCGTCTCTTGCTCGCCCTCTCGGGGTAGTTGTCGTCAAAGAGCCTGCTCGACCCGGCCGTCGGCTCATCTCGAGGGGGTCGGGGACAGCGGGCGTTTAAAGGCCAAAAAGCTGGGGTCCCGTTGGGGTCCAACGGGGGCCGGGATGCACCCGCGGGTGCGTGATAGAGCGCTGCAGCGGCATCACCAACACCGCGTCCAATGAGAGGCAGTGGTTGAGGGCATCTCTAAGCGCCCGCGACGGCTTGGGCTGCACGATTGGCCGGGGCCGCGGGAGGCGCATGCCGACATCAGCCAATCAGGTAGACGTGTTGGCGGTGCGACCGCCGTTCTCTGCGTGAAGGGGGCAAGTATCGTCCAAGAGACAGCGGCTGCTTGTAGGCTGTATTTGGCCCAATCCAGCATAATGCTGCGACTTAAGAACTTGCCGCGAGGTGTCTGTTGGTCGTGGAGCTGCCGTGCTTGAGCGTCTCGGCTGCGAGCTCCGATGAGAGCTCATCTTTGGGCACATGCGCCATCTGTTAAAGTAAATGACCCGTTGATGAGCCAACGACGAACGTTGAATTGTAATGCTCGAGTACCCCTTTGCCGGGCCTCCAATGTCTGTTGCAAGACTTGGCACGTCGCTCTCGGTAAAGAACGGTCGAGGGGCACAGAGCCAAGTTCACACAACATACGTAGATTACCACTCTCAAGTTGTACAACGCATCTCGAGGAACGTGTAGGTGGAGCGCCGCGATGCGCCTGGCCTTAAGACCCAAGTATTACCTCACCAGCACGGCCATGATGGCGTTCATATTCCTGTCCCGCTAGCGCACAGCGTTACACATACTCGCAAGTATTGCGGCGATCCGTCAAGGATGACACGGGTGGCCACATTGCAGCCAAATGCATTGACTGCAGTGCAGTGCAGTTCCGGGAACCGTTGTGGGCTCATGAGATTTTCAGACTTGGGACTCGAGGCCTCTCGTCTTATACCTTGCAAAAGAGTGGCTCATTAGGTCGCCGCCATTGAATTAGGTCCCCGAGTCCGACCCGTTTCAAGAAGCCTTCTCTCATCGCGTAGGCGCCGGCCTAGGCACCGCAATGGTGGGTTGACTGACTCATCCCGTGAGTGACCTATTCGTGAAAGCAGCACGATCAGTTTACGACGCGGGTCAGCCACAAAAATGTCTCCCGCAATGGGGCATTGACGGCGATCGGCCACCGTCTCGGTCCGCCACGGTGCGAGCACAGGTCGGCAAGAGGCCAGCAGACTCTATCCGTGAGTCCTACCGCAGCCGCCGGTCGATACGAGAACGCGAGCTCAGTCGTCGGCTCTTGGTCAAAATGCTGGGCACGGGCACCTGGTGAGCAGTGGATGCGGCTGTGGAGATGGAGGTGGGAGATGGAATGCGAGAACCGACCAGTCAGCCTCATGAGTAACCGTACTCGTACTCTCAAGCCGTAGCGACTGTGTCGCTAGCGCTGCTGACTCCTCTGCCAGCCGGCAATCTCCTCTTTTCCAGTCTAGACCGGTCGATTGGCGGAGCGGGTTGTCAGGCGCTGCGAAGCCCGCTCACAATGTAGGGGACCGGGACGTTACCACGCGGATTGGCCCAATCGAGGCAACATCGGGCCTGGCACATGTACCAGTACGTGCATGCGAGCGCATGACCCGACGAACACCTGTGATAGCTGCTCAACAAGAGGGAAAAGCTGGCGGCGTTAGCATTCGTCCGTGGGCAGAGAGGACGGTTGCTTCAGACACGAGAACAGGGCTTCCACCGCCCACTGTCAATCCGCGGAGGGGACGGAGCCAGCCGTCGCTCGGTAGCGGCGTCGACTTGCTTCTTTGCCGTCTGGGCTGAAAAGGCTTCGCGCTGCTCGGCAGCCACACGCCACACCAGCAGTCCACGCGAGCAGGGCTCTCTGGAAGTGTCCTCATCGTGTGAATTAAAGTATCCTTTTCATCGCCGGGCTTGCTCCGACGTCAGCGACCACCTCGCAGGCGCCACAGTGCCACGGGCTCGTCCCGCGCTGGTGGTGTCGTTATTAGGTGGGCAGCCGTCCCGCCGATTCGTGCTACGTAGCCCGCCTTGGCTTCTTCAAAAGGTACCTGAGGTGGTAGCTGCCGTTGATCGGTCATCAGCCGTCGTTTCGACTAAACACTCGTGCGAGTAAAAGGCTGTCGAGCCCTTCCCCGTCCCCGCCGTCTCGTCCCTCGAGTGCGGCACAGGTCCTCGACCCTGACGGATCTCGGTTTTCCCGCTGCTCAATGTGACGAGAGCAGCGACCCGATCGCTTCTCGCCCCTGGCCGCGCTCCTCTGCGGCTCATCCCACCCGTTTGTCACCTGTCATTCTGCCCTGTTGGCTTCAACCGCAACCGAGCAGCATTACGAGCAGGGCAAGTCCAAGGTCAAGGCCCAAGCCGTCGTCCTCGCGGCCCCATCCACGGGTCGCCTTTAACTCCTGCGCTGCCCTGGTGCCACTGGCCGCTGGACAGTCGCGGCTTAGGCGTCCGCCTCCTGCTGGTTGCCGACGGCGCTTCGTATATCCACTCCCGGCCGGCCATCTCGATCTGGCTCCCCGTCGTCCACAATCCCTCGTCAAGGCCAGGCCTAGACCCAGACGCAAGCACTTCGGGTGACGCGACGCAGCAGAGCGCCGGTCTGTGCTAGCACTGGTACGAGTAGCGGAACGGGTCCCTCCGTGCGTCTTGCGTCGTCCCGTCTCCTGGGTCTGCCCTGCGCCCACGACACGCGCCCAGCTTCGCCGGGCCATTAGTCCTGACCAGCCTGCTTGGCTCCTGTGCCAAGTGCTGCCATCGCATTCCCGTTCCGTAATCCTGCCCGAACATCCCCACCCTTCCCTTCCCTTCCCTGGGCGTCTTGATGCATCAGCCAGGCGGCAGCGCTGCGTCCCGCACCGGCCCTGCTCCATCCGCTCCTGCGCCCACGGTCGCTGGCAACACCACCGCTTCCTCGAGCGACGCTGGTCAGAATGCCTCTCCTTTCACCGATGCGCCCTCGGCAACTGCAGCAATAGCCTCTGGCTCGTCTCTCGCCCGCCGCGCGCCGCCCTCCCCGGCCGCAGATCCTGACAGCCGCCGCCGCCGCCGGGACCACTCCAGACGCCATCCGAGTGGCATTCAAGGGCAATGGGCGCCTGCTGCTGACCGTCACGGCCAGTCGGGTCCGTCGGCGACGTTTCTGCAGCCCTCGAGCGCGACTCTCACCGCCCAGTATCACGATCTCTACCGACAGCAGCTGCAACTGCAGCAACAGTCGCAACTGCAGCCGCAGTGTCCCGCCGCCAGGCCGTCGCGCAACCACAAGCCCGTGAAGCGCTCCGCGAGGCAGGCCAAGGCGGCAGACTGCACCATGGATCAAACACCCCTAAAGAAGGCTCGCATGGGGGCGTCGCCGCCCAGGAGATTCGAGATACCGCCTTCGGCAAAAGGTCCTCTCACCGCATCGACCTCACGATCCAACCGTGAAGGCTCCTTCTCACCACTCTTCTTCTCGCACGCCCCTGCGAGGCACCTCAGCCGCCCTCCCAGCTCCACTGCCTCCGAGATAGCGGCAAGCTTGATGTCGCGCAATTCGTCCGAAGCCGTCACGACCGTGAAGCTTCCTCGGGCCAGCGTCAGCTCGGCCAGCCCGGCCATGTCCGGCAGCACGCCCGGCAGCTTGACGTCTTCCGTGGACATGTCGGTTCCTTCTACTACAAGTCCAGAGTCTCGGAACCTGCCTCCCAGCCTGCAAATGGTGCAGGGGATAAGTGCCCTTGAGCTCCTGGAATCCGACGAGCGGCCGACCTTCATCCTCGACCTGGCGAACCCTTCAAATGCCAACCACGCCGGCCTCAACATATTGTACTACAACAGCTCTTTGCGCAGCTGCCATGAGATTTACAACTTAGTCAACATTGACTTTCGGGACCCTGCCATTGCCGAGAGCTTCAACCATTTCAAGACGTGGGCCTATGCCACTCGCAGGACCAGCGAAGGAGGCCTTGAGCACATGCCGCTGTACCATGAATACGGCGGCATCACCTGGACATTTATGACTTTGCGGCAGCGCTTCCGGTTCATCAGCGGCAACGTCACCCCAGTATCCGTGCGATCGGCCTCGCCTCTTCCGCTGTCAGACGAGCCGGCCGCCATGGCCAATGACAGTGATGCTCTCCCACCATCTGTGCCAATCTCGCCGATAAAAGACGCCATAGATGCCACCGACTACTTTGGTGACGTCGTGTCCGCTCCCAACGGGGAACCGTCAAGCCTGGGGACAATCAAGAGCAAGCTTGACGACAACGCCACTGGTCCCCGTCATCCCGACGAGTTCACGAACCAGGTGCTTCAGCTCCAGCCTACTAAATCGGTCTTCGACTGGACGAGGATACCCAACTCGGACAGCCTCCCCGAACATATCAGGTTTGCCAAGTCGGTAGACTGGGCCTCGACATCTCTGGGGCCCATGGCCGAATGGTCGCCGCAGTTGCGAGCCATGTCCAATTTAATAATGGGCAGCCCTCATCCGGCCTGCATGTACTGGGGCCCCGATTTGATTTGCATATATAACGCCGCATACATTGAAGTGGCCGGTGGCAAACACCCGGCGCTCATGGGTCAGAAGTACATCGATGCTTGGCCGGAGATATGGCCGGAGCTCGAGCCAGTTTTCAAGAGTGCCATGGAGCTTGGTCAGGCCACCATGAAGCATGACAACCGCCTGTACATCAAGCGCGACGGCTTCCTGGAAGAGACTTTCTTTTCTTGGGCTCTCGTGCCGATCGTAGGCTTCGACGGCGATGTGGTGGGCCTCTATAACCCATCATTCGACAACACGTTACGGAAGGTGAACGACCGGCGAATGCTCACTCTGCGAGAGATTGGCGAGCGCACGGCAACTGCGACAACAGTGGGCGGGTTCTGGCCCCAAGTCCAAAAGGGCTTGGAGTATAATGACTACGATGTGCCCTTCAGCATCATCTACTCGGTCAAAGAGGAGACGGGGAGCGAGGTGTCCTCGGTACATTCGGGAAGTTTTATGCACCCCTCACAACTCATTCTTGAGGGATCTCCTGGCGTCCCCGACGGACACCCTGCCGCACCCTCGTCCATGGATCTACGAACGTCCGACGACGGATTCGCGCCCTACATGAGGCAATGCATGGCCAGCGAGGGCGCTCCGGTGGTTCTCTCCGAGGAGTCGGGTACGCTTCCCAAAGACCTGATCCAGGGTCTCAACTGTCGAGGCTTTGGCGATCCGTGTACGACCGTTGTCGTCTTTCCCGTTGTGCCTACCACTACCAAGGAGGCTGTCGCCGGTTTCATTGTGATGGGTGTGAATCCGAGGCGGCCCTACGACGACAACTACAAATTGTTCATTCATCTCATTTCGCGGCAACTAGCGACATCCATGGCGTCTGTGGTGCTGTTTGAGGAGGAGATTCGTCGTGGCCAGCGAGCCGCTCGGCTGGCGGCGCTGGACCGCCAGGAGCTTTCGATGCAGCTTGTATTGCGGACGCAAGAGGCCAACGAAAGCGAATACAGGTTCACGCGCATGGCCGAATTTGCTCCTGTCGGAATGTTTATCGCTGATGCAGAGGGTCACATCGACTACTGCAACGACATGTGGTGGCAGATATCAGGACATTCGCGCTTCGACCAAACGGAACTCGCGTGGATGAACAGCGTTAGGAACGAGGACAGACCTGCGCTGGAGTCTGCGTGGCAGAGACTGCTGGAGGAGCGAGTGACCATCTCCGTCGAGTTCCGCTTCAAGCACAGCCAACGAAACGGCGACAACACCATCGACACCTGGGTCATCATGAGCGCCTTCCCGGAGAAGACCCTTGAGGGGAACCTCAAGTCCATATTCGGCTGCATCACTGATATTTCTTCCCAGAAATGGGCGGAAAAGGTTCAGAGCGAACGTCGCGAGGAGGCCGTTGAGCTCAAGCGCCAGCAGGAGAACTTCATCGACATCACGAGTCACGAGATGCGAAACCCGTTGTCTGCGGTTCTCCAGTGCGCAGACCAAATCGCAGATAACATATCGACGTTCACAGCACAAAATGACAAGGAACAGGTTGAAGCCCTCCTCGAAAGCTGTCTGGACGCAGCCAACACCATCAACCTCTGCGCGAGCCATCAGAAGCGCATTGTCGACGACATCTTGACCCTTTCTAAGCTCGACTCCAACTTGCTAGCCGTCACCCCTATCGACGAACAGCCAGTGAAGGTGGTTCAGCGGGCGCTTAAGATGTTTGAGTCAGAGCTGATGGCTCACGAGATTCAATTCGAGTTTAACGTGGATGACACATTTGAGGAGCACGGTGTTGAGTGGGCCAAGCTGGACCCGTCGAGACTCCGACAAGTTCTGATCAACTTGATGACCAACGCCATTAAATTCACCCAGGGCCGGGAGAGACGGGTCATCACCGTGTCTTTAAGTGCGTCCAAGGACATAAAGGAGGTCACAAGTAAGGGCGTTGTCTACTTTGAAACAAACCAACATCAGCGGACGGCAAGCATGGATATCGACAACGTCGATGAATGGGGTCATGGCGAAAAGATCAACATTCATTGTTCGGTCGAGGACACGGGTCCAGGCTTGGCTGAGGAAGAGCTCAAGGTCTTGTTCCAGCGATTTCAACAAGCAACCCCGCGCACCCACGTGCAATATGGCGGCTCTGGTCTCGGCCTCTTCATCTCCAGGATCCTGACGGAAATGCAAGGTGGCCAGATCGGGGTGACGTCGGTCAGAGGCTCGGGGAGCAAGTTCAGCTTCTACATTCAGAGCCGCAAAAGCCCGAATCCACCAGCACACTATGAGCGCATCTCCCCGTTCAAGATCGGGCGTAAGACACAGACGGGACCGCCGCCGCCGACCACGACCCCACAGCCAAGCGGCAGTCGAAACGCGCTTCGCAGTGCGGCCGTTCCCAATAAGGGGCCACTTTTCGATGTTCTCATTGTGGAGGACAACATCGTGAACCAGAAAGTACTGCAGCGGCAGCTGCGCAACTGCGGGAACAATACATTCGTGGCCAACCACGGCCGCGAGGCTCTGCAGACGCTGCAGAAGTCGCGGTTCTGGGCCGGAATGGAGGAGGAAGGCGTGGATATCTCCGTCATCCTGATGGATCTAGAAATGCCTGTCATGGACGGCATGACTTGTGCAAGGAAGATCCGAGAGCTTGAGAGAGAAGGAATTATTGTGAAGCACATTCCAATCATCGCAGTAACGGCTTACGCGAGGCCTGAGCAGGTTGAAAGCGCCAAGGCAGCAGGCATCGTGAGTCATCTACCGTTCAGTGCCATTGCGTTCTCTTGGGCCACATACCTAACACCTCTGCAGGACGACGTCATTTCCAAGCCATTCCGTATACCAGAGTTGCTTCCCAAGATCGAGGAATTGGTGGGCAGGTACCAGAATCTGTCCGTGTCCAATGAGGCGTGAGGTCGTCTTACATGGAACGATCACACAGCTATATTTTCCAGCCTCATGAGCATCAGCAAGCGTTGCATTTGAGAGCATTCAGACCGCCTTTACACTTGTTCGTTTCGGGACGAATTCAAGTTGGTCCAGCATTGTTTTATCATATACACTGGGATGATGAGATGTTTCTTCAGAGGGGCTCTTGACAACACAATTGGCGGACACAAAGCAACATGCATGGGCAAAATAATGGGGCGAGACCAATTTTGTTTTATTTTCGCAATCGAAATAGGCCCTTGGGCATGGCGCGTTTTGGACAAGGGCAAGGTTTGCCATGTCCAGACGCTGGGGTTTTACAAGACGGCGGGAGGGCTGCACGAGATGGGGAATGCATTGGCGAGTAAAGAACACGCAGATACCCTCGATACAATAGACGGCAGGGAGTGCTTGGATGTGGAGATTTTTTCCAACCAGCCTGCGGGCTGTCCCCGTGCGTGCGCGCGCCTGGCGCGTCGGGCAGATCATGCGCATCATACCGCCAAAGAGTGAAACGCACCCCTGGCTGTTCCTACTCTAAGTGCAGACAAAGTTGTTTCACACCGAAGATAACTTGCTTCTACCTGTGGCAACGCATAATCAATACGTCGACAGCGTGGCGTGCGGTAAAGTTGGCAAGATGGTGAGACGCTCGAGGCAAGTTAACGTTACAGGGTAGGTAGGGTGAAGGATTCGACAATGTCGGACTGATAAGACACTCTACGCCGCCACCCAAGTACATACGACCACAGCCGCAAGACAAATCTGGATCCCGTCTGATCTCGATCTCCGATGGATAACCTAGCGAGCGCTGGATTAGTAGTTAGGTCGATGACGACTAGCGAATACCCGGTGTTGTATGTCGTCTTTTTGTCTTTTTGTCTTTTTACTTTTTGCTCCTCTGCTATTCGCGTCGATCGCATGGTTTCCGCGTTATCTTCCTGTAGTGTATCGAAGAAGTGTTGAACGGCTTCGTCTCACGACCGGTCCGCTCGCTGTCCATATTGATGTCACCAAGAAGACACCCAAACACACTCCTTCACGTCGAGAAAAGTCAAGGTAGGTCAGCACACAGCGATTGTATTATTAAGTATTAATAGCTCCTCCTCCCCGGGTATCAAACAAGACCAGCCGATGCATTATACTAGCAAGGATTGTTTCCTCGGGCCTTCCTTCCCTGCCCCGTTTTCCTCCACCTTTTTTTTTGGGTTATGTCTTTTGTTGCTGCTCGAATAAAAAAGCAATGTGGAAATTGGTATCAGTGAAAGCAGTCTTGACAGGGTATCTTGGTATCTTGTGAAGAAATGCAGAACCTTCCTTCCATTCCGTACCCTCATGCGTGCGGCTGGTATTTTTTGGGTGTTGTGTCGTTTTCTTCAAGTCATAGCACCGTCACACGCCGCCAGTCCTCTAGGCAGTGGCAGTGACAACGGGAGCAGCTGAAGCGACGTTCTCGGGCTTGTTCTCAGCCTCGGGCTCGACGGCCTCAGCGGGCTTGGGAGCCTCGGCGGCGGGCGCAGCCTCCTCCTTGGCGGCCTCCTCGGTGGCGGCGACATCCTTGGCAGGCTCCTCGGACTCGGCCACGGCGTCCTCAGCGGGCTTATCCTCAGACTTAGAGGCGGATCGGCCCTTGATGGTAGCACGGAGCTTCGAGAACGCGCTCTTGCTGGGCTTCTCCTCGCCCTCGGCGGGGGCGGGAGACTTCTCGCGCTTGCCAAAGACGAAAGGCAGCGAGGACTTGCGCTTCTCCTTGACATCCTTCTTGGGCTCGCCGTTGGTGGCGGGGGTCTCGACGACGTCAACGGGGACGGTGGCCGGGTTGGAGACGTCGACAGCAAGAGGGGTCGTGGCCTCAACGGGAGGGATGACGGGAGCATTCGCGTCGGTAGCAGTGGCCTCGGCCTCTGCGGGGGCCTCAGCAGTCTCGTCAGCAGGCTTGACAGCCTCGGACTTCTTCTCCTTCTTGGCGAAGACATTTCCGAAGAAGCTGTTGCGCTTGGTAGCCGCAGGCTTCTCCTTGGGGCTCTCGGCCGCGGCCTCGGCCTCGGCAGCAGGCTCGACGGCAGTCTCAGCAGCAGGCTCAGCGGGAGCTGCAGCGTCGACTGGGGCGGCCTCCTCAGCCTTGGGAGCCTCAGTTGCGGCAGCAGGCTCGGCAGTCTCGGCGGCGACGGCGTCCTCAGCCTTGGGCTCCTCCTTCTGCTCCTTCTTGCCGAAACCGAAGAACGAGGCACGCTTGCGGCTGGCAGAGCGGCGCTTGGGCTCCTCGGTCTTGGGCTCCTCCTTGACAGCCTCGGTCTTCTGGGCGGCGTCCTCAGCCTTTGCGGGCTCATCAGTCTTGGCCGCCTCCTCGGCGGGCTTGTCCTCCTTGACAACGGCAGGAGCAGGCTTGAAGCTCTCGATGGTGTTCTTGTAAGCCTCAGACTCAGTGACGGCGGCGGCGAGCTCCTTGGCCTCTGCGATCTTGAGCTTCAGCTGGGCAACCCAGCCGTCACGCTCGGCGGAGCTGGCAGCCTTGAAGCTGTGCTTGTTCCCCTTGGAGGTGAAGTGGAACTTGTTGGAGCCGTCGACCTCAGGCTCGGTGGCATCAGCCTGCGAGCGTCGTGGTTAGCATCGCCGACTACCATGGCGCATGTCACGGCATCCGCTGCTTACCAGGTTGATGATGCCGCTGGGGGCCTTGGCGTCGCCGAAGAAAAGAAGACCCTTGCCGGTGTGGGAAGCCCAGGCGACGTTGCTCTGAGAAGTCTCGGCAGACTTCTCGCTCTTCTGGTAGTGAGCCAGAGACTTGGGCTCGACGGCGTCGGAGCCGAAGAAGAAGAACTCCTTGCTGGCGATCAGGTTCCTGTGGTTCCAGTTAGCGCAGCTGCAGCTTGCGGCGGCGGATCGACGATGGAAACTGACTTGGGGAAGCTGGCGCCCTGAGCCTTGTGGGCCAGGTGGCCCTCCTCGACGGGCTTGGCCTCATCCTTCTTGTCCTCGACGGGGGCCTCGACAGGGGCAGCCTCGGCGGCGGGCGCAGGCTCGGCGACGGGAGCGGTCTCGGCAACGGGAGCAGCCTCGGTGGCGACGGCATCCGTGACTTCAGGGGCGGGAGCGGTCTCCTCCTTGGGGAGCTCGGGGACCTCGACGGTCGGCTTCTGTTCCTCGGCCATTCTGGATATGAAAAGAGGGTATCTCAAGACTGGGTATCACAACAAACAAAGACGAGATGGTACTAAAGAAAAGGCGGGATCCAGAAAATGTCGGGTGGATGCAGCGAGCTGGCTGGGCCTGTGGTGAGAGAAAAGAGGAAGAAGGAGGAGGGTAGCTGGTAACGGGGCGCTTGGGTACTTATTCGCCCGGGCTGGAGGGAGGACGAGGAAGCAGGCGGTAAGCCAAGGCAAGGCAAGGTAAAGTAAGGTAAGGTAGGGTTGCACGGCAAAGGGCAGAAGGGGGTGGGCGCTTTGCTGGCGCGACGGAGGGGGTGCGCCTGGGCATGGTGAAGCAGCAGCAGTGATTGAGCGATCCAATGCCTTAACCTACCTGGGCAACACCTGGCGATGCTGCCCTGCATAGTACGAGGACGAGCACTCGTACGCGCTGGCTTCGCACGCTAGAATGGAAGCTACGAGCACTACGAGCACCAAGGTGCCCGAGCGGCGGCCGCTGGGCACCTACGGCGGGCAGCCTCTCTCTCTCGTTGCTCGTTGCTGGACAAGCACAGCTGCTTCGTACGAGTTCGAGTACTCAAGGTCAGGTAGCTTTGGTCGCTCGCTCCACTCCTCATCAAACATGGGCGGCCAGCGATACGGGGCGCTCCCGATGCGACGAACCACGGGTACGAGCTCAGCCTCGTCGGCAGCCAGCAGCGAGCACTCAGGGAGGCAGGCAGGCTGGCAAGCATGCACGCAAGCAAGCAAGCAAGCAAGCCCGCGAGCACGCGCGCGCATGGACGGCATGGCAGCTCGCCGCAGCGGCGCTGAATGCCATGCCTACTCGTACTCGTACGGATGTCTCCTCCGTCTCATATGCTCGCTGCCGCGTGCTGTGCTTCGACCCAGACACCCTCCTCCCGCGACGACGCGCGCACGCCCCTCCCTTAAATTATAGGCGCTCGTGGCCATCACCGCCGCCACCCACCCACCCACCAGCGGCAGCGGGACCCCCAGGCGCTCGCTCCCATCGAATCGCTCTGCCCACTGGTGCGCGGACGCTTCCAAAGCTTCATGCCAGCAGCGGTATCGACCTGAAGTTGAGTCTGGCTGGCGGCGCGGCTTGGCCAGATGCCAGGGACCCATGCGAGGCCCGTGCGGGTGGCCAAGTGGGACGAAATTGCGGACGCGCCACCGCGCGGCTGCCCGACAAAAATGCGCAACCAATGTACGGATACCCGTGGCCAATGCCTTGACGCATGGCTGGATGCTTGCTTCGCTGAATGCATGCTTCATGGCCTCATCACCACCGTCACTTGCGTCAGGCTCCCGGCCGCCAACCAAAGCGCCCGGAGGCACGCCGCGAGAAGACGCCTGGAGAGGCTCTGGACCACCGCATGATGAACACCGCACCACACCCCCTTCGTTTGAAACACAACCGGCGCCAGGGCGGACGACCACGAAATCCAACAAGCTGATGGAATATGCGAAGGAACGGGCCCCCTTGATCGCCGCCGTCGCGAATGGCCTGTCGACGGAAATTTGACTTGCGTTTGTGGCTGTTCAGATCTACAGCCAGCTATCTCGCACATGCTCCGTCGTATGGCGTGTAGATGGTCGCTGTGCCCGCAATTTTGTCTCCTAGACCGGCGGCCCTTGAGGTGGGCTCCTGGTGCAGGGATCCTGGCTTGCAGGCCCGGCAACAAGCTGCACAGAAGTGGCCCACGAATTTCAACCCGGCGCTTGCCTGTGGATCGCCCATTTAAGTTGAATTAGGGACAGCAAACATGGCAAAAGGAAAAAAAAACAACAACGCGATCAAGGGGCATCTCATCTGCCGCTTGTGCGAGGCCGACACCAAGCAGGCTGGCTGCATACATGAAGGCGGCACAGAACCATCGGGCCGCTGCGCCGCCATGGACATCGAGACAAGTCATTCTTGGCGTTGGCGTTGGTGGTGAAGCGGCAACGTCATACGTGCGCCCTCCAACTCGAGTGGTGGCGGCGGTCCCACACGAGCTTGAAGCTCTGGCGTGACAGGCGAACCGACGTCGGCTCGCACAATACCACCTCACGAAGGATTGATCCCTCCGCCACTCCCAAGTACCGAACTTGGCGCTTCGGCGGACGGCTCGCCAAGGGCGTCGGCGAAAGTCGCAATCGTTCTCATAAATGAGCACCTCCCCGACCTTGGCCTCTCGCGGATCCTGCCCTCGGACCCTGTCCACCATGGATGATGATGCACCGCCATGACGGCCGGCGAGCCGCACCGCTACGACTGGGCATTGGAGGCGGCTCCTAGATTCACGGCGCCACTGTTCCAAGCTCAGTCACACCCTTGAGGAATCCCGAGAGTCTGATTGCCTGACAACCCACTCTGCCGTTGGCTAACCAAAGCCAAGCCCCCCCTACTCGTACATCGCCCTCAAAGCCCATGTGACTGTTATTAATACTCGTAGCGACCTAGCGTCGAAGACGCCCTTTTGCGTCCGCTCGCACAAGTACTCATACCTCCTGTGTGACCTGGCTCAGGCTGGCTGGCCCTTTGGCAGCCCTTTACCGCAGTGCGTTCTCGAAACGTCCACGAGATCGTTCCCTCATCTGGTCTGGACAGTGCGCCGAACGAAAAATTACACTTCTTCAGGTAAAGACCGCGCCAGCGTGGCCAACCTTGACCGTATTGTCTTGCTGCTCGTTGCTCTCAATTCCGACGTTTCTCCACCAGAAAATGCACATGACACGCCGCCCCTGGGCGCTGACCTGCAATATTGCCATGGGCCTTGTGATCGTCCTCAGAAGTGCGAGGCCGCCCCTCCGATGGCACAGCGCCACAGCGGTCGTCATATCGCCGATGCCTTATCACGATCCATGCTATCTCGCTCCGTGTCCGTCGTGGACACCAGCTGGCCGCCGTCCGACCCGTGGTCCACAACGCCGGTGCCTTACGGCGAGCCCACCCCTTGCCAAGTCGCGGCAGGCTTGCGGGTCCATTTCTGCGCGGAAACCCAGACTATCGACGAGCATAGTCTAGGGCCGCTCTGATGTTGTACTCGTATATCGTACCGGGAATATGGCTGTCCGAGTACCTTGTAGTGAAGGGCAACGGCGAGACGCCATGAAGAGTAAGCCTTCTTTGGCGAGCAAGCATGTACTCGTACTAATACTTGAAACGACGGGATCAACGTACTCGCACCTTGCGTTGTACTCGTACTTATTCGGCGAGCATCGGAATTTCCTCCGAGGCTGTCCAACGATGCTACCACGAGCGACGACGAAAGCGTTTCTGCCCTGTCTTTCCTTTGTGAGGACGAATGGCTTGGCAAGGGGCCCGTCGTGAGTCCGGAAATGGCTCGCTCCTCGGCCGATTCGGCGCCGCATCTGTACCAACCGGCAAGTAGTTGGTTGATTGGTTTGCACAAACAACGTGAAGCGATACTTGACCCGACCCTTGGCATACCAAGCCGAAACAATCATGGTTGGCAGGCTTCTCCTTCTGGCTTTCTGGTCAGCCGCAATGTCGAAATATGCAAGGCGTCCATCGCATGTCCAGGAATCAACGAGGTTCCTATGCCACCCTCCATGTTCTTGAGCACCATGCCTAAAAATTCGAGGTCGTCAAGCGCCATCGTGATCGCCATCGTCGCCCCGCCGCACGATTGCAGTCGCACAACATCCAGGTGGGGGTAAAGGGGGAGGGGGTCATGCAGGCTCAACTCGTGTTTGGACTTGCGGCTTGCACTGCACCAGGCAGAGGACGAGTGTCTTGTAGCCTGTGCTCGTAGGTTGGCGATTTTTCCATGCTCTGGTATTGGCCGACGTCTGACTTCGCATTCGACTGGAGTGCGTACTTACACGCCGTGTGTACTTGCAAACTCGCAACACGGCGCCGGGGCCGGGGCCGGGGCCGGGGACTCTGGGTTCACTGCCAGCCATTATAGCCTTCGCCATTCCGTTCTGTTCCCGAAGTCGCTCGGCTGTTCTCGTCGGGGGCGCAGCTCGCTGCAGGTTTGGCCCGGACCGCCATTGCGCACCTAGCCGGGGACATCATTTCATGCATTGCGTCGCGCCCTTTGCATTGCCAGCCGCCGACATGCTGCACGTTGATGCACTGTGACGCGAGCTTTTCCTGAATGCTAATACATACTATGGCAGCCCCTCAATGGATCGGCAATGTCACGCCATGAATTCACGGACAGTTTGCGTTTACGCTAAATGGGCAGTGAAGACTGTCGTTCCCTATGGAAGCGCGATGAACCTGCTCTGTGCCATACCGTGTCCCTTGGTAAACTGAAGAGATCCATGGGAATGCCACTCGATCTTGTTTCGACAGAGTTGTATTTCCCAATGACTGTGCTTCATCTGCAATGCAATGTCTTCTCAATCGGCGACAGGCGTCCATTTCCGGTGTTCAGTTATTATGCTGCCTTTCCGCGCTGGATTATTGAGACGCCGACCTCTAGCACCTCTCCACTATTCGTTTCGTAGCTCCTCGTGGCCCTCCGTAGTGCGCTGTGTGACTCATCTCGTGAATCTTCTCACAGTTGTGAGCCTCCTTCACAGTTGTGAGCCTTCTTCACAGCTGGTGCTCTCACATCGTGTGGACCACAATCAATCTTTTCCTCTCAACAGCGTTGCTACTCCTTTGCCTGCCTGTACGTAACTGTAAGCATTCACCTGATCTTTTCCCCAGCCACACCTAACGGTATTCTCCTTCTTTCATCACAGATCTCACTTCTCGACGTCGTTACATGTAGGCTTTGATCTTCGAACACCCCCAACGCTTTGCACCATTTCACAAAAGACACAAGGATACACCCTCCCGGTCCCTTGGTTAAGAAAGAAGACAGCGAGGAAGTTCACTCAGTACGCATCGGCTGTGATTTCCGAGCTGAAGGCCTTCAGCTTGTCGAGACTCTTAATCTACTCGACGTCGTACATATACGCCGCCTGGCATCTGTGTTGGGTCTCTCCACCAGTACGTCCATCTACAAAGAGGTCTCATTCCATCGAGACTTCAACTTTCCCCGCCGCATCTAAGCGCAAAAGATGAGATACAGCACCGATCAGAACGCTACAGGAGAGACACGAGAGAATACGGCCGCTTTTTACTTGAGCTACACGGAAGCAAGTGGGGAATCGAACGGACGAGCTACTGCGTGCAGCGCTGGATAAGACCTTCATTGCACTTGCCACACGTGGCACTGACTTCATCCCTCCATCCTTCAAGTTTCTCTTCCGACCAAGGCCTCTGCTAAAGGCCCGCGGTCCAGCCACGTGCCTGGCGCAGTGTCTAGCAGAAGAACAACGGCCACAAATCGAGCACGGCCGAGGCCCCTAAAATGACGGCACGGACACATCCCACGGCGCGCGATCAGGGTGAGTGGCACCGGCTGCTATACTGCCATCAACATCATCGCACTGACACTCAGTAGTGATCGAGCAGTACAACATTGGGTTGTCCAAAAGCCGTCTTGAAGAGCGTGGATTCCACCCTGCTGTGACGTCCAAGACAAGGGATGAGGTTCTGGCCGATTGGGCGGCGAATGTCCGAAAGTACACAAGCCGAAAATCCTGCCCGACTTCGATCCAGGGAGGAGATTCGCAGCCTCGAAAATTGACTAGGGTACGCCTGATATTGTTCGGATTCCGACAGATAGTGCTGACACAGCATAGGCATTTCTTGTTCTTCGACACGACCTCGTCCACGCTTGCCCCGATCCCGATGGAGAGACCACGTCATGCGACAATAACCTGGCTTTCATACTCAATGCCGTAGACATTGGAGGGCAAATCGTTCAGCACATTTTTGCGGATGGATACAATGTCGTCCGCAACGTTGCGCTTACATCCAAGCAAGCGTGGTCCGCATTGATGCTGAGCGTGGTAAGTAGCGTCATCGCGCGACCTTGCAAAACGAACAGAAATTAACAAGAGAAACAGAAAATATGGGACTTTTTCGCCGGCGATTTCTACGTCGATGGTCCGGCCCGGGTCTTCCATGTCGTGGCACCGGAATACACGATCGAGGACTTTCAACGCGGCCAGACGTGGGACCCGTACAAGTTTCGTGGCGGAACCTCCCAAGGAAGTTGGGTTGCGAAGGCAAAAGAATTAGAGACAGAGATCTTTGATTCCATTAGTAACTTACATCGCCGTCTCAGCAGAGAGCGGAAAGGCCGGCTTCGTCTGGGCCCTGTGACCGAAGAGCTGATTGCGGCTACTCGACGCTTGAAAGACATCAAGATGGTTGGTGGGTCGAACCAGTTCAAATCAGGCCTTCCAGGCCTGATGTTTGATCCTTCAGCTAAATTCGTTGTCACTCGCTTGCAACTCATGAGTACCCTCAAGCCCTATTCCCAGTCGAATAAAATGGAGGCTAACGTGTTACAGTGAAGAAGATTTTCGAACAGCGGTCTGGGATCAAGGTGCTGTACTTTCAAAAGACGCCGCTTTTGGACCGCCGCATACTCTCCATCATCCTGCGAGCATGTCCACAGCTTGAGATGGTTGGAGTTTACAATTGTCCTTTGATTCATTTCGGTGACATTTTATGCCTCCTGGACCTCATCCATGAGATCAACAGAGAGAAACGAGAGCGCAATCTTCCGGTTATCAATGCGCTGGATTTCTTCCCACACTTCCACGAAGGAATTCCATTCCAACACCACCGAGCGGAGGTCTACGGACTGACTGCGGGCCCGCAGAAACTGGACATTGTCCAGCGCGGGTTCTTCTGCATCGTGTTGAAGGCTTTTATGAAGGCTCAAAGAATGAAATTGGGACTCCTTTTCTCTGAAGGAAACGCATTTTGCGCCTTCCTCTTCAAAGTCCCAAATTATTCGCTTGCGGCACACTCCTTTCTGGATGCCATGTACCGGCTGGTGGACTTGCAGCGCAAGAAGAAACAGAACCACAACGAACACAAACAGCTGGTATATGATTTACTCAAACCAGTTCGGATCGGCCTGGAGCGAGATATCAGCCTTGACTGGCCCCACTGGTACACCAACATCATGGGAAAGCATCTGGTTTTCTGTTCGTCGTGCGGTTATGAAATGCTGGAAGAGTTCTTCACCGCTGATTCTCGACACTCACGACCCCACATGCGGGTTTGCGCAGGTTGCATACTCCAATTTAAGTTGGACGACGAGGGGGACCATCTCAAGAAGAAGAAAATGGCAATTACTACAATTCTATTCCCCGAATGGAACGGTAAGGCTTTCAACCAAGATGCGCCCCTGGCCGCCGCGGCCCGTGGCATCATCAATTTGAAAACAACAGTATCGGAGCGGGATGCTCCTCCAGCCCTTGTACTGACCGATGACGGCGCCGTGGTCCAGCCTTCGTTCGAACTGGCCTTGGTTCGCGACAACAAAGTACACTTTGATTCTCTCCAAAATCTCCCATCACTGGCACACCTCGTCGAGGATTCCACGAAGCTTTGGAGCACCGTGAACCATCAGAGCAAAAACTTGGACATGTACTCACGCCTCGTCCGACGAGATCGCGTCGAGGAGCGACAACCTCCCGGACTGCTGCCAGGCTACAGGCTGAGTCGCAATTTCTCCAACCTATTCGAGTTGGAAACCATGGTGTACAGCAGCGGTTGGTTGTAAAGTTACATGACAACCGGACTTTGGCTCATTGAGGGGGATGACCGCATAGATCCTAGAGCTTTAGCTAGCAAAGCATCAAATCAATCGCAAACATCGTATAGCGCACTCGTAAGAGCAGCGCCAGCAGTGCTATGCCAGCAGCGCGAGCAGTGCCGACACTACCGTCGCTGCTGGTGAGGCTACTATTAACACTGCTGGCGCTGCTTATTATACAGATTGCGGCGAATGCCCTTTGCGATATTTGCGATTGATTTGACGTGTTCTGCACGAATTTACGATTTGGGGTGGTGTAAGACGATGGCTCACGTGACCTTCAAATGGGTCGGCAAATCGACTGCGCCGGCGAACTTTTGATCCTCGCAGCCAAGGCAGACAACAACCGCCCACAATGGCCTCACTATTACGCACACTCTCGCTCCCTGCGAGGATGCTCGGCTCCAGACAAACCACTGGAGCGTTCTCCAGCATGACCTCCGGCTCAGCGACGAGCTGGGTGCCATCGGTCTTCGGTACCAACGCCAGCGGCTGGCTGGCGCCTGTCGCGAGGACGCTTGGCGGCGGGTTGATGCAGCAGACAAGAGGCATGAAAGTTCACAGCTCGGTCAAGAAGAGATGCGAGCATTGCAAGGTCAGTGTGCGCCTGGTGCGGATGCGAGTCGATCGTTGAGGGGCGAGGGAGCACGGCTTTACTAACTCGACCCTTCAAACAGGTCGTTCGACGGAAAGCGGGTAAACGACACGTCGGATACTTGTACATCATCTGCAAGTCGAACCCGAGACACAAGCAGCGACAGTCATAGATGGCCCTGGAATTCCGGGCGAGAGACGACGATACCTCGATTGGGGTCTGTACATTACTGGACACAACCGCGAGCGACGGAGCCAGACATCTAGACGGGATCAGACGAGGCCCGGGTGAAGCGAGACGAGTGCGATTTATGGATTGAGATTCAAGACGACTCACGGCGACGAGTCAATCGCAAGACTCAGAGACGGCAGAGCGGCGGAGGCCATAGGTGGAAGGCCGTGATGATGTACAATTAGAGGACTACCTTACATACCCCCGATATACCTCTCCATGCTCTCCCACTCGGTCTTGCCCGTCGATAACAGATAACGTACATGAGACTTTTGTGCGATGCGGTCAGTGCATCATGTCCAAACGGCCGCATTCGTGCGTGGTGTAGGTCGGGGGCTTACCGCGTCCTTCACGTTGCGATGGCGCTCAAATTCGTCGCGGACATGCTTGCGCGTCTCGGCCTTGGTGCGCGCATCGGCAATGTGCTTTGTGCCGCGCAGGATAGTCCGGTAGAAGGAGAGGACTCGGCCGCGCTGTATAAACTGGCACGCATTCAGCGACGGATATTGCAAGCAAGCAAGGTCTTATATATGCACGAGGCGTACCTGGTCGAGGCTCACGGCACCCTCGAGACGGCGCTTTGCGGCATAGCCACGGCTGAGGATGCGCCCCAGGCGCGCTCCGTATTTCATAAGAGCTGCCTCATCAGAGGGTCTGACTTCGGCTCCTCGCAGAGTTAAGGGCACCGGGCATGTTCGGGTTGAGAGCCAGGTGACGAAATCTGAAAGCTCGGGCTTCGCTCGGAGGAACCTCGGGTAAGAGGCGCGTCCTGGCTTGAGCGACGTGTATTGTCCACGGCCGCCATGAGGCTTCCTTTCTGTGCATTGCGCTAATGTTCGTGCGAGTCCATTTGGATAAGTCTACGGGCACTTCCAGAATGGCCGGCGCGGTGGGAGAAGAGCACAGCCGTGTTCAGAGGGCGGACGAAGAACCCGTCGCGAAGAGGCGCAAGGCTGAGAATCCCATCGAGACGGCCAACAAGAAGTCCAATGAGGAGTTCCTGAAGGAATACATCCGGCCAAGGTGAGACTCTACATGATACGGTCTCTTCTCCGCCCTGTCGGGCTGCTCTGACACGATGCCGTGCCAGTGAGAGCTGGCCAGATTGGGTTCATCCCAAGACGGGCGTCAAGTACACGCTGAGCCTCGCGCGGCCAGCCGACCTCACCGAGGAGGAGCTGGACGCCTGCTTCGAGCTGATAGACGAGACCAGCGGCGACGACTACCGCAACTCGTCGGTCGGGTGGCACCCGGTCGCGAAGAAGAAGGAGATGCGGTCGGCGGACCTGCGCTACGTGCTCGTCAGGGACGGCGAGGGCACCATCAGGGCCTTCACGTCGATGATGCCGACGTTCGAGAACGGCGAGCCGGTGGTGTACTGCTACGAGATTCACCTCAAGCCCGACCTCCAGGGGTGCGTCGTCGTCCCTTGTTTCTTGACAGGCACCAATCTAACCAAGGGATATCCGATGCGCGCAGGACCGGCCTCGGAAAGCAGCTCATGGGGCACCTGGCGTCGGCGGCCCAACACGTGCCGTCGGTGGCCAAGGTGATGCTAACATGCTTCGCATCCAACGCTCGCGCGCGTGCCTTTTACGACGGCCTCGGCTTCGCGGTGGACGCCTTCTCGCCTCGCAAAAGGAGGCTGAGGGGCGGCAGGGTGGTGGTCCCAGACTATGTTATCCTGAGCCGTGGGACCAACAGACGCGGCGCGTCAGGGGTGCATGATACTGCAATTTCGTCACCGTGAGCACGGCGATGGCCGTTTTCGTGGGAGATTGAGCCCCCGCAAGCAGCCACCCACCGTTGCATCGCGTCCAATCCTCCGTCGAGATCAAATGCGCAGTCGGACAAAAAAAAAGTTGCGCCCTTGAACAGCCCTCCCCAACCGATGATGACGTGTTGGCATCATCGTCGGGAGAGCAGCAGCCGTTTGGCAGCGCGCAACGGTCTGAGCCACCACACTACGTCGCGAGTGTCCGTTTTGCCTTTGCCGCTACGCAACGCTATCCGCTCAGATGGCGTCTCTCGTAATACGCCATAAGCCGGCGGGGCCCCCTGCCATGCCTAATTGGGCCCGATTGGGCGCGTCCGAGGTGCCGAGCCTGGTCCCCAGGGCTGAGGTCTAGGCGAAGCCGTGCAACCCTTGCCTTGTTAGCAGGCTTCGAGGGCGACGATCCGAAAGGCAGAGCGGCAAGAGACAAGGTTGAACTGAGGTGGATCTTTCCTGGAGCAGTTCGGCTCGTATCGCACTGACTCGGGCTGCTCGCCGTTGAGCTAGAATAATAAATGAGGCCCGTCTCCGCCTCGCGGCGGCCGCTGCGAAGCTTGTTCGAGCTCCCCGTGATTCCTCCTCGTCCTTCTCTTTTTCTGCTTCCCCTCGCTGGCAATCGTCTTTGGAAGCTCCAAGCTCCGACGTTGACCCACTCGTAATTGATACCCAAATCACCATCCATCGCCATGGAGCACGCTCAGTACCAGAACCAGGCTGTGCAGAGCACCAAATGGGAGGCCGGCCTGTGCGACTGCTCGCCTTGCGACAGCTGCCTTCTCTCCACCTTTCTGCCATGCATGCGTACGTACATGTCCCGAAGGGAGCTTCCGGCCGTCGTCGAGGGTCACTAACACGGCGATGTGCGCAGTGCTCGGCCGCACCTCGACTCGTATGCGCGATCCGAGCATGCAGTCGCACGAGGACGTCAACAATGACTGCCTCGTCTTTCTCGGCATCCAGTGCTTCACCGGCTGCGGCTGGATGTACGTCTCTGCCCGACCCCGTCGTGCCGCCGCATGCCTTGTCTGACCCGTTTGCCGCAGCTACAACATGATTAAGCGCGCCGAGATCCGAGAGAAGTACAACATCGAGGGCAGCGGCACCAGCGACTGCTGCGTCAGCTACTACTGCCTGTGCTGTGCCCTGATCCAGCAGGACAACGAGGTCAAGCTGAGGACCGCCCAGCAAGGCCCCATCACCCAGGGCTATCAGGGCCAGAAAGAGGCGATGCACATGCCTACGAGTATGGCCCCCCCTGCGCCTGTACACCAACAGCCTAGCCAGCAGCCCGTGCAGCAGCAGCAGGACCAGGGCATCCAGCCCGTCCCGCAGCCGCAGCAGCAGTGGCAGTAGGCGCGGTGAAGCGGTGAGAATGACATGATATCCACAGACGGAGGAACAGAACGGGCGGGTGACGATCTTTGAAGATGAATACATTAGTTGAATGCGCGCTTCGGACGGACGGCCAAATGCGGCGCCGAGCTTCCCCCGGCCAGGGGCTTTTCTTTTTACGAGTATGTTAATATTAGGTCGTGCCATTGGCCTGCAAATAATAAGCGACCCTTAGCTGTGCCTACTCGTACCTCCTTGCTAACATGCCGCAATGATTCAGCTCATGGTGACGAGGACGATTCACAACCCCACTGGGGATGGACGACTCCATGAATGCATGGGTCGCAGTACTCCTCTAATATGTGGACAAGGGACACGCCAGACAGGTTAATATGACAGTGCTAAGTTCGTGAGCAGGCGTGTACTCGTAGACCACGACGCTGAGTCTCGACTATCAACTTAGTGGAATTCCAATTCAGTGTATTGCGCTACGCTGTGTTACATGCCATGCCCCTCCAGTATTATCCCCCACATCCGACGATACCTATCGCTGATGCTCGCCATAACTGGCCCGGAGGGCCTGGATCAGCGCCGCGTTGGCGGAGCCAGAGCCGCGGAGGACCCGTAGCCACCAGTCAGTCTTGCGGGCCTTGGTCTCGGCCTTCACGGCCCGCGGGCGCACCAGCCCCCCGCCGGCCCGGCTACCGCAACTCAGCGAACCGGAGCCCCACAGGGGAACCACTACGCGCGCCGGGGACTAGTCCCCGGAGCCGTGCTACCCCTTTCTTCTTCTTCTTCTTCTTCTTCTTCTTCTTCGTCCTCTTCTTCTTCTCCTCGAGGGTCGATGCTGAATCAGCTCAACCACGACACCTTTACTGCACCTCGCATTGCTCAGTATCACGAAACGGAGGGAATAGCGCTTCAGTTCGCCGTAAAATATGTTAGAAACGCGCTTGTGCCAAAGACAGGTTGAACCGCTTCCATCCCCCCAAACAAAAC
Source organism: Tolypocladium album (assembly GCA_024341135.1). Taxonomy (NCBI): domain Eukaryota; kingdom Fungi; phylum Ascomycota; class Sordariomycetes; order Hypocreales; family Ophiocordycipitaceae; genus Tolypocladium; species Tolypocladium album. Next base: position 186,069 of record JALHCF010000175.1, on the reverse strand, counting down.
GGAGGTTTCCAAACCCAGTCATTACTCGTAACTACATCAACCGTGCGGGAGCTACTTCTTCCCTCTAGCAATCAGTCTCTGCTGCAGCTCCACGATTACATCGCTCCAGTCTTCGCCCTCCGCTGCCACTATGTCACCGATCCTTGTGGCCAAGAATTCGCCGATTTTCGCGACGTTGAAGTGCTCTCCATACACTACATTCCCCTCTGCAGAGAGTCCCACATCTATTCCAGATGGGCCGTTGCCACCGCGTAGATGCAACGTAACCTCCACTCTCGTCTCGAGTGGCACCAAGAGCAATGAGCTAGTCATTGCGATGCTCGAGTCTGATGTCTTCGTGACCGTCGTTGGGAATGTGGTTTTGACGCGGTTGACTCGTGAAGAGACTAGTCGAGCCTTCTCCCATCCAACCCGAACCATTGCAAGAAGAGCGGACAACTTGGTATGGCTCTGAGGCAGCGTCCGTATGCGATCGCGAATGCACTGCAGGAAGAACTCTTCCACGGCGGTTTTGGGCGTGCGGTTATGCTCCCGCCCGTCGGCGATGTACCAGAGGTCGATGCGAGAGTTTGGTTGGTGGGGCTGGAAAGAGGCCATATCGAGAACAAGTTCGATTTCTCGCCTGTACGCCATCGACAGCGTCGTCCCAGAGAGTCCCGTTACCGCCCAGCCGTGTTCTTTTTCGATTGCGTCCACGCGCGCTGTGGTGTTCGTTAGAAGGCGATCAAAAACGACATCAGTAGCCGGCGTACCTTTCAAAGCGTTGACCTCTGTGCTTGTCCAACCTCGACATTCCTCCCTCACCCTTTCGGCTCTCTCGATTTCCTGAAGGTGCTCTTGCTTCTTCTTGCTCAAAGCCTCCACATCCACGGTCGATTCCTCGAATTGTTGACGAAGCTGAGCAATTTGATGTCTCTTGGCAGCAATATCCGCGTCGAGACCAGTCAGTTCCTCGCGGGCAGATTGGAGCTCGGCTGGGTCACAGTCGGCCAATTCCTGCGCAGTTTGCTCCAAATTGTCGCTTTCCTCTTTCAAGGCTTCGTAGCGCTCTGAAATGGCCGGTAGTATGGTTGACAACAGGTTTTGCTGTTCTTGAAGCAGATTGTGATCGATGTCCATGCCCTCTCTGATGCCCAGAAGTCCCTCTTTGAGGCCGTCTTGCAGCTTCATTCTCCACTCGTACCACATAGCTTTGCTCAACAACCTGGCGTGTGTTTTGACGTTCTTGAATTGGTTGTCCATGAGAGCCTTGACGTCCGCAGTGGCCGATATGTACTCGCGGAACAGTGGCGGGTTCTCTTCAAACGTGTCGTTTTCAATTTCCTTGACCATGCGTCGCCCTTCAGATATGTATTTCTTGAGCTCTCGGCACGAGTGCTGATACAACTCTAGCATGGGCACCGTGCAAGCACCAGCAACGACACACTGAGCCAGGGATAGGGCATTCTGCCCGTTGTCTGTTGTTTCGTCGTTGAAACTGCCTGGAGCAACCGTGTGGCGGCGCTTGGTTGTGGTCAGTTCCATGAAACGGATCGAGGTCATGTTCAGAAAGTCCTGTAAATGGATCCTCTCCTCGTCAGCTTCATTCTCGATCTCCACTTCATCCCTAATGTTATGTTCATGAAAATTGACTTCATGGACAGTCTGGTTCATGTTGACATCCTTGAAGCGTCGCTGATGCCGAGGCGTGGTGGTTGAGTCGTTATTCGGAGGCGACGAAAACGATGGCGTCACGTTGCTGCTCGCGTGCTCCATGCTGAGACGTGCTGACCTGGTCTGGCGCCCTGTGGTCTCGGTCTTCGATGGAGGTTGTTGAAGTCGGATATTCTTAACGGGGCTGCTCTGATGCCCCTTAAGCCTCTTGATCCCGTCGGTGTCTTCTGCGTTCTCGTCATCCTCATCCAACTCGACCGGTCGCTTGCCCAGCAGGCCTTTGGCACTCCCAACGTGCAGGCTCTTCCTGCTTCTCGACTGATTTCGTTTTGGGCTTAGACTGTTGATCATCTCTCGAAGATTGAAGGTGGCATCCTTGTCTTCCTGCGATCCGTCGGCTTCGCGCTCCAGAATTCTGCGTCGGTCTTCCTTGTCCACCTGGTCCTGCCGCTCCTTGTCCACCTCTTCCTCAATTTCCTTTGGGTCTTCGAAAGCCACTATTCGCTGTCGGGGGACAAAATCGAGAGCCGATTCACCAATCGAGCCTCGACGGTCACATAACGCTGCGACTTGCGGCGATCCCAGGCCAGTTCGATCCGCTCCAAGTCCCGAAAGCTTGCGCTTTTGGGGCGTCAAGACAACAGTCGGCGTCCTGCTGCCGGTCATCGGATCCATCTGGAACCCAGAGGCCCTTTGCCAAGTAGATTTTTCCGGTGATGAGGTGGTCCTGGAACGTGGAGAACGCTGTCTGTCCGGGGATGCGGATCGCGAAGTATGACTTTGGGCCTCCAACGAAGGCTTAGTGGCAAAGTTCGCCCCTCTTCGAGGACTCTTTGGCTTGACAGGCGACGGTGTCCGGGAGCCTGAGTCGCAATTCGTTGTGCGCTGTGACTGGCGCCCGGGACTGCAGAGAAAGCCATCCTTTTGGCTTGTCGACGACCCAGGGGTTCCAGGGGCTGCTGCTGCTGCCGCCTCGGAAATTCGAGACGATCTTCGTGTTGGTGAGCCTTGCGACACTGCCGCCATGTTTTCCTTTCTGGGGCTGTTTCGCTTGTCCGCCTCTTCCTCCATGATCTGCTTGCTCAGAGTGAGTGGGCTGGCCTGTCCGTTTTTGATAATGCCTCCGATGGCAGTAGTAATATCCATCCCCATTGTGGCCTCTTCATCAGCAGCACCAGTCGATTTCGAGCTGTCTGTAGACATAATTCGGCCCATTCCAAGAGTCATGTCCATCGTGACATCGTCCAACCCGGCGTCGAGTTGGCTGTTGACTGTTCTCCGTCGGCTAGCCAATGCTCTTTTACCTTCGGGTCTTGAGAGCACACCGCCCAGCACAGTGGTTAGCTCCATCGACATGTCTTCGTAGCCTTCCACTTCGTCGTGCTCTTCGGTATGGGGGTGACGGATTCCGCCAATCGCAGTCGTAAAGTCCATTGTCGCCTCGTCCATCGCGGCTTCCGCGTGATTCCTCGGGGCAGACCCGTCCTTTGACGCGCCGCCATGCGATAGAATACCCCCAAACGCCTGGGTAACATCCATCGACATGTCTCCCTGTTGATCTGCCCCCTGGTTTTCCGGCTTGATAATTCGTCCAACGGCATGTGTCATGTCCATATCCATATCCATATCCATGTCCATGTCCGTTCTGTCATCGCCTTCAAGTTCTTGATCCCGCTCTGGTCGCAGGTGATTGGCAGCTCCTGTACTCGATTGATTACCCTTTTTCACCCACCCAAATGAAGGTATGACTTCCTCTCCATCGTCAACTTCATCGTCATCGTCAGCATGAGTCCCAAAGCTCTGGGCTCCGGCTCTTCTCGCGGCTATTCTGAGTGCTTCGTCAAGCGTAGAGTCACCGGCGCTCGTGGGCGATCGATCCGACGCGACTGTGGTTCCTGTGACCTCCTCCGTGTCGATGGTCATCATCGTGCCGTCATCGGAGTCGCTGTTGGACGTCTCATCCTCGTCCTCGGCGATTTCTTCGACTGCATCTGCAGGTTCTGAGTCGGAACTGTATATTGTCGATGCGATCGTGTCGTCATCCGCGCTGTCGAAGTTCATTTGAGGAAGACCCGAGCTTCGGCGGCGCTTGCGTTGGCGAATGTCTTGTTGATTTTCGAGGGGCTCAGGAGCACTGGCTGTCTCCGATTGGACTGCCTCCCCTGCGTCGAAGCTCGCGCCGGCGGCTCGCCTACCCGAATCCGTAGATCTGGCCGAGTCTTGCATGTCCTCGATTTCATGAAATGTGTGGAGAGTCGCTTCGGCCGCAAAAGACACTCGTCGATTGGCTAGCGACTTGCGACGCGCATCTCGCCTTTCCCGCTCCTCTCTGTCTCGCGCGGCGGCCTGCTGCTCCTCCTCGGTCCGAACCGCAATCTTGGAGCCGCTAGGGTCTCCGCCAGACGAGCTGGAAGAAATCTCTGAATCGCGAACATGCCCGTCGTTCTCTGTCTTCTGTGGCGCCTTCCTCACAGGCGGGATCTCGGGAAGCGGGGATATGGTCGGTTTGAGGATCGACCGCGGAAGTTTAATCGGAGCTGCGAGAGACTACAACACAGTCAGAAATAGTCACAACAAGACAATCGAATTAGTACCCGTACCGCGCGCCTATTCCCGTTTCCTTGCTTCAATGCATCCAGGCCACCCGGCCCCATGCTCTTGCTTCTGGATTTCTTGCGACTGGCGGCTCGCTCGCTGCCCAGATCGACTGTCGCATTCTCCTTGTCCATGGCTTTGCTGACATCCGTATGCGCGCCTATGGACCTGCGGCTGCGCCGCGTTGCTGGCAAGGTAGCCTCAGCTGACGGAGGCATTTTGACAGCGATTCTGGAGGTTGTTGCGGCAAGGCGAAGTAAAGAATCGCCATCTAGTATGCTTGTTCGCGATGACCGTGTTTGTTTACTTTCAAGGCGGGCAACGGTACGTACCTTTTCTTGGCTTGCCTGGTCCGTGCGTACGTGCCTGGCATCGCGGCCGTGAACGGGTGGTCACGTGTGGAGGTCCTCGCTGTCGCGTGGGGCGCTATCGCATTGATATCACGTGCAGATATCATGCAGTCGATGTGGGGCTCTCGCCTACACGACCAATCGACCAATCCAAATTTTGCAAGCCCTAAGGTGCGAGTGGCTGCAAAAAATTGGTGTGCGATTGCCCTACTCCTCCAACCGCCCAAACATCTTCCTGCCTCATCGACCCTCAACGACACGCCCTCTTGTCACGACAACTCCCCGGAGCAGGATCAATCAAGATGTCAGTTTGCGCAATCACGTCGCCGTACGATCGTCAACACCCCTCGATAGCGCTGACAATTATTCCAGGGCGACCGAGTTGACCGTCCAGAGCGAGCGTGCTTTCCAGAAGCAGCCGCATATCTTCCTGAACTCCAAGACCAAGGCCAAGTCTGCCAGACCCGGCAAGGGCGGACGACGATGGTACAAGGACGTTGGTCTGGGTTTCCGTACCCCCAAGAACGCCATTGAGGGCAGCTACATCGGTACGTGCGAACGATGATGACGGATTCATGGTCGGGGGTGGGGACCTGCGCGAATGTGGTGAATGCGGTGACGCTGAGCGCGCTGCTCTGCGATGGATCAAGAGGAGGGATCGGCGCAAGAATACCAGCGGGAGATGAGATGACTTGTCGTGAGCGACACATGCTAACACGCGATGCAGACAAGAAGTGCCCCTTCACCGGCCTCGTCTCGATCCGCGGCCGTATCCTGACCGGCACCGTCGTTTCCACCAAGATGCACCGAACCCTGATTATCCGAAGAGAGTACCTCCACTTCATCCCCAAGTACTCTCGTTACGAGAAGCGACACAAGAACCTTGCCGCCCACGTCTCCCCCGCGTTCCGTGTTGAGGAGGGTGACCAGGTTACTGTTGGCCAGTGCCGACCCCTGAGCAAGACTGTATGTCTCATGCGACTCGATTCACGAGTGATACTCGTAGGACACGAGCTGACTGATTACAGGTCCGATTCAACGTCCTGCGCGTCCTGCCCCGAGCTGGCAAGGCGGTTAAGAAATTCAGCAAGTTCTAAATTGGGCTTCTCTTCTGGCATTTTTGGCGTGATAAACATCAGGGGGGATAGGTTATTCCCACTGGAGGGTCGGGCACCGGAAGTGGATGGGCAAATGCTTCTGCTGTAGTTGCAGTTGTGAATAAAAGGATTCATGAATGCAACATGCGATTAAAATATTCATGCAAATTGGCACGTCATGTATGGCACAGTCTTGCGCAACTCAAACAGTTGGTCTCAAAGCCTTCACCGGACTGATGCGTCAGATCGACTCGCTGCTCGGACATTCAGCGGCGAGTTTCGCTTGTGATAGTATCAGTCATCTCGACTCTTCTCCTTCTCGTGGGGTATCTTGCAACAACCGCCATATCAATGGCTCACTGATGCATCACCATGACCTAATAAAGCAGACTCGCAAGCATCAAGGTCAAGTATTTACCTTGATGAAAGGACGGGACTCCGTACTCATGAGCCCTGCGTAACGTTATACAGTGCGCATATACAGTGCTAGGTTATTGTTTGCACCCGTCGCCATCGCAAGCCATCAGAGTACCTCCGCGACGAAAGGTTGACGTTCACTGCTCATCCCCCGCGATCGTCTGCTTCGCAACATTTTAAGGTGCACCGCTTCGCGTCTCTACAGAAATGGGCTGGCTGTCTTCCATATTCGGTACCGACAGATCTGCCGATCCCTTGGGCAAGCTCGATCCTAAGCTCCGCGAATTCCTCGAAAAAGAATCTCCAATCAAATATACGCCGACTCAAGAGCAGCCTGCTTCTCCTCCCAACTCTGCATCTCACGATTCCAATATCACCAAGGCGGCGGACCCGCCGACCGATCGGCCTGTCGTCCCTGCTGCCAGTTTGTACCAGGACGGCCGCTATGCCCACTTGTGGAAGAACTACCGCCCGCTGTCACAAGTCGAGGCAGAGTCCGCGACCGACCATGATAAGTTGATGACCGTGCTCGAGGGATTCAAGGAGCGAAAAGCGGCTATTGCTCGGGCTGGTCTGGAAAACTGCGCTCTGCAGCAGGAGGAATGGATCAACTGCATGAAGCACGGTAGCTGGGAGGACCAACTGCAGATGTGCAGACATCAAGTCCGTCGATTTGAGAGGTGCTACACGATGCAATCAGTATGTCCTTCCTCTGTTCCTCAAGGTTGTTTGTCATATCGAGGTGACTCGCTAACCGTCGTCGCAGCGCTTCCTCAGAGCTTTGGGATACGGCTCCGTCCTAGGACGGCCCGCCGTAGTCGATGAGGACATTCAGATGCACGCCGACTCATTGTACCAGCGAATGCTTAAACACGAAGAGGACGTTGAACAGGCGAAGAAGGACGGCATGCCGATCCCAATTTTCGATCCAACCTTGCCCAAAGTGAAGGCCAGCACAGTCACGCCGACAGAGGAGGTGGAAAAGCAGTGGAAAGAGAAGCTGAGCAAGCTGCCCGAAGACGAGCGGGCAATGGAAGAAGCTGCTCTTAGAGCAGATTTTCAGGCCAAGGCAAACGTTGCAGAAAATGTCAAGAAAATATGGGATGCTAAGAAGGAAGAGAGGGATGCAAGGAAGGCCGAGGGACAATCGACAATAGCAGACGGCGTCGCCGCGCTCTTTGGGCGAGGTGGCAAGTGAGATGGATATCTCGTTGGTTACTCTGCCCACATCTGGATGATGGCTTGCGTCGACAAGCCTTGCGAGCCGGGCCATCGTGCCGTCGAAGTCATGCAACGGCCAGTGTACAACACTGTACAATATTTAACATCTGAGATACCATCACAACTGTCCCCGACGCGCAAGCATATGACTCAATCGAACTATCAATTCCATGCAAATACGCTGCTTCTCCTGTGTTCAAGCAACAGACATGGAGTGATTGCATCCATAGTCAAGTTTCGTGATGTGGAAAATGGCATCTTTTGTCTCGGCCATTTCTGCAGCCAGGATGGTTTTCATGGATTTGTTTTGACATCCGAAATACTGGTCTGGAAATAGTTGAATTGCAAAGTACGGAGTAAGCACCACTGTCCAATAAATTGGCAGTACTTTCACGTTGTCAGTCCAACTGTACTCGTATCCCATATACTGGGCATTCCCCATGATAAAGTCACCGCTAATTGAGCTTCTACTGTACATATTTTAAAATAGTTGTGTCTCTTTCATCAAATAACATGGTTTCGTGGTCTAGTTGGTCATGATTTCTCGCTAACACCGAGAAGGTCCCCGGTTCGAGCCCGGGCGAAACCACGTTTTTTTTTTCATTTTTTCGTCTGGCTTGCTCTCTGGGGTGAACCGTGGCCTAGCTCCTCCTTTTTTAATATTACACACAGAGGTGGCATTTCTTAGAGCGTGCCCTTTAGAGTCTCCAAGATGAGTGAACATCAGGTAAGCACTCTGTAGGTTACGTCTCGCCAAGTTCTGGAGGCATAATCGCGAAGGTTCCTTGCCTACCCTATACGATGTTTATCCTTCGACTGCAGCCTTTCACCGAATATACATTGTTAACAGAGGCAAAGTCTACCTGAACAGAATCAGCCCGCGGAGGAGAGATCAAATGGCCCATTCAAGACGAGTTGTGGGTGTGTTTCAGCTGTGAGAGGTTGAGTCCGTCGTTCAAGGCTAAACCACATACACCGTTATTATTAAACGCAGAGGTTTTGTATTGACTACGAGTACACCGACTGGTGGTGAACTACAAGTTGAAAAATACGAGATCTTGCCGGCCGTGCCTAAATAACAGCGCAAGACGTTGGCAGTTCTCCACAGGCAACGGCTTGTTATAACCGTGGCGATGACACGAGTGACGAGGACCAGCGTATCGCGTGTAGCAACACGTCTACGATGTCGAACCTGACACCGAATGTGCGAGCAAGAACAGCCTAGGGCAAACACTTAATTTTGCCACTCGCCTACGGAGGAGTAAATATGTCCAGGGTGAAACGAATCGCCAAAACCACCAGAGGCAGAAAGCCAGAATAATGGCGTCAGAGAGCCCTTGCCTCGAGAGAGGTTAATATTGGAACTGCGCGGTCATGAGAAGCAGAGTGAAAAGCTGCAGCCCACCAATTATCAAAGGACAATACAATGCGCGTTCCTATGGCGACTCAGCGCCTCTACAGCCTGGCTGATTTTCAACACGTTCAAGGTAGATTGGCATCGACCACGTTCGGGGCTTGAGTCGATGACACGTCCCATCACGTGTATTGCCACGGCAAGCGGCCGATGCGGTGAGATGATTCGATTTTGTATCGGAAATGCTCCCTTGGTGTCGTGAGACACATGCTTCTTGTCTTTATATTCGTGGTTTTGTTTCTGTATTTGATCCGGCCCACCGCTACTGGCGAGAAAGCCGGGCGGCCTTGAAGCGACTCATGCGTTCAGGCCCGCCGTCGGCCTCGTCAAGTTCTTGAACGGGCGACTCGTCTTCCTTCAAGAATCCACCCTGGCGTTGGATGAACTTCTTGCGCATGCGGTGGTACTCGCTCGCCACAGCGCTCTGGTCAATGGAGTCGTCAAAGTCGTCAGGAGGCGCGGCATTGGGCGCTGGGTCCCTTTCAATCAGCTGATCGGCCAGCGTAGTCCCATCAGGTCCTGTTGGCGTCTCGCGCTGTTTCCGTTCTACGAATCTGGACGGAATGTCGAAAGGACCCTTGGGGATGCTTCCGTTTGAAACGGACGCGCTTGCCGCCTTCTTGAATCGGGACTGTGTCTGAGGGGGCTTGCGCTCGGTAAGAGTGGACGGGCCCGACCGCTCGACAATGTCGCTTAGCGGCTCGATGACGGGCTCTTCACGCTTCTCAGCAACGGGGACAGCAGGCTCCTCCACTGGAGCGATATCCAGCTTCTGAGCAAAGCGTACCCCCTTCTTGCCCTCGCCATTGCCTTGCTTGTCCTTGAGGCTCGATTTCGATGGCGGAGGTTTGGATGCGGATGGTGGCGTTTCGGAACCGCGGTTGACAACGATGCGGCCAATGCCTTCCTCGTTGTCGCTCGAAGAATCGCGACCATCGTCCTCGGCGGCCCGGGTGAAGCGTGACTGGATACCCAGACTCTTTTCCAGCTCGAGCATCCGTTGGCGATAGACGTCTGTGACGACGCGACCGGTTGATCGGCCAAATCTGTCCTCATCGTCGTCGTCGTCATCGTTCCCCTCCTCATCAAAATCGTCATCGACATAGTCGAAGCCATCGTCCTCGTCGTCTGTGACGTCCTGTTCCAGTTGGAGCTCAGCAAAGACGGCGCTGACATCGCCCATGCCCATGCTGTACTGAAGCATTTGCTGCCGCAGTTCGGCATCGTCAGGGTCCTCGTCTTCTGGTATCACCGGCGTCTCCTTGCTGATGGCTTCCTGTTCTTTGGCAGTCTTGATGATCTCCTCGACACGCTTGGATCTTCTCGCCAAATCAGCCAAGGCAGCAGGTGTTGGCGCGTCTTCCGGTACCGCATCGTCTGTAAAGGGTACAGTCTTTTTGGGAGCAGCTGAAGCCTGCGGTGCAACCTTTTCTGTCCGCGCCGCAAGGTTTGGCTGTATCCGATTTGGCTTGGACGGACTTTGCGCATCCGCAGCCTGTTGCTTTGACTGAAGCTCTTCATCCGGCATATCTTTGATGCCTGCCTTCTCGAGAGCGTCTCTGACGTAAGGCATCGCATCACCGGGACGGTTCAGGTGATAGGATAGCACGTTGTCGTCGGCGTCCAGTTCCTCGACGATTTCCGTTATTGGCTGGCCATCCTCATCGGTTGCATCTGGCTGGCTGACGACCGTAGCCGCGGCATGTCTGGTTTCTGCGTTTTCCAGCTGCTTCTGCAAGCTCTCGATGTTCTTGGTCACGTAGTCTATGCGCCGTTGGAGGAGGTTTATGACCTGATCCTTTGGCCTCAGCTCCCGCAGCCCAAAAATCTCGTCGATCTCCTTGCCGTGCAGTAGCTCGCCCTCAAAGCCATCGTGGATCCGGGCCAGCTCCTCCGCCTCGCCGGAGTGGTCTGGATCGACGGCCTCGACCTCCTCTTTGAGAGCCTCATACTCAGCGTCCCATGTCTGCCAGTGCTGCAGGGCCTTGCGCAGCTGCTTGATGTTTTCCTCGAGCTCGAGGCGATGCCTCTCAAGGTCGAGGAAGCTGTCCTTGACGGCAGACATATCGACCAAAGATGTCGGCACGCGGGGCCTTGAGGTGGTGCATATGAAAAATTGTTAGTTATCGGGATCGCCTTTCGCGGCGACGAACCGCAATGAGACTGCTGACTCATCAAACTGCACGTCCCTTCACTGCGGGTCGCCAGCAGCCACAGCGCACTCGTAGAGAGGCGATCACACACGACTTGGACAACGCAGCCAATGATCTTCCTCGTTGGACAAGTGCTAGAGGGCGTCGTTGACATTGTGCCTTGAGGCAGGATAGGCGATGGACAGCCGACGTGAATAACCCCCGCTTTCTAAGTTAACACCCGCAACGACTGCGTCTCCCTAGCATCACCGTTCTGAGTAGGGTCCGATCACTGGCAGCATGGCCGACGCAAACGCGAAGACTCTCGAAGCGAAATGCTTCTGCGGGTCTGTACACATGTCATTTGATATCCCAAAGTCTTCCCTTCCCTTGTCCGTCTATCTTTGCCATTGTAGCATGTGCCGATACTCTACCGGCGCACCATGCATCGTTCACGCGCAATTCCCAAAGGGCTTGCTGCCCAACTATCTCGGCGAGTCCGGCGAGGATAAGATGACGTCGTACATCTCCGAGGGAGCGGACTGCAGCTACGACTTCTGCTCGACGTGCGGGTGCCACATTGGCGGCGTGAGTCTGAGCAGAGACCAGTGGACAATGGCAACGTCCATCTTCACGGAACACGGTCCGGAGAACTTCCAGATCACGTCGCATGTGTTTAGCAAGTCGGCCAAGGGCGGCGGAATATCATCCATGCTCACACGCATGGGCGCTCGTGATATGAAGAGTTGGAACCCTCCGGACGACGACCCCTCGGCAAAGATCGTGGAGTCAAAGGCCGAGACGGGGGAAGACGGAGAGGACCGTCTGCGCGTCCAGTGCAAATGCGGTGGCTTGTCCTTTACCATCAGACGGCCGACGCCGGCGGTGCTCGCGGACGAGTCCATGTCCAAGTTCGTGTCTCCCTGGGACAAGAGAAAATGGACGGCGCTGTACGACATCTGTAACGACTGCCGCCTCGTAACAGGAACGCACGTCATCGGCTGGACCTCTGTGCCCCTGGCAATGTGCGAGCCGAAGATCGACACGAGTCTCAGAATCGGCACGGCAAAGACGTACTCATCATCCGAGAACGTTTTGCGCTCGTTCTGCAATACATGCGGAGCGACCGCCTTCTACCTCTCGACTGCAGAGCAACCGAGCGAGGAGCAGGCCGTCGTCGACATCGCAACGGGGATACTGCGCGCCCCCGAAGGGGCCATGGCAGAGAACTGGCTCACGTGGAGGACGCGTCTGGCCTTTGCAGAGAGCGGGATTGGGTACGACAAAGAGTTTGGCGAGGCGTTGGACAAGGGGATGAAGGCTTGGTCTAAGGAAAACTACGGCAAGGAGCTGGACATTGAGGTCGGCTAAAACATTGAAATGAACTGCTTTGAAGCGGCGCGTGGTGTGCGGATGTTGATTCGTGAATGCGACGCCGCCATGTCGTCTCTCCATTGTAGCTTAGGGATGACCGTATGAAGTATGGCGCCGTCGACCGCGCCGATGGTATCCGCCAAGCTAACTCGGCGGTCGTCGAGCAGAAAGATCTTCGCTTCATGAAAGGAAATGGCATTTGAAGATTATTGATGCATCGGGACCGATCCTGAGGACACTTAAGCTTCGCGACCGGTGGCCAACAACCGTCTTTGGCAGTGCCCGTCAGCGCGAATTAGCCGAGCCTCCAGCGCCGATTACGGAATACCCAGGCTCACTCCCCGTCTCACCCCGACACACTCGCACGCCGTCGCGGAGAGCTGGGCCTGGGCAAACTCGATGCAGAATGTATCGAGGCGACCATTTGTTCTCATCCGCACGCTCGTAACGGCCCGACCGGCCTCGCTGCGCTCCATGGCGTCCGCCGCCCGGACGTACAACGTGAGTCAAATCGCAACGCGCCTTCAGCCTGTAGAGCGCGCAAACTGACACCGAAGACTTGCAGGATGCCATCGACGCGCTCAACTCGCTGCAGACGCCCCATGCCGTGATCGAAGCCAGGCGCAAGGCGGGCGTACGGCCTGACGCGGCGTCGATGAGGGAGATGAGGGCCTACCTGACCCGGATCGGCTACACTGTGCGCGCTCACCCTCGCATCTCGTTACTCACGTTGCTTCGTACCCAGATACTAACATGCTCAAGCCCGCGGACCTGGGCCGCCTGAACATCATTCATGTCGCCGGCACAAAGGGAAAAGGCAGCACCTGCGCCTTTGTTGATTCCATTCTCTCGCAGTACCAACAGACCCGCGGCGCCCCCCGCAAGAGCGGCCTCTTCATCTCGCCCCATCTCATTGCCGTGCGCGAGCGCATCCGCATCAACTCGACGCCCATATCCGAGGAGCTGTTCGCCCGGTACTTTTTCGAGGTATGGGATCGCCTCGGGTCCTCGACCGCGGCGGCAGACGATGGTGTCCCTCTCGGAACGAGGCCGTTATACGGGCGCTACCTCACGCTCATGAGCTGGCATGCTTTCCTGCAGGAGGGTGTCGAGGTGGCCGTCTACGAGACGGGAATTGGGGGCGAGTACGACGCTACGAATCTTGTTGAGCGGCCCGTCGCAACTGGAATCAGTACGCTGGGCATTGACCACGTCTTTGTTCTGGGCGACACCGTCGACAAGATCGCGTGGCACAAGGCGGGCATCATGAAACAGGGCAGCCCGGCATTCACAGTAGAGCAAGTCCCCAGCGCAGCAGCCGTGTTGAAAGACCGAGCGCAAGAAAAGGACGTCGCACTCAAAGTCCTTGGCGTCGATCCAAGGCTGAGCGCCGTCAAGGTCAAGCCTGATGCACAATTCCAGAAAAAGAACGCCTCCTTGGCTATTGCGCTCGCAGAGACAGCTTTGAAGAAATTGGGAATCGCAGAGACCCAAGAGTCGGCGCTGCCAAAGGAGTTCGTGGACGGCCTCGAACAGACTGTCTTCAGGGGCCGCTGCGAGGTCAAGATCGAGGACAAGGTGGCGTGGTACGTCGACGGAGCGCACACGGCAGACAGCCTGAAGATGTCGTCGCGGTGGTTTGCCGACGAGACCGCGGATCGGTGAGTACTCTGGATTCCCCAGCGCCTCCCTACTTGGCGTCCCTAACAAGAACAAACCAGCACCGGGCCAAGGGTTATGATATTCAACCAGCAAGGCCGTTCGGAAGCCGTCGACTTCCTCGCCTCAATCCATAGCACCGCCGCGCGCACCACCGAGGCAAATGCGCCCTCATTCGACCACGTTGTCTTCTGCACAAACGTCACATACGCGGCAACGGGCTACAAGCGCGACTTTGTAAACCACCAAATCGACCCCAAGGAAATTGAGAGCATGACTGTGCAGCGGCGTTTCGCGGAGAAGTGGTCGGAGCTAGACCCGGCCGCAAAGGTAGTCGTCCTGCCGACCATAGAGGAGGCGCTCGACTATGCGCGCCACGTCGGCCAGGAACTGGCTGAGGGTGAGAGGGTGCAGGCGTATGTGACAGGGAGCTTGCACCTCGTGGGAGGCGCACTGGGGATATTGGAACAGGCGGACGCGCTGTAGGACACGAAATGGTAAACACACCTTCGGGTATTTTGGGTATACAAGCGCGCAAGCATCTATGATAGACCTTCAGGCTCCAATGCTCGAAGAATTCCTCCTACGAGATGTAGGCTCCCCGTAACGAGAATCTTGGGCTTTCGCCCGCTGGACTGAAGCTCGGCGATCCTCCTCGCCTCGGCCACGGTGCCCTCGATACAATCAAGCACGCTTGTCGGGCATCCTGGGACCTTCTCGGCCATCATCGCCGCTGCCGTCTTCTGCACGCTTAAATCAGCTGATTCCTCGCCTGGGGCCCGTGTCTGGTCGTTGCGTGTGAATAGAGCATGGCGGAAGACATCCCGGCGGCCCGTCGCTCTGCAAACGGCGTCAAGCAGCCCGGCGAGCAGCTGCTCGGCGTCTCTCTCCTGCTGGTTGAAGATCAAGACGACCGACTCGCTTTTGTCCAGCGACTGGGAAAGCCATCTTGCGACCTCTTCCAAGCTCTCTCTTGTGTGCGCGCCGTCCAAGAGCCATGTGGCCTCCGCCTTCTCGATGACCTCGCAACGGCCGCGCAGTCGAGCCTCACGCAAGCCCTCGACCATCTGTTGGGGCACATCTTGAAGAGCCACGGCAGGGTCACTGTTCATGCCCAGATGCTCCCGCACCGCCATTACCGCAAGCGCCTGATTATTGTGCTGAAAGTCGCCTTTAAGGATTCCCTTTATACCACCCCACCTTTGCACAAGAGCACTGTCGATTTCGACCAGGTCGGCGCCCTTTTCAGATGCTCTCGTCCTTAGAACCTCCATGACGCTCAGCTGCTTGTCCAATTTTCTGGTGAAGCCCTTGACGCCGCGTTTCAGTATGCCGGCTTTGTGCCACGTAATCTTCTCTACTGTGTCTCCGAGCATGGCAACGTGATCGATCCCGAGTTGTGATATCACCGCAGCAGATACCGCTTCTGGCGGAAGGACGTTCGTCGCATCGTACTCGCCCCCAATGCCACACTCCATGACAACGCTCTTGATCCCTTTGCTCAGGAAGATGTGCCACGCAAGTATCGTCAGGAACCGGAAAAAGAATGGTTTTGATTCCGGGCCCTCCGCCTGCGCCGAGCTCTTGCCCTCGTCGCGCGCTGCCTCGGTGAATCTGTCCCAAACCTCGAAGAAGGCCTTGGCAAAGTCTTCCTGGCCAACCGGCTCGCCGTTGATGGCGATGCGCTCCCGCGGGCTCACGAGATGCGGGCTGGTGTACGTGCCCACGGGGCCGTACTTGCGCAACATGGCAGTCGCGTAAGCACATACGGATCCTTTGCCCTTGGTACCGGCGACGTGGATGTGCCGCATGCGCGCGAGGTCTTGAGGCGAGTACCCTGCGCGACGCAGCCAGCTGAGCATCTCTGGGATAGCAGCCGCATTCAACTCCTGAGGTGTGGCCCTCTTGTCAAAGAGCAGGGTAGTCGTGCGGTTGGATTGCAGCTGATTTAGCTTCTCGAGCGCCTGCGGGTATCCACGTGTCGCTTGACCGAAGTACCGACTCTGGTCAATTGATCTCCTGGAGAGTAGATTTGCCTGGCGACTTGCCCAACATGAACTGAGAGCTGGGGCTTCTTTGATGAGAGGCACTGCCATCTTGGTAGGCATTTTCGGGGCCATCTCGCTCGGGAAGAGGCAAGGTGCAGAGAAGAACGATCAGTTGACGCGTGCAGCGACGGACCTGACACCGCGGTTTGAGAAAATTACCACAAGAAGGAAAGCAACGGCGAAGGAGGCCGTTGGGGCTCAATCATGTTGGCTGCGTGCTGGTGACGGAGTAAAGTAGGATGGTCCAGGTCTGCGTGCCTAGCCGAGAATGCTCTGCTAGGATTTGGCGTGCAGAGAGCATCGCCTTCGGAGGCAGCGCCGACCGCCAACCAGCATTCCATGTGACAACAATCAACAGTCGGCCACGACCGACATCGATTTTTCATTTTGCAACATACAATGCCATGTTGCATCTTCATGAGAGAGTCACTACTCAAACCCCAGACTCTGTGGATCCTGTCGCAACATGCGCCGCCAGTGTCTATTCATATCTAGTACACGGGCCCGTAGGCACTCTACCTCGGGCACATCCACCCCCTCCCAATATACAGGACAAAAAGGACTGTTTTTCGATTTAATCTACGCTCAGGCTCTGCAACCTTGCCTCCGTGGCAATGACCTGTCAAGCAGTTGTTAGCATCGCGATGCATTCCAGGGAGCGCGGCGAATTACTTACGTCAAGCGCCTGCTGCACCTCCAGGACCTTGCGGACTTCACCCAGCCAGTCCTTACTGAGAGTCTTCGCCCACCCTTGCAGGCCGTTCATCTCTCTTGCCGCGGAATCCAGGTCGCCCTCCTCCAAATAGGTATGAGTGCGCGTCAGGATGCTCTCGACGTCGGTTCCCTGTGCAAGGCCCTCCTTCTGGAACATGACGTGGCTGAGGACCCAGCTGGAGGCATGGCTGGCCACACCGGCATCGTCGGGCAGCAGCGAGGCTTTCCGAACTTCGCCGGCAACCCGGCGGAATCTATCAATCAGCTGAGACTGGGTGGGGATGCCTCGCTGATAGGCAGCAGGGTTGACGGAGGCGATGGCGGCGTCCACAACGGCATCATTGGCGGCAATCTCTTTCAGTGCAACGAGCTCGCGAATAAATGGTCGTGGGTTTTGGGAGTCTTCGAGGCTGGCGCGGACAGCTTCAACTGCCACGTGCAGCTGCTGCGTCTTGAGGTTGGAGTCGAAGACATCGTTCCAGCCAACCGTCAGCTTCTCCAAATCTGACACGGCCGAGGAAAGCTCGGACAGCTTGCCCAAGCGGCCCTCGCGCTCCTTCTCGACGCGATCATTGACCTCTTGGACAAACTCCTTCTTGAGCGCCAAGGCTTGCTCCAGGAGCTTGTTGTGGAGCTTCTCCTCGTTGAGCTTCTTTTCTCGCTCCATCAGGAGGTTGACTCGCTCGTCGTAGCTCTCGCGGACCGTCTTCATTTCCTGCTCAAACTCCTGGCGCCATTCGATCTCCTGCGCCAGCATGGTGTTCTCGACTCGCTTGATCAGCTCGGTAGCGGCCTTGTCGAACTCCTCAATCGAAGACTTGACCTCGCCCGCGGCCTTCTTCTCGACGCTGCTCTTCATGACCTTGAGCTTGTCGCCAACGCGAGCGATCTCGTCCTTGGCCTTGTTAATAGTCGTGCCATACTTCCCGTGAGCTCCATCGGCGTTGATGACCAGGATCAGGTCGTTGAGCATGTGCACAAGATCTCGGACGAGGGGCTCTTTGGCATCGGGAAGGGCCATCAGATCGATGGGCTTAAGAGGCGGGAACTTGGACGGCTCGTTGACCTCTGGCGCCTTGAAAGTTTCCGAAGGGTTCTCGGGAGACTTATTGGCCACGGGGGCGGCCTTCTCCGAGGACTTGGGAGGCTCCGGAGCAGGGACCGTCGGTGACGGGGCCTTCTTGGGCTCCTCCTCGGGTTTCGGAGATGGGTTGCCCGACACCTTCTTGGGCGCAGGGGAGGCGCTTGAGCGGCGTCCGGCAGGCTCGGCACTGTCCGCGACTCGCCACGAGGCACCGCTCTGCGCAGGAATCCTGACCTGCTGCTCGGCATCACGGGGCTTCGCCTCACGTCCGATGGCGTTGGGGAACCTCTTGCGGAACTCCAGCTCCTCCAGATACAGGACAGCCTGCTCTCCGAAGGGAATGTACTCTGTGAAGAAGTCGTGGAAATTGTCGTTGATGCGCGAGTACCAGACGCCTCCGCCAAAACCGACGGCGCCGAGCAGAATTAGGGTGAGAACAAAGCTCCTCAGCTTGCGAAAGAAGCCCTTCTTCTTCGGCGCTGACGGAGGCGGCGGCGGCGGCGTAGCGACGCTGCTCTGCAGAACCGCAGACTCGCCGACATCGTCAATGGTCGTTGTCGGCTGAGGCTGTCCGCTGGCTGCTTGCTCCGGAGTGGGCGGCGTCAACGGAACATCCTTGACCGCAGCCGGTTTCTTCTCGCCCAGGTCGGCGGGCGGCGGGCTTCGCTCAGAGCTCAGGGTCTCGGAAGTAGGCAGGACGGGAGGCTTGAAGGCGTCATCGCCTGGCTTCTTCTGATCGGCAAAGGACCTCTATGGGGCAATTGTCAGTGGCCGCCCGAACACATTGGCCTGGACAGGCTCGTGCTTCTGAAGGGAACTCACGGTAGCCAGCTGGCCGGCGCGTCGCGTCGCCGCGATGGGCCATTGACGCCCAGCAGCGGCCGCAACGGGCGTGCCGCCAAGCAGCCGTACTGACCGAAGCGAGGAGCGCAACATTGGGGGCTAGATGGCCGGCAGAGGCACGTGTGGTTCGGAGTTGGGAGCTGGTCGCTGCGTCCAGGTTGGCGGCACGACAAAAACGCTCAGGGCAAAAGTTCGGCTAAAGCGAGCTCCGGGGTTCCTTGACGTGATGCCGAGCGGCAGGAACCGGAAACGGGGAGTGACGCAACCGCCGGGCGGCCACCCGCAGGCACCAGCAACGACCTGCGACACTCCGTACGGGCATTCTCGAGAGTCCTCATCGCTCAAATTGATTGTTAAGTCCAGTCCGACGGCGGTGCAGGGCTTCATGTGTGTCAAAGAGGGCCATCACGCCTTTGCAGTTGCATGTGCGCGCGGTGCATGTGCCGAGCTGGAATCGGCTTCGAGAAGCCCGTCTCCGGACAGAATATCTATTATATGCTTGACCAAATCGAACAACTATACGTACTGGCAAGCCGTTGGTGATGCTCTCAGCCTGCTCAGATACTGCCCTGCCCGGCCACCCCCGTCGACAGCCCCGACAGAAGCAGTTCTCTGCAAAAATACAGCTGATAAACTGAAAGTCGATATTAAGAAAAGTGAACCAAAAGCAATGGAATTGTGTTTGCCAATGGACCCTCCAACCCAGGACTCCGAGAAACAAAGGACGCACTTGGGCCCGCGAGCGAGCCACTCAATCACTACAGTCAGTCTATACCTGATCGTTTCCGTGAAGACATGGATGGTGCGTGCCCGGAACACCATCAGTTCGGGGCGCTCGAGCAGCGTTCGATCTAGCAGCTGCAAGGCCCGCCGGCGTTGGTGTTGGCGTTCTCAGGTGTCAAGCTGACGCCGGGTCGCTGGCCTGGCCTGGCGTGCCGGGGACCGACCTGATCCAGCGGCAGTTTCTTGGCGATGGCAGTGAAGAGCTCCCGCACGTTCTCGGCCGTCTTGGCCGAGGTCTCGAAGAACAACAGCCCGGCTTCCCGAGCGTAGGCCTCGGCGTCGGCGGTGGGGATCGCTCGCTTATCGGGCTGCTCGGTGACCAGGTCAAGTTTATTTCCGGCGAGGGCGATGATGATGTTCTCGTTGGCTTGACGCTGGAGCTCCTTGACCCAGGCTTTGGCCTTGTCCAAAGACGACTATGCGTTGGCCAGTTAGTAATGGTATTGCGCGGCTGTGACGGACGTGGACGTACAGATTGCGTTATGTCGTAGACGACGACGGCGCAGTTGGCATTTCGGTAGTACATGGGAGCCAAGGACTTGTATCGCTCTTGGCCGGCGGTGTCCCAGATTTCGAACTTGACTGTAGTGTTCTCATCGAGGGAGATGGTCTGCGTGAGGAAGGCAGCGCCGATGGTGGATTCTCTAAAAGAGTCGAATTGGTCCTGGTAGAACAGTCAGCCCCGACGACAAGTAAGCACCAGCGCTCGCAACACACCTTGACAAAGCGCAGGACTATTGAGCTCTGGGGGAGCGGTTAGCAAGCCAGTCGCAAGCTTGAATCAGAAAATACAAGTTCACCTTTCCGACGGCAGACTCTCCTGATAGCGCGCCGTTAGTACCAACTGCAACACTGTGAAGAGACACACGCTCGGAACACGGGGAGCGTACCCAAAAGAACGAGCTTGAACTGCGCGAAGCGGCTGCTTGCGCCGCGACCGCCGGCGGGTGGTCCTCGGGCTGCCATGGTGGGCTCGTAGGGGCGAGTATGGAGGGTCTGTTGGTGCAGGTGGGAGACGGCCGCGAGCGTTATGCGGCTCAACAATCGGGAGACTAGGCTCGACTGTCCCAACGTCGGGGCGCAGCGGATTGCGGGAGATGAGGGCCAGGGAGGACGGTCGGCAAAGGGCAGCAGCGCTAGGGTGCGGAAGTCGAAGTCGATCTGCCAGGCGCGGGCGATGACGATGAGTGGATGGATCGAGGCGGACGCAGGTCGGAGGAAGACGTACGAGTACGCATGAGGCACACGTCAGGCTGGGGGGAGGCGACGGTGGTCGGCGGCGCTTCCGGCAGGTGGGTGGCCTGCTGATGGGTGCCTCTGGCAGCCCGCGCCTGGGAGCGGAGGTCAGCAGACGGACGCCCCATTAGGTAATCACAGCCGTTGGGGGAAAGCCTGCCGAGAGGCTCGCTGGGGGGCTCGCTGGAATCTTCACAAGCCAGCGGCCGAGGCGCTGGAACCTACCTGGCAAGCTGGGTACCTAAGGACCTAAGCCAAGGCCAGGGACAGCCTAGCGAGGCCATCCACTTGTACCTGACAGGGTCGTCGCCCGCTGAGACACACCTTACTGGCTCCGCTGCAGGGATGCCGTGACGACGCTCCGCACAGGCTGCCTTCTCTGCATGGGAGCTTCGCTGGCATCATCGCTCTGGTGTCGTAGCTCCATCCACGCCCGCGCCCTTCTTGATGGTTGCCGCAGCCCGCCTCGCATCGCAGCAAACCACACGCCGGTCGCCTCCGTGACGACGCAGGACCTTCTCTTGCTCCGCAGCAACGTCGCGTGCGCGCGATTCGCCCATCCACCATGGCCCCCCTGGCCGCGGCGAAGCTGCCCTATCGCGACATTAACGTCAAGGTGACCAACGACGCCTACACGTTTACCTCGCCCTCGTCTCCCGATGCGCCCGCGCTGCTCATCGACCGTCCCACCGGCGACGTTCGCCTGGCCGATGGCGCCTTGCAGGCCGGAAAGCGAGCAACCCGCGTCTCCAGCATCGCCGGCATCCTGGGCATCGTCCAGCTGCGACTAGGTCAGTATCTGGTCGCCTGCCTCCACCAAGGGCCCTGTTCTAAACGTCTGCAGACAAATATGTCATCGTAATCAGCAAGGCCCAGCCGATGGGCCGCCTCAAGGGCCACATGGTCTACAAGGTCGCCGCAACCGAGATCCTGCCCATGCGCGAGCGCCAGATCCACGACCCCGACGAGGACGTCTTCATCAGCCTGCTCAAGACCTTCCTTCGCCAGGGTCCCATGTACTTCTCGTACTCGATCGATCTCACAAACTCCTTCCAACGCCAATCGCAGGCCGATGCCTCCAACCCGCTGTGGATGAGGGCCGACGATCGCTTCTTTTTCAACAAATACCTGCAATCCGACCTGATCGATTTCCGCCGACGAGGCTCGAGAAGCCAGCCCGGATCGCAACGTGGCGTCGACCCATACATCCTGCCATGCATATTTGGTATGCTGGAGATCAAGCCGACCACGTTCAAGAAGACCTCCCTCACCCTGGTCTTGATCTCGCGGAGATCGCGGTATCGCGGCGGCACGAGATACTTCACTCGCGGCGTGGATGAGGACGGTCATGTGGCCAATTACAACGAGACGGAGCAAATCATTGTCCTCAATGACAGCAGCAGTGGTCTGGGTGGCTATGCCGGCAGCGCGGACATGCAGAGCGGCAAGTTCGGCACTCCGAACGGGCAGGAGATGCAGATCATGTCCTACGTCCAGACTCGAGGAAGCGTCCCGACGCTTTGGTCAGAGATCAACACGCTGCGCTACGTTCCCAAGCTGCAGGTCCGTAGCACGGAGGCGGGCATCCCCGCTGCGCAGAAGCACTTTGACGAGCAGATCCGGCTCTACGGCGACAATTACCTCATCAACCTGGTCAACCAGAAGGGACGAGAGTGCAGGGTCAAGGAGTCTTACGAGCAACTGGTTCAGTCTCTTGTGACGGGGCCCAAGGAACGCCACGAGGCTGATAGGCTGACCGAGGAGAAATTCACGACCATCGAGCCCGGATCGAAGCGTCAGGAATTTGACCGCTTGCACTACGTCTACTTCGACTACCACTCCGAGACCAAGGGCATGAAAATGCACAAGGCGTACGCCCTCGTGGAGAGGCTCAGCGAAGCGCTCGCTTCTCAGGGCTACTTCCGCGGCGTCGACACGCCCACAAACGTTGACGGCCGAATGGACGCCCGAAGCCTGCAGACCAGCGTCATGCGCACCAACTGCATGGACTGTCTCGACCGCACCAACGTTGTTCAGAGCATGTTTGCGAGATACACGCTCGATCGCATCTTCGAGGACCTCGGCCTCATGGCCCGCGGCGCCACCTTCCGCGACGAGGACCCGGCGTTCGAGTTCATCTTCCGCAACATGTGGGCTGACAATGCCGACGTAGTCTCGTCGTCTTACTCTGGGACTGGCGCCATGAAGACGGACGTGACCCGGACGGGCAAACGCACCAAGATGGGCGCATTGCAAGACGGCCGCATTGGCGTTACTCGATACTATCTGAACAACTTCCGAGACGGGCCCCGCCAGGATTCGTTTGACCTGTTTCTGGGCGCGTACCAGCCTGGGCAGACCAACATTGGCACCAGCCTGGTCTTCGTAGATCGGCGCCCGCTCCTTATCCAGTCCATCCCGTACTTCCTGGCGTTTAGCGTGTTCATCGTTCTCGTCGGCTTTTTCACCAAGCGTGACCCCGACGCCAGGGTCTTGCCCATGCGCCTCTTCATTCTATTCTGGAGCGTCGTCGCGGCGTACTGCTTCCATTTCATCTGGACCCATGGCATGCTCTACGTAAGTGGTCTTCGCCGCCCTTCTCCTTCCTCTAGCATCCAACCCAACTCATCCACGATCGCTGACATTGTGCCCACCAGGTCAATTGGCCGCGCCTCAACCCGAGACATTTTGCCGTTGATGGCTACGGCGAGCACTACACCAAGGCGCGCAAGGACGCCATCATCGGTTCATTTGTCGCCCGACACGAGAGGGGCCTCAGCACAGCGCGCTATCTCAACGCGGAGGAGGGCAAGAAGAGGATTGAATAGACGATTGATGCACTCTGTCTTAGAGTACAAATTATGAGGACACCTGTAGTCTGTTGAAGAAGGCTTCTTCTGGTCATTTTCCGTTTCTGATGCTTTTGCATTATTAGGTTAAGAATTCTTGAGACTACATCGCCTAGCGTTCCGAACTAAAATCGAAGTTTTGATGAAGCATGCTTTCTGGCTACCTGCGGTAGAAGGACGTGAACCGAAGGACAGGAGAACCTTTCAATAGCATTGATTACAACAACCCTTTATCTTGGCACACAGTGGTTGGTGTGAAAAAGGAAAGCAAACCGAAAATTCCACAGACGGAAGAAACTTTGGTATTCCAATCACTCCGAGGCTATGCTCGCGTAAAAGACAAACCCGCCGTCAAAAACCAGTCATATACAGAGCAACTGAGAGCAAAAGAAACTGTAATGAATGCGTTGGGGTATCAAACCATAGTCCAAGTTGTGAAAGCGAATTAGAAAACCGATCACCCAGAAACCGCCAATAACCTCATCGCACGCTTTTAACAGCCAAGCTCGTACCTCTAGGATAGGACGCAAGGACAAGAGCATGAGCGTGGACTCGCTACATCCAGAGCAGCCACCTGACGCCCCTCCAGACCCCCTTGCCCGCGCCGAGGAAGACGCGGAATATCATGACGACAAACCAGACGTACCACATGAACCCGACGAGCAGCCACTCGACCGTGAGCCACAGAGCGCGCCGCAGCCACCTGAGTCGGCGGCGACGTCTGCGGAGCAATTTCTCGATAATGTCTACCACGTGCTTGACCTTGAGGGGTTGGCCAAGTGCGACGTCCCTGCTCGTCTCGTCTGCTTCGTCGGCGGCGCTTCGCGTCATCCCCGAGAGCTCATCCACGAGCCGCGAGCGAAGGTCCCCGATGCGCCGCTGGAGGTCGGGGCTGGTCGTATTGGCGAAGCGACCGGCCGAGACCTGCCATCGCTGGCCTGAGGCCTGGATCGCGCCGCCGAGGGTTTTGGCGGCGAGAGGATAAAGCTCACAGTGAGTGGCTTGTTGTTCACGTAGCTGTGCCCTGTCAGGGCACAACTTGGCAATGTCGGCCCATCCAACACCAGCACAAGACATCGAGGCGGGTAGGCCTTTTTCCAAGGCCACATTGACAAACGGCTTGTGTATCTCGTTTGCCCGTCTGCTGATCTCCATGGCCTTTATGCCGGAACTCAGGATCAAGGCCCGCATGCGCGCGATCTCGCGCCTCGAAAGGCGGCTTTCCTGCATATCAATGCCTCTGTCCGCTATGGACCAGTGCCGACTCTGCTTCCAGTCGGCTCCGCTTGAGCCCCGGGGCACCAATGCGTGTTTGAGGCGCTTATCAGCGTCTTGAACACCCTCGGCAATGCTGCCCTGCCAGGACTCGGACTCGGAAGCTTCTGAATCGCCCAGACGATCCCTCCTGGAGCCTGGAGGAGAGATGGATGATGACGAATTGCGAGCATCATAGCGCGGGGGTTTGAGATGGTCAAATTGTGACGATTGTCGGCTATGGTTCGCTGAGCCAGACGGCGTAGTCTGTCGAACGCTGTCACCTGCGCTATGTGTGTTGCGGACGCTGAGCGTACGATGGAACTCGGGCATCGAATCAAGGAAGTGTTTCGACGAGTGTCGATCATCGTCTTGCCCCCGCTTCGACGGGTGTCGTGACAAGGGCAACGACCTATGCCGCCCTCTGGCATTGTCACTTTCTGAGTCATCAGTCGATTCAAATTCCGGCGTTGAACCAACAGATCCATCTTTCTTCCACAGCATATCGCCCAGCTTGGACACGCCGCCTCGAAGGACTGTGTCAAGTCGGGGCCCCTTGAACATGCCGCGCAGCCCAACGGCTTGGTCGTCGGGACGCATGCGGAGGCTTCCGGAACTTCGATGCATTTTCCAGGGCTCCGAACGCCGTTCAGGCACGGATTTTTTCGTGGGGCTTGGCTGGCGCCTATTCGACGGTGCCTTGTCCGATGGCAGGATGACATCTGGCGCAGATCCACGGCCTGCATGCTGGTCCTGTCCCCTAGAAGAAGGGCCCGCAGCGGCATCGCCGTTCCTGTCACGCATGATATGCTTGATCTTGCTCAGAGGGTTCCTTGTTGGAGACCCGCCACGGCTCAATGGAAGAGAGAGCTGGGCGACACCCGGCTCTGCGTCTGCTCTCGTAGCCCGTAGCTCTGGTGAGGTTGGCAATGATGAATGCTTCTCAACCGAATGCCTTGGTGGCTGATCAACATGATGAAAACTTGGTATAGCCATGTGTCGAGGCGGTGATCCCGGCCATGATCTTTCCCAGGCAGGATTGCGATCAGAGTCGCTAGTGTCCGCCATAGATCCTTTCCTGCTGTGAAAACGACTCGAAGGCTGTGACAATAGCTTCCGCTCAGGGGTCACTAAGGGCGGAGAGCCGCTGGCTTCAAGGTCCACCGCCTGTTCTGAAAGCTCTCTTTCTCGGGCTTCTTTGGCAATCATCTCCCGCATCTGCTTCTCCAGCAAATCATTTGCATCACTCGAAATGGTGCCCATCCGCTCGGTCCGCGTAGTTCGGTTAGCGTCGTCGTCGCTACCGGCGAGATCCGAGGTTGAATCTTTCTTGAATCGACCAAACTCATGGTGGAGGTTGTGCGGTGAGCCGCTGCGTCGGTGCGGAAATGCTCTAATATTGTACAGTCTCTGCTTGGCCCGACCTCCCGCGCTGTGTTGCGACAGGTCAGGGTCAACGTTTCTGACGCCAGAAGCTCTGGCGTGTGGCGGGCTTTCTGTCTGGAGCGAGAAAGGCAGGATGGAATTGCCGGCATCATCCGTCTCGCGGGACATGGGCCTCGAGATAGTTGCCATGGGGGGGAAGATCTTGCGCCACTGGCGGTCTTCGATGAGGTGCTTGTGATTCTCCTGTTCGAGCCAGTATGCATCCGCAATCATGTCACATGGTTCCATGAACCAGTCGACTCGCGGACGTCTGGTCCGCGCGGCAGCTCTCGAGGAAGCGTCCGGCGATGTCGGACCTCCCGGTTCATCAGCGCTGGGAAAGGCCGGTATGGCAGGCTCACCCTCATCAGAGTATTTGAGGGAAGAGGATTGCGAGCAAATCCTGTCGACCCACAGCTTGACGCCATCAACATCCCCGAAGCCTTGCCGCTCCCCGTCAATGACCTTGCGCTCCCTGGCACGAACTTTGCGATTTCGAATGTACTGCAGAGGGTTGTACTGGCGGCTTTCGGCAACTGCAGCATTGTTCTGCGTGCCAGACTTGATCAGTCGATTCGAGCCAACGGGAGAGCTGGGAGGGCTGGCAGTACGGCGCCGATCGAAGCCTGGTTTGAGAGGCGGCAGCGAGTCCAGCAGTCGCCTGTATTGGGCCATGAGCTCCAGGTGCTCCTTGGCCTTTTGCGCTCTCGACAGTGTCGCAGGAGAGAAATGGTATCGATACGGCCCGTCATGCGCAACATCGAGGGCCGGCTGCAGAGGGCTGTTAAGCCTCGCGCCGGACGATAGCCCCGGTGTTGAAGGCTGGTTGGGCTTGGGGCTCATGTTGCGAGAGGACCTCCGTTGCTGCTGCAAGTGCTGCCGGAGATTGCTTCCCGAGCTCCCGCCCGGAACGGAAGCGAGCCGTGGCGGTGTACCTCGGGAGAAGCGTCGGGATGCGATGCGTCGTGACTCGCCGAGGCTCAAGGCCATGTTCACGATCTGCGTGGAATCGACGTCGGGCCCCGGGGCGTCATGCTGCTGCGGAGGCGGGCTCAAGTGCTGGACTTGGGCGGCGCCGTCCTTGGATCCGCCGGAGGACTTGCTTCTCGAGCTCTGTGGAGAGGATCTGTCGTGTCGGGGGGAGGCTGCATCGGGGAGCTCTTCGGGTGTGTCGTGTCGCGCAGCGTTCGATGGAGAGGCGGACGACGCCGCGGCCTTGGGGTGAGTGGCATCCCGGACGGAGCGTTGATGCTGAGGGTTTCGGTCTCCTGAAATCTTGTCCTGCAATAAAAACCCTCCGCCGGATCGGGGTCGAAGCCTTCTCCTCGTGCTCCTCCCCTGACGTGTGGGTGGTGATGGTGCGTCGTCATGCTGCACACCCTCGTGGCTCCATTTCGGCGGCAAGTCGAGGTCGTCGTCGAGTGGCTGCGTCGCATCCAGCAGGCTGGCTGCGGCGCTCGACTCGCCCGTCTCATAGCTCGTCCGGGAGCGACTCTCTGAGGTCAGCGCCCCGTCGTGACCCTGCGGCCGCGCGGGACTGAGGTGTTCCATGGCGCTGGGAATGGAGCATGCTGCAAGGCCTCAGTGGGAGCACCGCAGCGTCCGGCAGCATGACATCTTGTTGGACCGCGGACGTCGTTGAGATGTTTGTTGAATGCAAGCTCTCCGCAAGCTCCCCACCGAGCGATGAATGACGGGGTCGGGCGGGTCCGTGCTTATGTTGAAGCTCGTGGAAGTGGATTGGGATTGCATTGCCGGGGAGGGGCCGTGACATGTGCCGAAGCGACGTAGCGGTAATGCAGACCCGCCACTGGCCGCGTGGCCGCAGCCGGTGCCGACGACGCGCTCGACCGCTGCGAGTAACGTCAATTAGCCTGCCGAGCCAGCGTCGACGTCGACCTTGGCAGGGCAGCGTGCCGCCCGCGCCCCGCAGCCGCAAGCGGTGAGAGACGAACATGCGAAGCCGACTGCCTTTAAGTCAAACGTTCTATACATCCTAGTGTACACCGTGCACCTGTCTTCCGGTACATCATCTCTATCCAAGCTATGATACAAGTCTCCGGGGCCAAATATGGGGGTATATGGAGACGAATTGTGGCATTGAAGATACCAATGCCCTCTTGACTACGCGCCGACAACTTCCGCGCATCTGCCGCAGACGCCCTCTTCTTCCTCTGCCACGTACCGCCAGCACCTAGTGCACTTTTCTTGCGGCGGCGGCAGCACGTGTACTGTCCCCTTGGCGGTGCCTTGAAGCTCAAATGGCTTTGTGTAGTGCCAACCGGACCCGTCGGGGATCGTATTGTTGACCCTGACGTGGGACACCACAAACATCGCATCCAACTCATCGAGATAATCCTTCAAGATCGATGCCGTTCCTCCGTCATCGGTGGTGATGACAACTGAGCACTGCAACGAGCTGCCCAATGCTTTGGCCTCTCGCGCTTGTTCCAGTCCGGCCTTGACTGCCTCGTGTACAGCAGCCAGCGTGGGCAGGTCTTGTCGTAGTTTGCCCTGGTCCATGGTCAGGCGCGTGGGGTCTACCAGGACAGAGTCGTACAGCTGCCTGGCAGGATGCTGCAGTGAACTATTCAATCAGTCAGTCAAGTTCTGCGAGAATTGCATTGTCAAACTCACCTGTCCTCGATCATCCACGCCGGTCGATGGGACCATGCCTCCTCGACCAGAACTGGAGTCATCGGTGCCAGCATACGCAGAAATCCGACAAGAATTGGCTCGAGAGCACCGCCGCCGTCACCACAGTACAGCCGGTCCTTGAGAGCCTCTAGATAAAAGGCCGACAGGTCAGTCGCAACCCACCGGTTGATGAGGCTGGTGGCCCGGTGGAATTCGTAGTTGTTGACGGCGTCCCAGACCTGCCTCATAGTGTCGGACAGCTGCAAGACGGCAATCTGATCGAGCTTCGTCAGTGGGGCCCGGCGGCTAGTTTGATGCAGCGACCCAAGCATCATTTTCAGAATTGTTCGGTACTTGACCAACGCGTTATGCACCGGTTGCAGGATGGATGGTCCGACCAAGATGTCGGTTGTGAAGTCGCTGCTGGCTGCCCACAACCGCAAGACATCTGGTCCGAGTGCATCAAACTTGGGCCTGTCATTGTCTTTTCCCTTCGTTTTCAGAGGAGGCAGTAACCGGCCGTCCATCACCTCGTCAGGTCCAACCGTGTTGCCCAAAGACTTGGACATCTTCTTTCCCTGAGCATCGAGAGCAAAGCCGTGCGTAATCAGCGTCTTGAATGGCGCGACAACCTCATCGTCCGTCTTCCCATCGGCCTTTTGGGCAGCCACGTATGTCAGCAGGCTTGACTGGAACCAGCCTCGATGTTGGTCTGAGCCCTCGAGATACACATCCACCGGACGGTCGATTTCCGTCCAACTGCTTCCGCTGTCGAACCAAACATCCATTGTATCTGACCCCCTGCGATAGTTTCCCTTAAGTGACGGGGCGATCCAGGCTGGCTCTTCCGCGTCATCAGCGAACCACGCCTCCGATGTGCGCTCCGTCATAACTGAGATGATGTGATCAACGGACTCATCCGTCATGACAGCATTTCCATCTGTGTCATATAGGGCAGGAATCGGGACACCCCATGATCGCTGACGAGATATGCACCACTCGCTCCGCCCCTTGACGAAGCTCTCGAGCCGCACTCTGCCCGACGCCGGCACGAAGCGAACGTGGCTCAGCGCCTTGAGAGACCCTTCTTTGATGCTGCCAACGTCGGCGAACCATTGCGCTGTGGCTCGCACAACCACAGGTTGTTTTGTACGCCAGTCGTAAGGATATTTGTGAATCAGCGAATGCGTTCCCAAGACGTCTTCCCCAACCAGCTCCAGGACAGCCTGACTTCCTCCCTCTAAGATGGAGGGCGCAGATGTGAGGAGTTCGGGTTGCTCAGGATAGGCCTCTTTCGTGAAGTATCCCTCATCGTTGATGGGGGCAAATGCTTCGATGCCCAACTTCGAACAAGTTTCGTAATCATCTTGGCCGTGTCCGGGAGCCATGTGAACAAGGCCAGTCCCTGAGTCTGCCGACACGAAATCAGCATGAACAATGGGCTGCGGTGACGAGTCCTTTCCTCGAAGCTTGTTTCGGTACTCGAGGCCCACGAGTTGCGAGCCGGCGATAGATTCAGCCAAAATGTCAAATGTGGGGAGAAACTCTCTCATGGTCTCAACTCGGCTTTCCGCAACCAGCAATCCATAGCCGCCAACGCGTAAAATCGAATAGAGGAGGTTGTCGTGGACGGCAATGGCCTTGTTCGCGGGAAGGGTCCACGGCGTCGTGGTCCATACGGCGGCGAATAGAGGGCCGTCGAAGGATGCCAGTCCAGGAATAGCACCGCAGTCGGACACAATCGGAAACTTGACGTAGGCTGCTTGGGATACATGTTCATCCCTATACTCAAGCTCGGCCTCGGCCAGCGCTGTTCGCGACGAAATCGACCAGTAAACCGGCTTGTGCTTGCGGTAGACGACTCCGTTACGGACCATCTTCTGGAAGACGCGTAATTGTCTGATCTCGAACTCGCGATCCATGGTGGTCCACTTGTTGTCCCATTCCGCCATGATGCCGAATGACTGGAACCCTTTCATCTGTTCCGTGACCGTCTTGCTCGCCAGACGCCTTGCCGACTCTCGGACCTTGACCGGGCTCAGCCCCTTTGCGGTATTTGCCCCCAGAGCCTTCATCTCTATGGGAAGACCATGGCAGTCCCAGCTGGGCCTATAGACAACCCGATTTCCATTCTGAACCTTGGCGCGGAGGATCACGTCTTTGAGGATCTTGTTGATCGCGTGGCCAATGTGCAGCGGACCATTGGCATACGGAGGGCCATCGTGGAGTATGAATGGGTCGTCTTGAGGTCGATGAGCTGCTTGCCATTGGTACAGACCGTCAGTGCATTCGCGTAGGTACTGCCGTTGCAGCTTCGGGTTCGGACGAGCTCTAGGCTGAGGTTAGCCATTGAACGCGAGGGTGTGGCCACATTTGAGAGAGCTCACGGGAAGCTTGACCGGGGCAGCTTCAGCGTCGCCTTCCAAGATTTAGACATGTCGGAGCTGCAACCATGCCTACAGGCTGGCTCGTTGAATCGGAGCCTCGCGGACGGGCGGGACGACGTGAAACGAGTCTTCGTTCGTCAGTCGAGAATTTTAGTGCCATGGGCTCGAGACAGGGGTAGGCTGCAAGGCTGACGGCCGGGGGGCTTTAGCGTGTGGGGCAGCGCTGTTGGATCCCCGCGTGCCTGGACCTCGAACGTGAACCTCCAACTTGCCATCCTCACGACCGACGATGCGCTTGTCGAGCAACTCAGAAACATGGCGCCGGTACGCCGATACTTGAGGATCACAAAGTACTCCGTTTTAGAGTGTCGCATCTACCTGGATAACCCGTCGCTTGCACAGTCATGGCTGCTGAACCCGCGCGACCCGGTTCTGCCTCGAGTCATCGAGAGCATCCGGCCGCTGGTGCTACCGAAGCTATGCGAGGAAAAGGAGAGGAGCAAGAAGAAAAGTTCTAGAAAGAAGGGTATAAAAGATGTCATTGTGCAAGGTATGGCCCTCGAACCCGAGGTCTCAACAGAGCGCGGCACTGAAAAGAGCAGATGACTTTGAGGTTTCATTGTTCCTAACCGAGACGAACACTCGGCATTCACTTCTCTCGAAGAAGAAGCATTTTCGCGAAAGGGCACCGCCTATGATGCAGTCGAATTCGACAAGACTTATTGACGAATCCAACGACACCCCTTTCGACGTAGACGCACAAGACGCCCCACCCATCCTGCTTGAGCGGGACAGCGATGAGGAGGGCGTTCGCCTCGCTGATATTCCTCCCACCGAACAACGCACTCGGCCTAAACGGCGAAGAAGAGCCCTTGGCCTTGCCGAGGACGAATATGAAGTCTCAGACGATGATGGCGGAAGCTCGGCAATTGAGATCGACTCCGATGCCGATGAGCCCGTGCCAAAGCGTCAACGGACCGATCCCGGGCAAGATGTCGAGGAATTAGGCGAGGACAAGAAGAAGCTCGCCATGGATGTATCGTACGAAGGATTCGCCATCTACGGCCGCGTCCTCTGTTTAGTCGTCCGGAAACGTGACGGCGGCAGGGCGCAGCAGGCAAGGACAGACACAGGCGCCAAGGCTTCTATGCAAGGGCAGGCCAGAATGGAGAACTGGATCACATCGACGCAGATTCCTGTGGGCGAGGAAGTCCCATAATCTGCCGGCGGCATGGCTGAGAGATCGAGCTGGCGGATCGCCCCGGGCTTGCGCACCACCGAGAAACGAGTGAGAAGCCGACATGGTGTGATGCATGTAAGGCGTATGCGGGAGCGAAATCCCTTGCAGACCCGCCATCATTTTTAGGGTCCCGGATCCAAAGGATTACATTGCGACAACAATGCGTCGGGAGCTGGCTCGGCAATTCATTGGTACTTTTATGTACGGAGTACAGACGAAATGCGAAGCTCGGAATAGACTTTGAAGGCTACCTGGGGCCCTATGTCTGTTCCTTGAATGGATGTATCTTACCTCACACGTCAATGCATCAACAGGACCCAGCTGGTCAACGTTGGCGAAACCGCTGCGACCCCAATGCCACGCGCGGCATCAGGCCACCTCGGCAGGCACGAGTACAAACACCTCCACCATTTGCCGTCTCGTACTGGTACGCGATGAAGGAACTTAGCACTGTTTGCGTGGCCTCGGTGCGCTGTCTGATTGGCGTGGGATGATGAATTGGCACACTACCGTTGTCGACATACATTGCGCACCAATTTCCCATCACCCTGAAGGAGCTGTCTGACCAACTGACATCTTACGAAGACTCGGTCTCATAGAATCGAGATCATGTCGGCGTGTTTCAATCACCACGGCTGCTTGCCATTCGGCGTCAAGCACCACTCCAGCTTGGCCTGGCCGCGGCGAGCGAGGTATTGGTCCCGTCTACTCCGTTCATTCGCTGCCGAACGCCCGCGCCCTCATGCAGAGACAGGCTGCATACAGAGTACAGTAATCCACGTTTGCGGTTCGAACGCGCCAAATGCCGGGGGATGTCACTGGATTGCTCTGGAGGCGTCCGTCCCCGAAGTCAGCCTGAGTGAGACCAGTGCTGTGCCAAGATGCGTCCGCCCGCAGGCCGCATCACGGGCTGGCACATTAAGGATTCAGCATCCTACCCCACTGGTGTGCCCAGCAGCCGCCGCCCAGCCGCCGTCGGCGAAAGGAATTGGGAGACTGCCGACGATGCCGAGGCGGCGAGAGCATCACCGGCTTGCTATGATACGTCCGGTCTGCCGGCCGCGGCGAGGCACACTGGTACTTGGGGCCAAGGTACCGGCCGTGGCCTGGATCACTTGAACAATGCCAATGGAATCTGGGCGTCATCACATCGCCGCCACGCCTCCCTCCCGCCATGGTGAGGGACCAGCCCAGTTGCTGAGCCTGGGCACACTGGCCGTCCTGTGCCGTCCGCATGGCGTGACAACCATGAGCATCAGCGCAGCCGCAGCTTCGTACTGGACTTTGACTGCTACGCCATAATCTTGTTGATTCATTGTGGTCTCGATGTACTGATTGAGAGGCATGCCAAGCATTGGGGTTCACTGCGAGGCAACGGCGATGACATGAGTCGAACTCGAGCCACGCGCAATTTACTTGCGATTTGCCATGATAGGGCTCAAGCAAAAAACAATCCGTCGGGGGATTTCCCCGCGTACGGGGCAGTGAGATGTACACGATGGCGTACGAGTACGCGCTCACCAACAATATGTATATCGTTCGGATGTGGCGGAAAGGAGGGACTGTGGGATTTGTCACCTCTGCTCTGCCCGAGGTATCCATGAAACAAGAATTCACACATATGAGTGTGCCTGATGACCGGCAATAAAATAAAAAAGGAAAGTCCCAGGCAACATTGGGATCAATAGTGCTCGGGTTTCCTCCCGCCATGGCATGACCGCTATGATGGCGCCTTGTGAGCCGTCTGACGAAGCCGGGGTATCTCGATGCCATGTTTGCTTCTGCTTGCAGCTCCCGACATTCCACGCACATCATCAGCCAGCCCGTGCCGCGCCTCATCACCCGTCACAAAACCTTGCTGCAATGGGTATGCTCGTGCATGCACGCACGCGCAGCTGTGGGTGCTTGCCTGCCTGCCTGGGTAGGGCGCCTTTGCTGCGGGAACTGCGCTCCAGCGTGCCCGGGCGGCGCGTGGCAATATCCGGCCGCAGCACCACATGCACCAGCAGCATCCCAGCGAGCATTGGCCGATCGCCAAAGGGAACCAGGGGCGCAACCTTGCCACCCCCTGGTTTCCACGTGGCCCGTGGCTTAAGCCCAAAGGAAAAGATGGATGGTCATTGCGCAACCAGCAACGGGCTAGGAACCTCCGGAGTGTTCAGGAAGTAACCGTACCCCGAAATCCGAACGGATTGCCTTGCCTTACCTGCCTAACCTGCCTATCCTGCCTACCTTACTTTATGAGTAGGTACCAGTATGAGTGGTCATACGGAGCAGGGCGCCCACAGCTCGCCGAGCCCTTGGAGTTGCATCGTGTCCCGCGGCTCCCGCACAATTGAGACCCCATGTGCGCGGCCGATGAATGATTCGCACGTCGCGCAGTTGAAGCTCCATGAGAGGCGCCAGCTCAGACGCACACAAGTCTGAGAAGACCCCCTATTCTCGCGACGGTCAGAGAAGTTGGCGCCGGTGTACCGGCATGTCGCACGGGAGCGAGCGTCGAGGCATCTCGCTATCTAACATAGGTACCGCGGCGAGCACCGTTTGGTCCCGCCGTCACATAATGTCCGGTCCAGTTTGCCATCATCGGCAGTAGTGCACTTGCTTCGTTGTTGGCTTGGCATGGAGAGCATCCATTACTCGTAGATTACCGACGGCCTTTGCGAGTGCGGAGAAGCACGGCCTCTCCTGGCCGTTTCGGGCCACACTTTCAGTCAGGGCGCAGCTTTTGCGCCGTGTTATGACTTTTGTCTCAAGCTCCATTTTTAGCTATAGGTGAAAGCGCTAGCCCGGCAGGCTTGAAGGAAATACCCGTCGCAGCTGAGGCTGACGCCACATGAGACGGGCCACGACTGCGCGGACGGAGCGCGTGTGCCCCAAAACGCGGCTGAGACTTCCCCAGCGGCCTCGCCGCCAAGCGAATGTTGTGTCTCTGTTGGTGATAGGGCAAGGGCAAGTGTGCGTCCCAACAGAGCGGAACGCAGCACGGCTTACGCATTCGGAGAGGCTGCCGAGGAGCCAGACGCCCGTCTGACAGGGGCAGGCCCAGGGTTGTGTCGTCCGCCCAACAAGAAGCCCTCCGTTCGAACCAAGCCGAGGAAATTGGCGTCGCGGAGGGAATTGCGACAAATGCCAAGCCAGGGCAGCCTTGTAAATCGCTACTTTCTGCCGAGGCCAGTCACGGTGGCATTGCAAGTCGCAAATGCAGACGCTCATGCGACAAAGGGAGCGGCGTAGCCGGAGGTGCGCATGAAGCCGGGCTCGTACGACGGCGAGGCCTTGTCGAGCCTTTGCTCCCTCAGGCATCTTGGCCGAGACAGCAGGGTGCGAGATGAGGCTGTCGCCGAGGAATCCGCAGCGCGCGCAATCCTACTCGTACATTTGGAGGATGCGGAGAGCGGCTGAACGCTGACCGTGCAGCGGATCCGAGACAGACGTGGCCGTCCCAGCTGGGTGGTAAGCCGGGCCCCAGGCGGCGGGCGAGGTGGGCATACGAGTACGGGCTCAGGTTGACCTGGAGCACATCTGGCCCTCATTGGCCGACTTAGGCGATGACGTCCAACGTCCGAGGTCCGAAGGAGCATGCGGCGAAGGGGTCTTAGACAAACGGACGCCTCCAGCGTGTTCGCGGACCACACCGACCAGATGGCCACGGCCCCGTACCTAAGGTAGGGATCAACTAGAGCCAGCATGCAAAAGCAAAGCCAAGATGAAGCTTCATTAAGCCCAGGCCAGAAGGCGCACACAGCATGGACAATATGAGCAACTGTAGCGAAGCAGTGGACAGGCATGCAGGGGATGGAGAGTTCGGAGGCCTGATCCGTGCAGCGATGACCAGCCTAGCTTGCTGCCAGAGCCCTGAATTGGGCCCTCAGCGCCCGTGCTCACCATGCCCAGCTGCTGCACGGCAATACAAAGTGACGTCGGCGCGAGCAATGGGCGATCCAACATACCTGCAGGTAGCAACCGCACGAGCCCCCGTGGCGCTGCGTTCATCTCAACGTATTTATTAGCCGGACTGCCGGGGACAGTCTCACCGTCAGCATGTCTTGTCCCAGAGGAGCAGTGGCCGCTTGTCGTCGCTGAAGCAAGCTGCTGCGCTCTCTGCACACGTGCCTGGAGGGACTCGGAAGGGATCAGCAGCCAACAGGATTGTACGAGCAGGACGAACCAACAACTCGATTCCCCGCGTGATTTACCTCCGGTCACGTTCAAAGGAATGTGCCAAGCTGCGCAGGGGCAGCGGCAGTGTTCTGAGTAATTCGTACCTTAAGGTTCGGGCCTAGCCTCGCAAACTCAAGCGCCTCTTGGGCGCAAGCGGTAAGAGCACAAGCAAGCTTCACGATGGTTTGCAATACCCATCCCTGCTCTGTTGCTTCCTGCGCCCTGCTCTGTACCACGCCTGAGGCCTATTGACCCCGCGAACAAGATATACTTGTAGTATCCGTAGTTGGACAGCGAATCGCATCACAGGTTTGGCCTGACCGCCGACCGTAACCACTGATCTGCACCACGGGCCGCGGATTCCGCTGACGCTGCCCTTTGTACTTGTACGAGTACGTAGGCCAAATTGGCTGGTGCGAGAGGGACGAGGGCGATCGCAAAGCTTGCGGCGTAACTCAGAGAAACACAATCTCGCGGCTTCGGATGGCGGACGTTGCGCTACGGGTATACGAGTACGACTAAGCCAGGCGTTGACTGACACTGACTTGCGCCTGTAAGAAAGTCAATGGAGGCCCAAGATGTGGATCTTCTCATGCTAGACTGCTTTCGCAGCGTCAGCTTCAGCAGAGCAGGGACCACTGAATGACGATGGAAATCCCCCCCTTGCAGGAGCACAGGCAAATTCATTATGATTTCATGGTTCCTCTTTTATGTTCGAGTAGGAGCACTAACCCGCCCGGGCCAGGTTCCAGACCCTGTCCATCATCTCCGGAATTCGTGATGCAAACGATATTTGCGCGCGGTATCTCCGTCAAGACGTGCTTGCTTGATACCTTGTCCTTGCCGCTGGATCCTTCGTCTTTGCGACAGGAATGCGTCGCAACGGATAGATGCTTTGCCAACTCATCAACAGCAATCAAACCGCATGTGATGAGTCACGGGCGGTCGTGGGATGGCGCCGACCTGGCCGGCCGGCCATAGGAGCTTCCCTTGGCGCAGGGGTTCCTCCCACCTGTCCATGCCGTCCTTGGTCAACCACCCATGAACCCGAGCCCCTGGGGAGCCTGGCACGCGTAAGGCTGCAGGATGGGCGAGCGCGTGACGGGCTGGGATCGCAGGCAGGCACACCTCCGTGTCATCGTGGCCCAGGTGCCGGTCGACATTGGAAGAAAAACGCGAGGCTACGACGCTGGGACAGGGGTGCGCGGGCGTCACGAGAGCGGGCACGTAGCAAGGCAGCGAAACCTGCGCTGCTGCAGAGCGACTGGCTGGCTGCCTTTTTCGTCCTGGCCGTTGGGTCCGTCCGAGTAAGACGCCCGATCAATGCCGCCTTGGCCGCGTTTACATGCGGCCCTGCGGCATCAGAGCGGTTGCGACGAGGAGAGGAACTTTGTACGATGCCGGAACGATGCTGATCGGGGGCCGTCGCGACGGATGAGACACCAAGGCCTGCGAAGCAACGGGCCCCGATGCGACCACTGTGAGGCCACGATGCGACGCCAACACAAGGGCGCCTTGAGCATTGCAATTTACGAGTGCCATACGGCAAGACAGGCGTCAGGGGTTCGGACGACGCAAAACACCAGACGGTACTTGACAGCCCCCGCAATCGGGATCTGTTGCTCAGTTGTCATGTCACAGCCCTGCCGATCAAGGACAATGAAGCCTGTTGGCTGTGGCCACGGCAATGTCACAAGCGGATGCCCAGTTCAGCAGGTTTCCGGACAACAGAAGGTCCAGTGTCAGGCCACAACAACCGGAGCGGCAGGGGTGCTCGCGAATGCGCCCAGCTTGACCCTTGCCCTGGACCGCAGGCCTGGTTGCGCATTGTGAGGGATGGCACACTGCGAGTATGCGCTCGCAGGGCCGCCGCGGGCGTATGGAGTGCTGCGTGCCCATGCAGCGCCTGTTCTAATCGTCGTGTTGCTTGTGGTGGTGCCGGTTTGGTGCAAAGCCATCCACGCTCACAGTCCTGGTTTCAGCTTGACGGCCGCTGGCACCTCTTCGCGATGCTACTATTATGGGACACTCAATTTCCACAGCGTGGCTCGTGGTGGGATGCCTCCCCCCACTCTCATCAGCTTTTTTTTTTTTCACTGACCGAATTTCGAGACCCTGGCGACCCTGGGGCCCCGTGACAAGACGGCCCAGGGCATTGTCGCGAAATTGAGAGTCGGTTTAGCCTCTCCACAGCATAAAACTGGGAGTCAAATTGCGCTAGGGAAGGCTTCGATGAAGCTTCCATGCAGTGGGGGTGAGGGTGCGGTGGCAGGAGCCTGTGGAGCAGTCCAATTCCGGAGGGCCGAGGCACGGCGTCGCAGGTCTGTTGCGGAATCAGCGGTAACTGTGTGGGCGCTGGCGATGTCGAGTTGGCCGGTGCCAAGGGCAAGGCATCCACTCGTGGCCGCCGACGCCGCTGGCCAACTGCCTGCCCTGGGTGCCTATACGCTCGCGTGTTATCAATATACCGAGCTGTTATTATTAGCGGTGCTGTCGGGTGGTGGTGTACTCCTGGCGAGAGGGTGTGCACAATCACGCCCTGGCGAACCATACCAGCGGACGGTCGAGTGGCTGGACGGGACGGGCGGGAATCAGTTTCGATACCTGCTAAACGTAGATGGTGGATGGCGCGCGGTGGGATGGATGGAATCGAGGCAGGAAAAAGGAGGCTTAGACGGCTGGCCTTGCCGCCATCTCCAGCTAGGCACGCAGGCACTTCGCGAAATTGGTGGTGGAGAGGCTGCCTCATCAGCAGCAGCGCCCGCTGCACTGCACTGGCACGAGGCGCAATCTCGCCCAGCCCTCGCAGCTCAGCTGCCGCTGCTTTTTGAGCCCAGGCACGTCCGCGGCCGCCCACGCCGCTGCAATGATGAGGCCAGCAGGCAAGCCCCAGGGGACAGGTCACAGCGCCTGCGAGCCCTTCCCGACAGGGGGCAGCCACAGTTCTTCGCCTGACAGGGGTGGCAGAGTGTGTTTCAATCTCCATTCCCAAGGGGGGGCCGCCCCGCTCGCCTAAGCCGGGCGGGCGTCACCACTGTCCAGGACTCAAAGTGACACGGGAAAGGCTTGCAGGGGGGCCCTTCGCTTCTCGAGTTCCATGCTGGTGCCGGTCGCTGGCTGATGCTCTGATTCAGGTACTTTCGGCGCGCGTACCGGGCTGACGTACTGTACCAAGGGCCTCTCGATGCGGGCCCTGGTCCATCGCCCACCCCTTCTCGGATTGCCCTGTCCGACTGAAGTCTCATCTCCGGCGTCAGTCTCGAGATACATAAGGCAGAGGCCTGCCCTCGCCGTCCCCGCCAGCCCTCAACTCCCGGCCACAATTCGACGCAACCAGTCATACACTTCCAAGCACTTCCAAGACTCAATCAAGCCCTCCACGACTGTTCGCATCTACCAGACAAGAGCTTCCCTGAACGCTTCATACTGTGTCCCGTCTACAGGCTCTGCAACCTACACCGCGGCGCTCTTGACGATAGCTCGCCACAAACCAAACCAAAACCAACAAACCCACAGCCATGCCTGCTCAACGACCCTCTCATCTTCCTCCGTGCCCTGGGCCTCCTCCCAGCCGGCCTCTTCCTCCGCTCCCCAACCGGGGTTAAAGAGCTCTGATCTTGATCTTGACGGCATCATTTGCGTCACTCGGGTCCATCCAACGGCACCCTCCCGTCCAGGTCCACTGTTTAGCCTCCCGCAACAGTCGCTCTCGAGGCCACGCAGACATGCCACCATCAGATGCTCACGCCGGCACATGAGAGCCGCATCAACGCCCTGTGCCCCGAACCATCCGACGTGAACCTGCACGTCAGCCGTCTCATTTGCAACCCTGCCCGCGGCGGGGTCGAACCTGCATATCTATCCGAGCTGGCCTCTGCACGTCGTGGTCATACTCCGCCACAGCCTCTGCGATGGTGCAGTCCACTCGTGTTCTCAAACGTCGAATTACACCATGCTTATGCCGGACTCTGCACTGCAACACCACGTTCAAGGAACAACGCCATCAATAACACCACCACACACCAACCCCGCCTGCTCGCGCGCGATGCTGGCCCCGCCATGGGCGGCCGCATAATGGGCCGCCCCCTTTACTCGCCGTCCTCGCTGGCACGAGGGGAATGCGATGTTTTCTACCGTTCTCTTGCCTGATTGCGCTTAAGGCGCAATCCTACAGGCCGCCTGTACTACTACGCCTTTAATGTCTCGTCATCGGGAGGCTGTCACGCATCATGCTCTTTACTGTTTTGCCATCATGGGTATACCGGGATCTGTACGATTAGAGGGAAGGGTTTCTTTGCCTGCGCTACGCCGGTCGATACCCTCGCGCTACGGCGGCGGCCACTTGGGACACGAAGGAGAGTAATGATGAATACGGCTCTTGGGAACATATAGAATACTGGGAACTTCGCAATAGAAGTCTTACAAAACACGCCACTGATCGCTCGGTGCAGACTAGTGCATGCATACACGCACATATAATACAAAACAAGTCGCTTTCCCACGATGAGTAGCAATGCACCGAGATTGTCGGCTCATGCTCCGACGGATATATTGGCTCTCGCCATGTGTTAACTCCGAGTATGCCCGCTCCATACCTTAACCTCGCGTACGGAGTATATGGTATACTTCTTCGCCATGTAAGCGACCCGGACGACATTGGGAAAGGTGGGGAACGGGAAATGTGATGGGTGCCGGAGGGGCTGCAAGGTACAGTGGGTGTATGAAGATCGCACAGATGATGGCGTTCGATAAATGTTAATAATCAGCGGCTCCCTGCCCAGGCGGAATTTGGCCGTGTGTGCCTTTCGTCCGCAGCGCGGAATGAAGACGGGAATGACGATAGGAGGTCCGTGAGCACAGGCCTGTTCATTTTGTCTCCTCTTTTCATCCGTGGCCGGAGCATGCAGAGATGGAATTCAAGTAACCAGTTAGGCGATCCCGCCAGCATTGCGTCCTCGCGATCATAGGGCTGGCAAGGCTGGGTGAATGCCGAGGTTACTGACTCACTCTGGGCCGAGACCCAACCCACTGAAATTAATCTTCACAACATTGTGCAGTTGATTGCCAGCTTTGAAACGAGCCATGACGACAGGTTCGACGATGTTCCAGCGCGGATCTACAGCAGCTGCCAACATGAGAAATGGGACCAGTGGCAAATGAATTGGGGTCCATTGTTTCATTCTCCTTTGCCTGAATGCCAACTTGGCCGAGCGTGGCATCGGGGACCTGATGGACCTGCGATGTTCAGGAGAGACCGTGTATTTGCCACTGTGGCTTTTCATCTTGTTCCTGCATCAAAGGGCTAGAGCGGGCACGCGCGAGCCAGCTGTCGCTCAGGCTGGACGGCTGGCGAGACCATCGTCGGTGGAGTGCGCCAGTCCCATCGGGGCCCCCCGTCGCTTCTCCAGGTCCCGTCACGTGGCTACGCGCTGTGGCTTGCAGAGGCGGGAGCAGTGGAACGGCGGATCGTAGCCGCGCATCGCCAGCCTTGCATCGTCTGAAACTGCGCCGCAGAGCAGACGCAGTGACTGCCGCCCCCGCGTCGCATCGACTTCCCGCGCGGCTACGCGCAAGACGATACAGACGTGCGATCTGCTCAGCAGCTACGTGCTGTCGTGCCATGCTGGACCTTCACGTCTGGGGGGCCGCGTTTGGCCTGCCCTCCATCGACCCGGAGTGCCTGGCCATCGTCACATTCCTGCACCACGCCGCCCCGAGCTCCGCTTGGCGCCTCATCCCGAGCAACGACCCGTCCGTCTCCCCGTCGCGTATGTCCTCCTCGGCCGCCCCCATCTCGACCTTGCGTGACCTCCGCTGGGCCGCGAGGCCGACCCGTTGCTAATTGCCGCTGCAGATCTCCTCCCCGCACTGCATCATGACGGCGTCTGGACGAGCGGCTACCACCAGATAGTCGACTACCTGACCTCCAAGTCACTCTGCAAGAACCTGGACGCCGGCCTGGATGCCGGTCAGCGGGCCGACAGCGTCGCCTACGGCGCGTACCTGTCGGCGCATGCGGCGCCCCTGATTGACCTCTCCCTCTACGTCTCGGCCGCGAACTGGGCCGCCACGACGCGGCCGGCGTATAGCTCGCTGCTGCCCTTTCCGCTGACGTGGACGGTGCCGCCATTGATACGCGCCGAAGCCATCAAGCGCGTAGAGCACCTGGGCCTCGCCGACCTGGACACCGACTTCGATCCCAACGGCGGCCTGCACCTGTCCGCCGGCAGGGATGCGCTGCCTGAAACCTTCCGGAGGCACCTCCCGGCCGCCCGAACGAAGAAAACGGTCCGCGAGGAGATGACCCCCGAGCAAGCGGTTGCCATCAGACTCTTCGGCCTGGCCGAGGATTGCCTATCCGTGCTGGATGCTCTGATGGGCGAGGGGAAGAGCGACGAGAAGCAGCCGCGGTTTTTCGCGGGGACGCCGGTATCATCGCTGGACTGCCTGGCGTACGGATACCTCGCCCTCATGCTCAAGCCTCCCGTACCGCGGTCTTTCCTCCGAGACTGGCTGCAGACAGAGACGCCGCGCCTGTCGAATTTCGTGGACGACCTGACGCCCGGGTCGTTGCCTTGGGCAGCTCCAGAGCAGACGACTGTGGTCGGGTCCAGCGCCCGAATAGCCGACTCCATCATCCGCAATGCACCAAGCCTGGGCACTCATTACGCCAACGAAGTGCGGCAGCGTGCCGAAGATGGGGTCAGGGGCGTGGACCAGAGGGCACTGATGCTGGCCATGAGCCTCATGGTCAGCGGCGCAGCTGTTGGCTACGGGCTACACGTATACAAGTCGCTACAGCCGTTTGGCGCCAGGACACAGCTATGGACAGCGAACCGGGGAGGTTCAAAGCTGAGCAGCTTTGGACAACTCGGGTCAATGCTAAGCAGCGCTCTGGGTACCTACGAGCCTCAGCCAGCGCCTATGGGAGACGTCAGGGACAACATGTCTACTGGCCATGGACGTCTGGTAGAAGTGGACTCCGAAGTGGATTAGATGACCGGGGCTTGTACAAAATACCAAATGATACCCTTCCCTTCTTCAGGATCGAGCCTCGTGTGTGAGCACGTCATGTTGTACAGGTCATTTCCTTTGGATCCCATCTATGGTGCTTTTCATACTACAAATTACACAGGAATCATTTCGCGTGGCAGTCCTCTCAGGCGTACTAATCTATGGTCGGCCTCATATCTGCTTAACTTCCTTTCCAGCCATATCAGGCCTTTCCAGTTCCCACTCATCCCGGAGTACCGCAAAGGTCAGGTCCGACACCAGCAAGCTCTGTCCCAAGCTCCACACCAAGGTGATGGCGTAGAAGAAGTTGGCGTTGCCGCTGCCTGCATATATCCAAAGGTGGTAGAAGGCCGGCCCGAGGAACGTGGCGTACAAGATGGTAGCGGACGCGACGTAGGTATAGCGCATGAGGGGAAACACGTGACGGTACAGTGACAGCATGGCGAGGAACAGACTCGTGTCGGAGATGGACGGGTAGGGCTTGAAGATGGAGAAGATGCCGAGAAGGAGGGTTAGAGCGACTAGCGGTTGCGAGCGCAGGCGGATGGACAGCCCGCCGACGTAGGCCGACAGGTGTAGCCAGAATACCGCAAGGAAGAAGGCGCGGAAGGAATCGAACATTTCGATGAAAAAGTACCACCACAGACCGACGTTGGGGGTGAGGTCGGAGAGCGTGAGCTGTATGCCGTACGTGCGGGCGAGAAATTCCCACGAATTGCCCGTCAGCGCAAAGCTCATGCCCAACAGCGCGGCGAGACAAATCGCGCTGACGGCGATATACTTGGCGCCGAATTTCAGGATGGAGCCTGTCCGTCGCTTCTCGGGTTGCCGGTCAAAGGCGAGCAGGACTAGTGGCGGCAGAAGAAGCAGCGGATACATTGACAGATAGGAGGCGAAG
This sequence comes from Tolypocladium album, assembly GCA_024341135.1. Lineage (NCBI taxonomy): Eukaryota > Fungi > Ascomycota > Sordariomycetes > Hypocreales > Ophiocordycipitaceae > Tolypocladium > Tolypocladium album. The sequence continues at coordinate 141,581 of JALHCF010000175.1, read as the reverse complement.
GAGAGGGCGACCATGGCATTGAAGGGGGATCCATGGATGGCCCTCGATATGGCGTAGAGGATCGCGCAGGAGGTGAAGACACTGGTCGAGCGCCCAATGCAAGTCGCAATCGTGAAGGGATTGAAGAGGAACCTGAAATCGTCAGCCTCGGCGCGAGACATCGAGGGCATCGGAGGTCTTACGCAGCTGCCACGAGCAGCCCGGACGCGCGCTTAGCCCGTCGCGGGGACGCAAACAGCTTCGACTGGCCGGCCTCTCCGGAATCCGCAATCCTCACCAATGCATCCGCGCTGAGCAAGTCGACCAGGATGTACAGGATGGAAGTGAAGATGGGCCACGTCTTCACGTCGGGGAGCAGCGAGAAGAGGGGGAGGAGCAGCGGTGCCTGGTGGTAGACGCCACCATCGTACGGCCATACGTTGTGGTTGTACAGGAACAGGCCTTCTTGCACTGCGTTTCGCACCAATGGGTCAGCACATGTACGCGTCGCATGCCATGGGGCCGCGTGCGGGCTGCTTACATCGCTTGAAGCTCGTGACGGGGGTCGAGATCTCGACGCGGCCCGTGAGGAGGTCCGGCAGGCCGGGGAAGGCGAGGGTGAGGACGAGTCGCAGCAGCGCCGCAGCGGCGTAGAGGCCGGCTTTTCCTCGCAGGGTCATGGTGGAAGCGGAAGCGGAGGCGGAGGCAGAGGCAGCCATGGCATCTCTCAGGCCATGGCGATGCGACGTGGAGTGGGAGGCAGATGCGCTGCACGGCGATGCGATGCGATACGAAGATGACGGGTACGTGCTGCGGAGGCCACTTGGCAGTTGGGACCTGGCGGGCCGACGCGCTGGAGCTTCAGGGCGTTCTCGCGCTGTGAAGCGTCGGCTCCAGTGGACCCCTTGGCCACCGGGCGGTGAGCCGGGGCGCCGCTGAGGATCGTGCCGCTAGACCGCAAGGGGACGCAGGCCTGGGCGGTGGCGCATGGCATTAAAATTTCCAAGCTCAGAAAAAAGTTGGGATCTCTGCAAAGGGCCCCGCTGCCGTCGCCAGCCAGTCTCGTCTGTTCAGCACATACACCACACGTACGGCGATAGCAATTCATCGTACATCGCAGCAATGCCGCGCATAAAGAAGAAGGGCCAGGCCGGCGCGGCCAAGAACTACGTCACCCGCAACCAGGCCATTCGGAAGCTGCAGATCAGCCTGCCCGACTTCCGCAAGCTCTGCATCTGGAAGGGCATCTACCCGCGCGAGCCCCGGAGCAAGAAGAAGGTCTCCAAGACCGCCACGAGCTCGACGACCTTCTACTTCGCAAAGGACATCCAATATCTCCTCCATGAGCCTCTGCTGCAGAAGTTCCGCGACCAGAAGGCCCTCGAGAAGAAGATTTCGAGGGCATTGGGCCGCGGCGATGTGACGGATGCGAAGCGCCTCGAGGGGAACGCCGCCCGACCCGACAAGACGGGAAAGCCGCGCTACACCCTCGATCATGTCATTCGCGAGCGCTACCCGACCTTCATCGACGCCATGAGAGACCTCGACGACTGTCTCTCCATGCTGTTCCTCTTCGCGAATCTGCCGTCGACGTCCAGCGTTCCGGCCAAGATGATTGCGCGATGCGAGCGGCTGTGCCTCGAGTTCCAGCACTACCTCATCGTCTCCAAGGCCGTGACGAAGTCTTTCCTGTCCATCAAGGGCATCTACTACCAGGCCAACATCCTGGGCGAGGACGTGCTGTGGCTGGTGCCGTACAAGTTCAACCAGAGAATCGTCGGCGACGTTGACTTCCGGATCATGGGGACCTTCATTGAGTTCTACATGACCTTGCTGGGCTTCGTCAACTTCCGTCTCTACACATCCATCGGTCTCAAGTACCCCCCCAAGTTTGATGCGGTCAAGGACGAGAACGCTGCGGAGTTGGGCGCATTCACGCTCGAGGGCAAGGCTCTGGTGGGAGCCGAGGAGCCGAAGCAGCTGCTCGAGGATGCCCCGCATAAGCCCGACCCCAAGGTCCAGGCCGCCATAAACAAGGTCCTGAAGACCATCCAGAGTGGAGACTCCGAGACGGCCGAGGAGACGAACGGCACTGCGGATGAGACTGAGCAAGAGACGAGCGACGCCATCGACAAGTTCGAGCCGACGGTGGCTGGAGGTGATGTTCTCCCCCAGCCAACGTCCAGCGGAAACGGACAGGGATCCCTCTTCTCCAACTGCACATTCTATCTCTCGCGTGAGACTCCCCGACAGCCGCTCGAGTTCCTTCTGAAGGCTTTCGGCTGCAAGCGTGTTGGGTGGGATGCAGTCCTTGGCGACGGCGCATTCACGACGGACGAACTAGACCCCGCAATCACCCATCAAATCGTCGACCGACCCGTCATTCAGGCCGCTGCGGAGGAGAACGGGGATGCCGAGGACAACCAGACGTCACAGAAGCTGGCAGCGAACCGGCGGATGCCCGGACGGATATACGTCCAGCCTCAGTGGGTTTGGGACAGCGTCAACGACGAGGAACTGAAGGAGCCCCACCTGTACGCCCCAGGAGCCTCGCTGCCACCGCACCTCAGTCCGTTTGTCAAGAATGTCCAGGGTGCCTATGATCCGACGATCCCGCTCGAGGAGCAAGAGACGGAGGCCGAGGCTTTGGAGGCCGCTGATGATGAAGACGTCGAGGAGGATGCCGAGGTGCTCGCGGACGGCATGGATGTCGCCGAGTCGGATGACGACGAAGACGAGAGCGACGAGGATGCCGAGGTTGAGGCCGTTCTGGATGCTGAGGACGCCGCCGAGGATGACGATGAAGACGCCGCTCTTCGCCAGCAGGAGCTGGAGGCGGAATTGACCGGTGCTCCGGTCAAGGCCAAGGCACTCAACTCCAAGGCGAAGGCTAAGGAGGACGCCAAGAAGGCGCTGTCCAAGAAGTCCCGCGAGGAGGCGGAGGATCTGGAGCGAGCCAAGGGCATGCTGAGCAAGAAGAAGCGGAAGCTGTTTGAGCAGATGGTCTACACCAACAACAAGAAGAGCGCCGAGGATCAGAAGCTGCGCGCGAAGAGGAGAAAGCTGGAAAAGGAAAAGGGCAAAGGAAAGGCGTAAATGTTGGTCTGGTTTGCTTGATTGATTTGTTGAAATACCATCTACATAGATTCAATGTAAAATGTGAAAAGCGCATTGCCCCTTGTGTCCCGTTGTGGTTATTTTGTTGCGTTGGGTTTTGAGTGGCGACTGGTGGCCTAAGTGTCGTTGGGTGTGCCTGCATAAACTCTGAAATTCTGCCGTGGAGACTCGGACTTAGAACTACACTTCACATTCAGATCTCACAAAATTCCGCCGCGCCTCTAATGGCCACATTGCACGTCGGATTTGATGAGGCGTTTTCATGCTTAAATCGGAAGCACTCATGAAACGACTCACATCAGACTGAAGAACTTTGCAGATGGCTGCACGCCACGGCCAGCTGAATCATGGATCGAAATGCTCAAGCGGCCAGCTGGGACCTCGACAGCGATGAGATTGCATCCGTGACATCCGAGGATCTGCACAACAACAGGCCGAACCGCTGGACAGGGCCCATATCATCATGGCGCGAGTTGACGCAGGAGGAGCGACTGCTGTGGCGGTCGATGCGGCAGCTCAAGGACGAGGACCTGGCCGTGCATTTGTACGACGCTTTTGCGCTGAGGCGGGCCGGGGCAACCGCGGAGACGGCCCAGGAGCTGATGGCCAAGACGGTGAGATGAAACATTTCCGTATCTTTGCAAAGAGGTCGTGCTAACCGCTGCCGTGGTCCAGGAAGACGGGGAGGACGCTATCTGGGCCCCGCCAAAGCTCTGGACGGCATGGCCGCTGAAGGAGAGGCACCTCCCGCCAGAGGACCTCATCAAGAAGCAGGACGACGAAGATGAGCAGTTCACGCTTCGGAAGGAGGAGAAGAAGGCTCCGAGCGCCGGTCTGCAGGATGAACTCGGCGCGACGATGCTGCGGCTCGCAAAGGAGCGGTTCCGGAAGAGGAGGAGAGCACGGCCCGTGCAGCCATCGATCGAATCTGGTGCTGCTGCCTACGTCGAGTCTGACGATGAGACATCCCTGCCATCGTCGCCGCCAGTGTCTGGCGGTGGAGAATCCGGCGAGGACAGCAGTAAGATGCAGATTGGCAGCGAGCGCCGCCAGCTTCGGCCCGTCGTCACAAAGGCGACCGAGGCCAAGACCTACGAGCCCGTGGTATCAACAGACGACGACCTGTCCTACGCCCTCCTTCGTCCCTCCGTCCGACACATCCTGTCGCAGCTCGACAAGACCCTCGCCATCTTGCACAACGCGCGCGTCGCCGGCCTCAGCTACCTCTCCGAGTCGTCCACCGAGTCCGACTCGGACGCGCCGCAGACGCCGCGCAAGCGGTCCCGCGGCCGCCCGCGCCGCACACCCCAGCCCGGCGACGCCGACGACGGCGAGGCCCATCGCTCGCCCTCGGCCGGTAAGCGCGGGCGGCCGCGCAGGGTCCACATCCCGCGCGACGGCGAGACGGAGGAGGACATGAAGCTGCGCGTCGCACGCGAGGGGCACAGGCGGCTGCCCATGACCCAGGCCGACAGGAACGCGGCGTTTGAGGAGTGGCTTGCCGAGGGGGGTGCCAGGATCGACGAACGCCAGCGGGAGAAGCGGCGGGCGGAGGAGGCAGCCTCCGGAGACGAGGTTGACGCCGGCAGCGACGCTGGCGAGACCGTGGATAAGAAGCTGCGCCGTTGGGGTCTCCGTGACTGGAGCGACGTCGTCGGCGCCGCGGCCCTCGCGGGTTTCTCAGAGGACGTTATCAAGAGGACGACGAGACGCTGCGCCAACCTCTTTGGCCAGGGCATGGTCATCCGGCGCCTCGACGAGGCACCCTTGTCCCGCGGTCCGGGTTTCCACACAATGGAGTACCAGCCCGAACGCATCCGTCTCAGCTCGTCCGCCTCATCCTCCAGCTCCGACGACGAGGAGGAGGAGGGCAACCAAGCACCGACCCTTTCCCAACGCCGCCTCGCCTCCCTCGCCTCGAGCACCTCCCCTCGCGGCCGCTCCTCCTCTGCTGCAGCAGCCGCCTCAAACTCCGTCTCGCGGTCCCGTTCCCGCTCCCGCTCCTCGGCGGGTCTGCTCTTCTGCCCCGTCGCCACGTGCGACCGCGCCGCGACGGGCTTCTCCCGGCGGCCCAACCTGCGCCGCCACATGCAGCTCGTGCACCCGGGCTACGCGGACGACGAGGACGACAGCGAGGACGAGGTCGTCGGCGCGGTGCACGTCGACGGCTTCTTGCGCACGATGCAGGCGGCCCGCGGCTGGAGGGGCGAGGACGCGGCCGAGCGGCAAAGGAAGCGCTTCTACGGCGGCAGGCCGATCACCAGCGGATCAAGGAGCAGGGCGCAGAGTGAGGACTTGGGCGATGACGAGGAGTCGGACGATGAGTCGTCTTGATGTGATTAGTGTTGGATATTTGCGTCCATGGGGGCTCGGTGGGAATGACATTAATCACGCTGGCACATGCGGTCCTTGGATCGAACATCAAAAATGTACCTCATTACATGGTGTTTGCAACAAAAGCCAAAGGGTATCTAGGTGCTTAATAGCCCTGCCACATAATTCGAAATAAACTTGGCGCCGCCTTGGGAACGAAACACAGGTACTCCGTAAGCAGCCCGCTCCTCTCAACAGAGGCCCGCCTTTCTATTCACCGCGAGTTCTTCAGCCGGCCACCAGCAACATCAGTTCAACCTGGGGCTCTTCCTCCTCGACATGCTCTGCGAGAACACCTCCGTCGTCAGCGGGAGGATATTTTCCCTTCCATCCGCCGCCACAGATCCCTTCCCCGCGCCCGCCCGCGCTGCCCTGGTGCTCCTCTTCATAATCGGCATGGTGTGGTCTGCCGGAATGGACGTGGTGCTCACATGGGGGTCGAAGCTGATAGACCCCATTGTCATGTTAGTCGTCACGTTGGGATCCACCTCTCGCAAGCTCATACTCAGCGGGTTCCTATCCAGGGTGCTGGCGTTGGACGGCCGCCGCTGCAATAATGGCGAGCTCATCTTCTTCGACATGGCGTCCAAGTCGGAAAACACCACGCTCTCATCAGGCTCCATGCTTTCCTCGTCCTGCGCCTCATCCGCTGCAGGCAGCTCATCCATCTTGGAGATGAGAACGTCGTACGGCTCAGTCCGCGGCAGTTTTGTCGGATAGGTGTAGGTGACCTTTTGGGGCGTCTCGCCCGTCGGTTGGTACTCTTGCAGAGACGCGGAAGTAACACACTCGCGCAAATGAGCCAGGGGATGGCATAGTTGAGATTCAAGCGGCTCGAGCCCGTCTCGAAGGTCGTTGGCATCCAACTCCATCTCGTCGCCGAGGTTCTTGACGCGGTCAAATGTGGTCTTGAAGTGTGCCGAGATGTTGCCGAACGAGTGCTCCACGGTATTGGACAAAGCCTGGACGCATTGGGAGTGGCTGTCATGATGGCTGGCGTTTTCAGATTTCGCCCTGATGACGAAGTCGTCGAGCGCCGCCATCTGAGAGTCCAGGTCCTCCGTTTGCTCGTCCAATATGCGTACAGTCTCGCCGTGGGCCGACTTGGCCGTGCTTTGAATGGCCGTGCTCTGCTCGCTAGCCGCCGTCCAATCATCCTTTAGCCTTGTCTTCAACTGCTCGCGCGACTTCTTGACGTGCTCCAATAGTTGGCCCTCCTTTTCGTCCCAGGCCTCCATGCCCTGGCTGTACTGCAACATCGCAGCTTCGATCGATGTGTTGGAATCTGTCACCGACTTTTGGATCTGTGTAGCCCGATCGGCCTGGCGCACCTCTTGCGACTCTGCCTGCCCGTTGACGAGGGCGGTGATTTGTGTCATTAGTTTCTGGCGATCCTCGGTTGCCTGCCGACGCTCCTCGTCCAAGGCCTCCTGGATCCTAGTGGAGATGCTGGCGTTTTGTAGGACAATTGTATTCATGGCGCTCTGCAACTGCAGGCGGAGGGTATCCGTCTCGCTGCGCTGAGCGGTAACGTGCCTAACAAGGTCTTCGAACAACGATTTGAAGTCCTTGCCCAGAGAGCTGTAGGAGTTGTGTAGCTGGAAGTGGTTAGCCTTCGTTTGACTGATGAGAGTTGGCAAGTCACAACCTACAGTTTCGTGGAGGTTCGTCATTTCGTCCAAAACATCCGCGGAAATCCTCTCCGCAGCCTGTGAGATGCCGCGGAGGCTCTCGCCGACCTTGTCCTTGACGCTGTCGCGTATCGACTTGATTTCCTCCAAGACGCCGTCCATGTCGTCCTTGGACTGTTGCTTTTGCTCCAGCATCTGCTTCTTGGAATCCAAAAAAACATTGAGATGCTCGTCCAGAAACGCTTGCGTCGCCGACAGCTTTCGGAGCTCTTCTCCAACAAAGTCCGCCATCCGCTTCTCGACGCTGTCGATGTGGCCGAGTTGGTCATCCTTGAATTCCAGCACTCGCCGCTCGACCATGGATGTCACGTCGGCGACGTGATCCTGGGAAGTGCCCCAAGCCGTGCGGTTCAGAGCTTGCAGGTCTGATTTGCGCTTGTTCTTCGCGTGAAGGCCACCCACATCGTGTACAGTCTCGTGAAGTTTGTCAATGAGATGCTGGCCGATACTCGAGAGCTGCAGTTCCGCCGCCTCGTGCGCCCTTCTGACGTGTGTCTCTTCTGCCAAGCTCTTGCGCGTTGCTGCCAGGATCACCTCGGTTTGGTCAAGAACGCTCTTCGTGTCATCCAGCCGAGTCTTGGTTCCCTCATGATCCTTCTTCAACCCCATGAACGACGTCGTGAGGGCATACAGCTCCTGGCTCTTGTTTCGCAGATTCGTCTCCATGGTCTCCATCTTTGCGGTTTGCTCCTCCAGCACTATTCTTCGGGATTCGCTTTGAGCGGTCATCTCTTCATAGGACTCATTGGAAAGATAAACGCCGTTCCTCTGCCGCGTAATTATCAATTCACTCTTGAGCTTCTCAATCTCGCTTGCAAATTCTCTGAGAAGCATCTTCTTGTTAAGCATCGGATTGAGTTGAGGCTTGTTTCGAATGTTTTTCGCGCGAAAGGCATAGTCGAGCGTGGAAATCGTCTCTTCGAGGTTGCTCTTGGCCGGCGATATCGTCGCGATAATGCACGTCTTGGTCCGCCCGCCAAGAGAGTCTTGCAACAGCCGCGTCAACTTGGACTCTCGGTAGGGAATGTGCGCGCTGCGGTCTACCAGCGCATTGATGACTCGCCCGAGGGTGAGCAGGGATTTGTTGATCAAGCCAGCCTCGGCTGCGCGCTTGTTCTCGGCGCCAGATCGTTGGATGTTCTCGCTACCAGCCAAATCCACAAGATTGAGCTTGCCGGCACTCACAAAGTCGTCGACACCGTGCTCGTTGGTCTTCTTGACGTAGGCGGTAATGGTGAAGACGGTATGGCTTCGCGAGCTCAGGTCGTTGCACTTTGTCGCTGCAACCTGGCGTTTCAAGCTGCCATCCTGAAGCACCTTGATACCCTCGGACGCGTTCTTGATGTGCTTTTCCTCCATGCCCTGGATGATGGTGCCCGCATGTCCCTTCCTCGCCACGTCGTCGAAAATCTTCAGTTTGGCGCTCTCCTCGACGGACAGAAGATCACGCAGCTCCTCGTTGTACAGCTCGATGAAAGAGCACTTGACGCAGTTCTCGGTGTCGTCGATTTCTAGTTTTTTGAACAGCTGGTGCAGCACGCGCGGGATGATGCCAGCCTCGTCCGAGAGCATGCCTAATGTCTCCGTCATGTCTCCGGACATGGTGTACGTCTTTCCCGTGCCGGTCTGGCCGTACGCAAAGATGGTGCAGTTATAGCCTGCGATCATCTAAAGAAGTGTCAGCCGACAAGAACTCCCGTCTCGCGCTTGATTTCAAGGCGGGTGACCAACCTCATCCAGGATGGGCTTGACGGTGTCGTCAAACACCATGATCTGGTCCGCCGCTGGCGAATAGACGCGATCAAAATTGTACGCCTTATTTGACAGAGCATTTGCGCCCATATGGAGCTCCACGTTCTCGCCCTTGATGCCGTCGGCCGTCACCACCACGGTGCTGTTCTCCTTGACTTCACGCTGGTTGCGGCCCCTGCATCGCACGACGACGTTGATGTTGGTCTCCTCACCGCCCGCTTCCGAGTCGAAGTCTCGCTCCTTGCGCTTTGAGCCCGAGGTCAGGATGGAGTCGGCCGGGGACGCGGCACCCGCGCGGTCGATAGCCAGCGCCCTAGACGGGCCCAGGAGCGACGTGTGCCTCGCCGTCGATGCCCTGATGCCGCCTGGCCGCGCTCCGGCGCGACTCGAGACACCAGGTCGGGTGCCGGGTGCCATTGTTGACCGGCTTAGCTCCCGGTCGGAGCGCGTGTGTCGTCGCATCGCCAGCTTGAAGATGCGAGGCTGGCGGACCAGCGGCTGCGGCAAAATCGAGGATGCGAGTAAAAGATGCAAATGATGATGCAGGATGGCGCGGGGCGGAGACACACAGGAGCTTCCTTACCTTTCCTAGGTATCTTCAGCAAGCGCGTCGTGACAGGGCCTGCCGGGGTCTTGCTTGGAGGTCCACAATGCTGTCGCCCGAGCAACCGGCAGGTACACCGGAATAAGCCTGCAGAACTAGCACAACACAAGTCCCTCTCCGTCCTCGTAATGGTCTGCCCCGCACTACAATTAATTATTCGCTGGCTTCCCGAGTGAACCTAATTTATTAAGGCAACTCAAGCGGCTCTTGTGATATGAATACATGGGCCAAGAAGTCTCATATCTCATGATAAACTAAGGTAGCACTGCATGTGAGCAAATCGTTGCGCCAACTTCCAATGCTAGCCCGTCAACTCCAACTGCATTAATCGGCCAACGCATCAAAGCAACCGTCACCAAGTTTCCATGTTGTCGTGCAAGGCCGCGCAGGCTGTTGTGATTGGCCAAGCTTTACTTCTTTCCCCTTCCCTTCGCCGCGGCCGACTTAGCCTTGCCTCGTCCTTTGGGCTTGTCGTCCTCCTCGTCTCCATCAGCAGCGACTGCTTTGGCTGCCTTTTTCCCGGCCTTCTTGGCCTTCGGCTGCTTGATGTACTTGTCCTTCTTGAAGTCGATCTCGTCATCGACATCGGCAACTTCTACTACGTCTCCTTCGTCTTCCTCCTCAATCGCCTCTTCCAAGTCTGGCGCCTCCTTGGCTTGTATTTTCGGCGCCACAACGTTGCTTGCTTTCATGAAGGGCAGAGGGTGGCTCATTGAGTTATATCTGCGGTTGCATTAGTTCAGGCACTTTGCGCGCGACGCCATCACCGTTGACTTACATCCTCGTGAAGGCGGCCTTGGCCTTGGTCTCGATTTTCACATTGTCCTCAGTCATTGGTCCAACCCCGAGCTCTTGGATGGCGTCAAAATCTTCTCGGGTGAGGAAGTAGCTGTCCATGAGCTCAATTACGTCAGGGACGGCACCAGGACCCTCGATCTGCAGGCGATTGACGAGCTGATTCCAAAGAACTGGCATGTACTGCTGACGGATTTCGTTGTGGTCGCCAGATGATTTGAGCCGCATGTGAGAATGGATTTCTCGCACGTATCTGCCCAACTTGCCGGTTTTACTGTAGTTTCCGAGCCAGGAGGTGAAGTTGGATCCCATGAGCTGGCCGGCAATGAAGCTGGCCGGCCGAACGGTGCTGAACACGGCGTGTGTCGGCATCAAACTCCAGTGTTGCTGTGGTCCGTGGATCATACGGTCCACAAGATCGCCGTCGCTTATGCTTTCCGCGGCTTGGTCAAACAACTCTAGGGCCTTGAGGTTCTCCTCTCGCTTTGTGTACCCTTTGCCGTTCAGCGCCATGGGCTTCGTCCGCAGGTAGTTTTCCTGGATCATGAGGAAACTGAACTCGTGATCGTTGAAGTACAGTTCGATCTTGTCGTTCAGAGTTGACTTGCTGGCCGGTGCGAACAGGCCACCTGCCAGCATCTTCTGGCAAATGTCCCAGGGCTTGAGAACAACGTGCTTCTCCCAAGCCTTCGACATGGCCTTTCCTTGGTCGTAATTCATGCTGCTCTGGTCGAGCTTGGCCGTCGAGATCATGTTGATAATCTGCCGAATGTCTTTGTTGCTACCCTCAATGAGTGCGTCGACAACAGGCGGGGGAAGCTTGAGGCCTTCTCTGTGGCAGATGGTCATGATTCGAGATCTGACCTGGTCAACCGTCGGTCGATTGAACCTGATGTCGAAGGCCGCGTGGTCGAAAGGCTTCATTTTTGGCAGCTTGCGTTCGTTGCAGATGAGGATGAGAGGAACTTCGGTTTTCCTGCAGAACTTGGCCAACGCTCCGACACCACCTCGGTCGCCGGCAGACATGCCGTCAACTTCATCCATGATGAGAACGAGCTTCTTCTTCGAGGCGTCCACGGCCTTGCCGTCGCCTGCAAAGTACCCCAGCAGCGACGTGTTGTTCATGACGTCGCTTACGCCAGCCTCGACGAGCTTCTTGCTTCTCGTGTCGCTGGCGTTGCTCTCCAAAATGTCATACCCCTCCAGCTTGGCTGCCAAATGGGCGGCAGTTGTTTTGCCGATGCCTGGAGGTCCAGATATGATGATGGCTCTCTCGGCGCCCATGCCGTCTGCCCCACGTCGCTGAAAGTTGTATTTCTTCATCTTGGGCCACTCTCTGAGCCATTTCTGGATCCTCTCGACTTGTGCCTTGTTGCCGCAGATGTGGCTCAGTTGTGATGGCGCATATTTCGACGTCAGAAGCTGGGCGGGCGGCTGCGCAGGTGGCGCTGTTGCAGCGCCGGTGATGCCTCGAGAGGCCGCCGCTTGCTTGGCAGCTTTCGCGGCTTCGGCCTTCCTCGCCTTCTCTTCTGCCTCCATCTCTGCCACTTGCTGCTTCACTTTGTCCTCGTCGGCCTTCTTCTTCTCCTGTGCCTTTTGGGCGCCCTTTCCAGACCCACCATAGGCAGGCAGCCTACGGATCAGGTCGAAGAGTCCATTTTCGTCAATGGTCTTGATGCCATGCGATCTGATCTTCGCCAGTTTGCTCGGCCCAGCGTCATCCCCTAGGACAACAAAGCTGGTCTTGCTGCTTGGTTGCCCAGTGACCTTGCCGCCATATCGCTTGACAAGCGCCTGCGCTTCGTCACGCCCAATAGTCTGCAGAACCCCCGTGAAGACGAATGAAAGTCCACTCAGACACTCCTCCTGCCCGTGCGGTATGTCTGCCGATGCCACAGGCTGTGCCGCCGCATTGCTCCCACCAGCGGCAGATTTCCTCCAGTCGAACTTTGCATTTGGGTCCTTTGGGGGAGGGGTCGGAGCACGAACTGTCGCCACGCTATCGAGAATGTCTTGAATCTCGGCATCCTCGGGTTCTTCTGCTTTCTTCGTCCTCGGTGCCCGCGGCTTTGCTGCTGCAGGCTTCTTCCGTGGCAGCTCGTCTTCCTCCTCAGAATCTGACTCTTGGGCCGGAGACTTTCGCTTCGTTCCAGCAGATGCAGACTTGCCACTCTTCGCCTGGTCATTCTTGGCTTCGTTCGCGGTTGAGGAACGGCCCCGCGGGGCAGCCCTTTTTGGTTTGGGGAGCACTTCGTCTTCCGAATCCTCGTCGACGTACTCATCATTCTTGCGTTTGCTCCGTCCCTTCATATTGGCTGCAAATATGTCGTCTCCATCCTCGTCTGCATCCTCCATGTACGCGTCGTCGTCGTCGTTGGCCTTCAGCTGCTGATACGATGCCACTGGTTTCTTTTTGGTGGGTGTGCCGTTCTGGGTAGGAACTGCTGCCCTGGGCGGAGGCTGCTTCGTCCGCGGGCTAGAGCGTACGGGAACTTCTTCCTTGACGGGGGCCTTGGCGTCCGCCTTCTTGGGCGTGGCGGCCTTGGATGGCTTGCCGCCCTTTGCAGACGCAAAGTACTCGTCGGCAGATATCACGACGCCCTTTGGGTCCTTGGTCCTAGGAAACAATCAGACATATTCGCTCAAATCTCCGGGGTCTTGATGGCATACGCTTGCTTCTTTTTCAGGGCTGCCTTGGGTGCTGGCTTTGCTTCTCTGTTGAATGTTAGAAGGCCGCACTGTTGCGCCATAAGGGCTGAGGAATCATACTCGAATGCGTCATCGTCATCATCGCTGTCTTCTACAACCTTGCGTCCCTCTGTAGCTGGTCAGCAGAGGCCAAGGCTGGCAGATTGATGAAACCTACTGGACCGTTTGTTCTTGGTCGGCTCTTCATTCTTGGCCGGCGTAGGCCTCGGGGCTGCACCACCTTTGGGTGCAAAGAAAGAGCGGATATCAGGCATCTTCCAGGCGAAGTGCTTCCCAAAACGATTGTGCTAAGTTTTGCTCAGTGAGGGAGCACTGAACGTCCCTTTATCACCATTGGGCCGTTGTGCCGGAAGCAAGGAGCCGTCGAAGCAAGGCAGCAGCAGCGTGGAAATTGTCGGGTGACGTGCACGGTGGACCCGCTGCTGGACGCGAAGCTGACGCGAGGTCCGTGACCTGGGCTTAATTGGCGCCGCTTGGGCGCCTGGAATTTTAGGCCGCATTTTGCGCCGCCAGCGATGCGTGCTGGGCAGATTTTCCGAAGCTTCGCGATTTCGATGAAGCTTCGACAAGCACAAGTCACCACAATGAAGCCCGCCAGCACATCAGCATTGCTCAGTGCCTTCCAAGGGCTCAGGATATGCAACCCCTTGCCTCTGCGACAGATTAGAGCACCGCTTCAACAGCAATCGAAAACGCTCGATACCGCACGACGACTACAGAATGTCCGCGCCTTCTCTACCACAGCCGCGGTCATGGGCACCTGGCTGGAGCCCAGCATAAATCGAAAGAAGAAGATGGCCAAGGGTCGCCCGCGAGTGGCCACGGGAGGCTCAACCAAGGGGACGACAGTGATTTGGGGCGACTACGGTCTGCGCATGATTGATCACCACCGGAGAATCAGCGCCAAGCAGTTGAAGATGGCCGAGGATACGATCAAGGTGCGACTTCGAGGAGAGAAGTACCGAATCTACAAGCGGAAAAACTGCAACGTCGGCGTGTACGTGAGCGGCAACGAGGTATGGCCCCTTTCGTTTTCCCCCGCTCCCTGGAGTGGTTGGGACCCCGAGAACGAAGGTGCAGGAATTGACGGGCTGTAGATGCGAATGGGTAAGGGTAAAGGCTCTTTCGATCACTGGGCAACGAGAATGGCTGTGAGCCAGGTGCTTTTCGAAATCAAAGGGCGGATCCACGAGCAAATCGTGCGAGATGCATTCCGATTAGCAGGGAACAAACTGCCAGGTTAGTCGACTCGTGCAATCCAAGCAACCGACTTCAATCATATTGACAATTCGCAGGTCAGTGGGAGTTTGTGAAGAAGGGTGATCCTCCGGTCGTTGGCATTACCAAGCTGGACGGCATCACGCTGGAGGAACTGAAGAGACCGCGGAGGCAAATTGCCCCTCCGGAGTTGCTGGAGGCGTCTTCGCCAACGCCCGTCACCGAGGCAGGCAGCACATCTGAAGCCTCACGCTCGCCATGATTTCAGCGTAGATGAGACCAAATGGTCGTTGTACCACCATATCGGGGCTGAGGCTTGTACTATATACCTGTGAATATACCTGTGAATAAGAGTCTCTGAAGTTGCTCATGAAGCAAATGCCTACATAGGTATCTTGCGCAGCATCAACGAAAGTATCCGCAAGCTCGTGTCTTTATTCTAATCCCTCTCTGCGTTGACTCGCCGTACACCAGCGCCGAACAGAAGTTGGGCAGTGTGCACGGGCCACCAATGTGGTAAGGCACTTGACTCCACATAGGTGCCGTAGCTGGCTGTCATCCCGCCTTGCTCATCACTTAACGCGCCCCAACGCGTCTTCCGCGGCACAAAAAAAGCAGCAGCTCCCTCTTCCTCCAGCCAACCCGTCGCCTCACAAACGCGGAGATGGCCCTCATCGTCGACAAGCATCGGCCGCGGTCTCTTGAGGCCTTGACCTACCACCATGAGCTATCAGAGCGGCTCCAATCGCTGGTATGTCGTCTCTTTCCTACATGAGCCGCGGCCAGACGGTGCGCTGACGTTACGTGACCAGGCGCAAAGCGGCGACTTCCCCCATCTCCTCGTCTACGGACCCTCTGGCGCCGGGAAGAAGACGAGGGTGGTGGCAACATTGAAAGAGCTCTACGGGCCCGGCGTCGAGAAGATCAAGATTGACGCCCGCGTGTTCCAGACGAGCAGCAACCGCAAACTCGAGTTCAACATCGTCGCCTCGGTCTACCATCTCGAGATCACCCCCTCCGATGTGGGAAACTACGATAGGGTAGTGATACAAGATTTGCTAAAGGAGGTGGCGCAAACCCAGCAAGTCGACCAGTCAGCAAAGCAACGGTTCAAGGTTGTCGTGATCAACGAGGCGGACCACCTCTCGCGAGATGCTCAGGCTGCGCTGCGTCGGACAATGGAAAAGTACTCTCCCAACCTGCGGTTAATTCTTCTTGCCAATTCGACGTCCAATATCATTGCGCCGATTCGCTCCAGAACACTGCTGGTCAGGGTCGCCGCACCGACTCACGAGCAAATTTGCGACGCGTTGGCACAGTCCGCGAAAAGGGAGAATTGGGACGTCGTCGAGGGCTTGCACAAGCGGATAGCAGTGGAGAGCGGAAGGAACCTGCGGAGGGCACTTCTCATGTACGAGGCCGTACACGCGCAAAAGTAGGGAGCCACAGTTTTCGTGACAGGGTGTGATGTTTGCTAATGTCAACTTGCAGTGAGAAGGTAGTCGACAGCACTCCCATCCCGCCTGCGGACTGGGAGGCCTTGATTGGCCAAATCGCCAGGGAAATAATGGAAGAGCACTCGCCGGCACGGATCCTGCAAGTCAGATCAAAGCTTTACGATCTCCTAACTCACTGCATTCCCCCGACAACTATCCTGAAGACTCTTACGTTCAAGTTGCTCGCACTGATTGACGATGGGTTGAAGGGCGAGGTGATCCGGTGGTCGGCGTTCTACGAGCACAGGATCAAGACGGGTACCAAGGTCATTTTCCATCTCGAGGCGTTTGTGGCTAAGTTCATGCGTATTGTTGAGATGTATTTGATGAGCATGGACATGTAACACGGTCATGGTGTTGAACTTGGCTGGACGGTTTTGCGGCGTTTCTGGTGTCCAAACATCTTCTTAAATCAATGAAAGCAGCGTCTCGGCTATGGTCAAGCCAATGACTCGAGTCGGGCCAGCCTGTGATGTTAAGTCAAGCTGTCTGCACAGTTAAAGTGTCTCGGTGTAGCTTAGTTTTCTCGTGTTTCCCCGCGTGTTTTTCGCCAGAGCCTACGGACTGCAAACGGTATTATTTACTCCGAGTTTCAGGTCTCTCCTTAAACAGGAAGTACTGCGCCACCTTAATGTTTTACAAAAACAAGCTGAGCCGTACATGCCTTAGATGCTTGCTCAACCTTGCAGGGATGCCTACGAAATTGCTTGGGTGTAATTTTGGTACCACGAGGCCAGATGCAAGGAGGCAAGGGGCGCGGTTACGTAGTCACAGACTTGGAGGTGCTCTGCAAGAAAGGGTGTGCACAGCTCAGCGAGCGACTGGTAGCACACAGTATGTGGCCTTGACATGTTCCTTCTTGGTGACTATTTCTTATAGAGTATCGAGATGGAGGATCTCGTACTGCGCTGCTGCTCATGTTCTATTTCATTATCGATTTCTCAAAGGCCGCTCCTGTTCGTGGTAAGGTGCCGCACAGTGATGAGCTTCGCTCTCGGTTCGTCCTGATTCCTGACGGTGATGCGACTTCCCATCCATCGCTTCAGCCTGACACACAAAATCATGAAGTTGATTTTTGTGTGACTGACTCACAGGTCATTAAAATATATATAGTCCTGGTTTTCGATTTCTCTTCTCGCTTTTGCGCATCTGATACGCATCGTTGACAGACATCTCTGCCAAGCAGTCGTGATCGCAAAGAGAACTCCTACCGCCCCCTCCCTTTTCCTCGCTGACTGGACGATTTGTAAAATCGCATAAGAGACTCTCACGTTCTCCGCTTCCGTTCTTGCCCTCCATAGTCATTTACGATGCCGCTGTGTCGGACATTTCTTGGCTGGAAATGCAGCAACCCCAACTGCTCCGATGCGCCCATCGTTCGACCACCAGGGCGGAACTGCAGCCGTTGCGGCCAGTATTGTACCGTCCCAAAGGACATGTGGTACTATACCACGGAACATTATCCGGGTCCGCAGAGGGGGTCATCATCCGCGGGAAATACAGGCAGCTGTCCGCGACAAGGGGGAGCGGCCTCTTGATCTCGCTCAAGTGACAGTTGAATGACTCCAACAGATTAGGTTCTCAGCAAGAGCTCGTTCGTAGTGTTGAATTGACACTACGGTCGCTTTCAAATGTTATTACCTATGTCCCAGTTGAATTCTCGTTTATGAGGCAATACAAACGTCTGCTCCTCTTCCATGAAGCTATCAGACTCCGAGCCCAGACCTCTATTTGTAGAACGGCGAAAGCGTACGTATAAGTGCGAATACACGTGCGCTTGCGTGCTGCCTTAGCGACCTTCTTTCGACCTTCTTCCTTTCAAAGGCACCATAATAATAGGCACAACGCAGCAAGATCACGGTCTCCATGCAGACATGAATCAAAAATCGTACAGCAGATGCCTGTCCAAAAGACTTCAGAGAAGACTAAGGTAGGAAAGGACATGGGCGATACTCAGGGACGTGGCCAACGGTGGGGCGGAATACTTACCCTACACCCTGGTTCGGATGTCATGATGAATTGGAACGCCGCCAGATACAGTATGTAGAGCGGGAAATGGCAAGATGAGTTAGACTGTGTATCTCAGGATGTTGTTAACCTTATTTAATCTACTGGTTGGGCAGGCCAGGACAGTTGGGATTGTCGGAAGGGGGTAAACTACGAAACGACTCTAACGGAAGCTCCATCTGCGCACGCAAAGACCGAAAACATTCATTGTTTGTTTTCACCCAGAAACTGCGTGAATAGCGCATCCAGCGGCGGGACGAAAAGAAGGTTTAGTTCACGCCATCCATGAGCACCAGGACCAACTTGGCACCCCCTAGTGGCGTCAGCCAGGTCACGAGGCTGAGCATCCCGAACCGAATTGCCGCAAGCGGGAGTGTTGTACGGACTGAGAAGCAACGAAATGTACGCCCGCAGCGGGTGAAGTAAAACACTCAAGGGCTCTCGGTTGGGCAGGTTCACTGGTCGGAGGCCTGGATTGCTGCGACGACGCCATGAGCTTCATCACCCGCGCCAATCACAGTGGCGTTGAGAGTTCCTTGAAAATGCTCAGATACGCAGTATCAAAGTGTGCATGCCTTTAGGTCAGGTCCAGAGGGAGCTGGAATGCCCCCATTTCTCCAGTGTCCCGAAGCCAGCGACCAATAGGCCTATGCGGCTAGAACACGGAGATGTGGGAGGGCATAAACCGAACAGAGCCGGACCAGATCGACATCAAACCTAGCACGGAACTCGCAGAAGTACGAGTACGAGTACGTACATGCATGCCGGGAGGTCGATCGCGGATTGGGCTAGACGTCGCTCGATGCGCCGCCATGAGCAAAGATGAGGTCACCCAGGGCTCACCCAGCGGCCGAAGGTTTTCGTACATCTACATGCCCCAGAGGCTTGCAGCTGTACACGACGAACATGGAAGTCTTTCCCACAGCGCGCAGGGGCCGTGATGGTGCCTGGGGTCGTCTGGCTGCATGAGGCTGCGTTGAACAGTTCGCATTGTGTAATGTCAGGCTCCACGCTAACGCCAAAATATGCACTGAGGCAATGGGGCCGATGATTTGCGCGACACGAGCCCTTTTCCTGTCAGCCCAGGTTAGCTTCTTGGTAATTTCTCATTTCTCTTACCTACCTGGTACAGAGTCGCGCTCCGCATGCTGCGACCATCGGCACCTAGGCAGGGGGCCGCAAAAACGCCAATACCTAGATATTGCCACGAGGAAGGGCAGCTGACGAATGGATCACGGTTGAGATTGCCGCAACGACCAAGAAGAATGGTTGCATGCAACAACAGAGTGGAGTTGTCGCGCACCAACTCCTTACGAGTACCTTGCTCCTGGCGGGGAGCAGCTGGGCTGGGGCTGGGACAGGGCTGGAAGAGCCCGCACGGCATCAGCACCAGCAACCACCGGGCAGAAGTGGTGGGGTCTTGATGTCTGTCCTGACACGACGAATCGCCAACGATGCTGGCTGGACCTTGCTGCAAGGAAACGGCGCGCACGCAAGCAGGCGGGACTACGTGTGAAGGTAGGGAACGAATAGGTTCGCCCACCTTGGCTTGCCAAGTTGCTCCGCGTCGCACAAGCACCGAGCACTCGTAAGAGGGTATGCATAGATGGATCGAGTCGAGAGAGCGGGCTTAGCAGTCGGTACCCCATACCCACGGAGACTGCACGTATCGACACGACTTGGGACCTGGACGGGCCGCTACGCCGCTCGCGACATCGAAACGCGCTGTAACCGAGCCCTGCTCCTTCTCCCCGCTTCTGTCCCTTCGACCCTCGACCCATGCAAGCGGAGCCGGCAAAGGACGACTGGAGGCCAAGAGATCCGGTCTCCCGCGCGCTGCGCCGTTTGCGCGTCTTCTAACCGGGACTTGATAGCCGTGGTTAGCATGGAGTCATGGATGAGAGGACAGACGCGGCGCTCGGGGAAAAGGATGAGACCCTTCCTGGCGCTAGCGCCGGCGGCAGGGAAGCAGGATACCTGCCCCACACCGACTGCCTGGTACAGGTACCGGCGGATGGACGGTAGCTGCCCAAGCATGCCGACAATCAAGGTAGCAGAGGCTGTGGATGCCACCTGCGCCTGCGGGTGCACCTGCGCCCGTACCTTCCCCGGTTGCCACATTCTGAGTTAGCTTCCCCAGCAGTTACATGACCGTGAGAAGCCGTCGCGACGCCTCCACTGAATATAAAGAATCTCCAGCCCCCCTCGTTCGTAACGTCCTTCCTTCTCTCCCTCAACCGGCGTCGAATCCTCTTCTCCCCTCTCCATCCTATCCTGCACGCCGTCATTATTCTGCTCGAACTGGCACCGAGGCCTTGGACCTGAGCTCGCTCGCCACTAGCGCTTCATCGCTTCATCGCAACGTCACAGCGCCAGTAAACAACCCGCCGGAAATAGCTACCCCGCACTGCTTGCAGCAGCACCTGAGCTCCGACAACGCAACACCAAGAGCTGCCCCGCGGTCCAACGCAAAGTCGACAGCGGCGATGGCTGGAGAGCAAAAAGGACCCCGCGTCCACGAGGCGCATGAGGTGGACACCTTCCGTAAGGCTTCTCCCAGAACTGAGCGACAAAGGAAGACTCGAAGTTCGTGAGACTTTGCAAGGCTGACAGATGATGACCGCCCAATAGACCCCCCCCAGAAGATGCTTGCGAGTACGAGCTCCCCTTTGCCCCCCACGCAACAGCCGGCAGGCTCTCCAGGCCTGGTCGCTTCAAGCCAGGCGCCTCTGAGCCTCTCTTGGGGCTCGGCGACGGCCCGTTGCTCCCCTGATGACCGTAGCTGACGTCTCTCTCATCGCAGAGCACCCAAGCAAGCCCCACCTCGCCAGTAAGTCCCACCCTGCATTCTGCGACCCCGGTCGTCAGGCATCCGGTCATCCGGATCCATTCCCTTCCCATGCCGTCCCGCTCGTCCGGCGACGTCGAGGCGCGCGCTGACCGTGGATGCTGTCCGTAGACGTCGAGGAGTACCAGAAGCTGTACAAGGAGTCCATCACGGAGCCCAACAAGTTCTGGGCCAAGCAGGCCCGCGACCTGCTGTCGTGGACTCGCGATTTCCAGACAGTCTCCAGCGGAACCCTCGCCAACGGCGACTGCAAGTGGTTCGTCGAAGGCCAGCTCAATGCCTCGTACAACTGCATCGATCGCCATGCCTTCAAGGACCCCGATCGCGTTGCCATCATCTACGAGGCGGACGAGGCCGAGGATGGCCGTAACGTCACCTACGGCGAGCTGTTGTCCCAGGTCTCCAAGACGGCCTGGACACTGAAGCAGATGGGCGTCCGCAAGGGCGACACCGTCGCCATCTACCTGCCCATGATCCCCGAGGCGATCGTCGCCATCCTCGCCTGCGTCCGTATCGGTGCTGTCCACTCCGTCGTCTTTGCTGGCTTCTCAGCCGACTCCCTGCGAGATCGTGTCCTTGATGCCAAGTCCAGGGTGGTGATCACCACCGACGAGGGCAAGCGCGGTGGCAAGTTGATTGGCACCAAGAAGATTGTCGACGATGCTCTCAAGCAGTGCCCCGACATTTCTCACGTGTTGGTCTACAAGCGCACCGGCGCCGATGTGCCCATGCAAGAGGGCCGCGATTTGTGGTGGCACGAGGAGGTTGAGAAGTGGCCCAACTACATCGCTCCCGAGGTCATGAACGCCGAGGACCCCTTGTTCCTGCTCTACACGTCTGGTTCCACGGGAAAGCCCAAGGGCGTCATGCACACGACTGCTGGCTACCTACTCGGATGTGCCATAACCGGCAAGTACGTGTTTGACATACACGAGGGTGACCGCTACTTCTGCGGTGGAGATGTCGGCTGGGTTACCGGCCATTCCTATGTCGTATATGCGCCCTTGCTGCTCGGTGTTTCCACTGTTGTTTTTGAGGGCACTCCCGCCTACCCCAACTTTTCGCGGTACTGGGATATCATCGACAAGCACAAGATCACTCAGTTTTATGTCGCGCCGACTGCTTTGCGGTTGCTTAAGCGGGCCGGCGATGAGCACGTCAAGGGTGAGATGAAGCACCTCCGCGTGCTTGGTTCCGTTGGTGAGCCCATCGCTGCTGAAGTCTGGAAGTGGTACTTCGAGGTCGTCGGAAAGGAGGAGTCGCACATTGTCGATGTATGTTGCATCTGGACGGCATTACTGGTGGTAGGCACTAACAGCTGCATAGACGTACTGGCAAACGGAAACGGGTAGCCACGTCATTACCCCCTTGGCTGGCGTCACCCCGACCAAACCTGGATCCGCCTCGCTCCCTTTCTTTGGCATCGAGCCCGCCATCATCGACCCCGTCTCCGGCGAAGAGGTTCACGGAAATGACGTCGATGGCGTGCTCGCTTTCAAGCAGCCGTGGCCTAGTATGGCCCGTACCGTGTACGGTGCCCACAAGCGGTACATGGACACTTACTTCAACGTGTACAAGGGCTACTACGTGAGTTCGAAGGATATGCTGCCAAGCTTGAAACTTCTGGGTCTAATGCATTCTGAATAGTTTACCGGTGACGGCGCTGGGCGAGACCACGAGGGATTCTACTGGATCCGCGGCCGTGTCGATGATGTCGTCAACGTCAGCGGCCACCGCTTGTCTACAGCTGAGATTGAGGCTGCTCTTATTGAGCATCATTCCATCGCCGAGGCTGCCGTTGTTGGTGTCACCGACGAGCTCACCGGACAGGCCGTCAACGCTTTCGTTGCCATCAAGAATGGAAATGAGGCCAGTGACGCCCTGCGCAAAGAGTTTATCATGCAGGTGCGCAAGAGCATCGGCCCTTTCGCAGCACCCAAGGCCATCTACGTCGTCCCGGATCTGCCCAAGACCCGCAGCGGCAAGATCATGCGCCGTATTCTCAGAAAGATTCTGGCCGGTGAAGAGGATCAGCTGGGTGACATAACGACTGTAAGTCCACCATTGTCTTGACCGTAACTTTGAAAACTCAACTGACGAGGGTATAGCTATCGGACCCCAGCATTGTCGAAAAGATCATCAAGATTGTCCACGAGTCCAAGGGAAAATGATTGCGACGCTGACGGCGTTTTAGTCGATGTTTTTGACTAATTGATACCACTGTTGAGGATATGACGACAGTCATTGTAGGGTCTCATAGTTTGGAGCCCACTCTTGACCAGGACAGATGCAAGGATCTATGGGTCGCCGCGTGTGTACCGACGAATCTATGCGATTTCTCTTTGGCTAGCAAGTTGGTAGTTTTGATGAATTAAAAGTTCACATCTACGACTGATCTTGTGGGTGCAGGAATTGCTTCGCTATCTTCAGTGTTTCCGGCACTGGATGCGAGATTGAGGACCACGTAAACGGTGGGCGAGAGAGGACCTGGATCCCTTTGAAGTTACTTTTCCTCCGTAGGCTACTAATAGCTACTAATGTTGAGTTGGCCCTAGAATACATATCGATGCTTTTCTGGAGTAACTAAGGTGGCTTATTGCTAGACTATCATTATTTAGTGTTGCCCCTATCTGGCAGCCTCAAAAGCTACATTGGACTAATCTGTTAAGTCGGCTTCCCAAATTAACCATTTGTGCATTGCGTTATTGGCTTGTTAGTAGGTACCTTGCATTTATGCACATTGCCTCGCTAGGCAAGGTAGCTTACTGGCTTGCCGGCTCGTGGGCTTGCTGCCTCACTCACTGCCTTTGCGGTACTGCTGACTTCAACGCTTCATGCGCTCAAGGCAGTGATTTCATCAAGTTCTCGGATTCAGTGGTTGGCTTCAATGGCTGCTGACTGGGTGGCTAGCCATGCGCAGACTACCGGATCCTCCAACGCCACATCGTGGAATTTTGGCCGGCAAGTGGCTGTCCGATATGGGATACTTTAACGTGAGTAAAGGCCAGCTTATCAGGATGGAGGAGGAAATTGCATTGCAGGTTTAACGCATACTCTCAGAAAATTCTCAGTCGCGCCCATAGCAATTTCCATCAACTAGAACCTTTCAGCTTCTGAAGCCATGTCCTGCCCTACAGATGCCAGGGTGAGACAGCATCGTGGCACTGATCAAAGCCAAAAAACTAGTTATGCGACGTCGGGATTTCGGTTACATATCGGGTCGAGCATGTTGTTTATCGAGCTCTCCGTAATCCATTTCTTTCCTGAACTTCGTCCGCATACCGATCGACACCATTTCACACGGAAACTCTCAGGCAGCGGCACCAACCACATGCATCATGTACGCTTCATTGCTTCTTGGGAAGTATGTCTCTCACGACCTTTGCCGTAGCCTCTACGAGCAGCTCGTGCTCGTGAGCGTGGATCCTTTCCGTGAGCTTCTCCAGGTCATCACCCGGCAAGCACTCAACCTCCCGCGTCATAATAGCCTCACCCCGGTCAACCTGCTTGATTACGTTGTGAACCATGATGCCGGCTTTGTTATTCTCCAGTTTCCCAGCTTGAAAGTCCGCAAATTGCCGCTCAATGGCATGAGCGCCGTCGTACTTCCCTGCGAAGCCATAGTGTCAGCGGTTTGCGTGCATACTCCCCTAAAACGTGCGGTGACTAACCTGGTAGCGCCCTATAATAGCTATAGTCAACGTGCCGTGAACTATTTATACTTATATCATTTCTAGGGGCCACTTACGGGTGCAGGTTGATGACCTTTATGCCGGCCGCATTGACGGGATCGAGGAACCTCTCCCCCAAAATGTACATGAAACCAGCCAGGACAATAAGCTGGGGCCGGGGCTCGTTGGCGAGCACCTTTGCCGCCAGCGCCGCATCGTACTTGTCCCTAGCCTCCTGCAGCTTATCTTCGTCCTTTTCGCCCTTCTGTTGGAAGCCGTGCGAAATAAGGTTGAAGTACTCCCAGGGAATGCCGTTGTTGTCCGCCCGCGTCGTGGCATACGCCTTGCCCCGGTTCACAATCAGGCGGCAGATGCTGGCGTCGGGAATGGTTCCGTTAGCGACGGCGTCCAGGACGGCCTGGAAGTTGGAGCCATTCCCGCTCGCCATCACAAGTATTTGACATCTTGATGCCATTTTGAAGATGTTTGGGGCGGAGGCAAGTTGAAATTGACTGAGGCGCGAGTGACAATGAGGCTGCCACTGCGTTGAATTGTGTGAGAAGATTCACGTAAAGTTGGACGGATTAGGCCGGAGCGGAAAAGCTAAAAATACGCCCACCCTTGGTCTATTAGAGACACGCCTAAGACGCCTTGCAAGCTTCCTGTGGGTCCCCGCCTCCTGGCCTGACACAGGAGGTCCTGCCAGCACTGATAATGTGCATCGCCGCCGACCACATCCCTCATTCCGCCTCCCTCTGACCCGGACCTTCAGCTTTGCGCTCGAGAGCCACGGGACTCTCTGCTGCCACGACCTCGTACTGCCGCTGCGCGGCGACGAGACGGTGACAACCGATCCGGGAGCCCGCGTGCCTTTTTTACGAGACCCGCTGAGGCTCAGACGATACGCGCTCTAGTCCAGGCAACCTAAAGCCAACCACCTCTGTGCGACCAATACGCCCAAACTCTGATCGCACCACAGCTGTCTTATTTAGGAGCAGGCCGCCTGCCATCCTTTCACCCTTCGTCACATCGACTGTTTGACGTGCCTGCTGAAGCTCGTACTTGCCCGCCAGGAACCGCCGCGCCGACCCTCGTGCCTGACGTGCTGCAGCCGCCTCCATCGCCCGTGTCTGACTGCCATCTTCCCGCAAGCCCACCATCGCCTCCCTGCTCAGATGAAGCTGCTGTTGCCCTTGGCAGCAGGAAAACCCAACGGCCAACCCCCGAGCTTCGGAAATGCCTTCCCAGGGACCTCGCAATGGGAACCAGCCGCCGCCGCTGCCGCCACAGGATCCTGTCACTCGCTTCCACAATAATGCCCTCCTCACGCCGACTTCGCTCCTGGGACGGCTCGATGTCTCCAGCTCCGACGCTCAGGTGGAGGACTCTAGTTCCTCCGAATCCGAATATCCGCCGCCCAAGCGGACTGGCTTTCGGCCGACGCACGCTCGCTCCATGAGTAACCCCTTTCCCTCCCTCTTCAGCGGCAAGAAGAAAAGGCGGGATTCTGCTGGGCAGGCCGCCCCCGAAGCCGGCTGGGATGGCGGTGAAAGCGCAATGGGTGGGCCCAGCGTTAGGAGACACAGACGAGGAGCCCCCGACGGGAGCAAGGACTTTGCGACGGGCAATTGTATGACGTGTGCGTCTCTCGTCAGATGGCCCAGGGAACTCAAGCTGTTCAAATGCACCATCTGCGCCACCATCAACGATCTTGTGACGGTGGAAAGCGGAGGCCGTGGAAATGGATTGCCGAGTTGGGGACGAGACGCAGGCACGAATTCTCCGTCGTCACATCTGGGAGGTACGGGATATCCCAATCCCAGCCCTCGCCTGAGATTGGAATCTCACACGCTGACTCTGTCTAGGCCAGCCAATCTCAACGCAGCACTCGAAACGACTCATACGACATTGCCTCCACTCTTACATTACCAAAAAGCTGTGTGCTAGGTCGCGATCGAATTCGGAAACCAGCTCAATCACGCCCGCTCGGCCGTCCTACGGCAGTCATCTGTGTCCGGCAGATGCTGCCCGGGTACAAGACAGAGCCCCTCGGGAGCAAGACGGGCAACAGACTGGCAACGGCGCATCAACCTACGAGGCAAAATACACGTTTGACGAAGCTCCATCTCTGCATCCAAAGCCGTTGCGCCCAAAAAACGCGATGTCGAGATCTTATTCTGCGTCGTACCCCCACCGACCGTCGCTGCAGCAGCCGCAACCGGAAGCCGCGTTCAGTACCGTGCAGAGAGAACCAACAGCGAGTCGCCATGACGGGCCAAAGAGGGCGTTCAAGCCGCTCGAAGACTATATAGTTGCGTGCCTCAGTTCATTTGACTGCGTCAACTCTTCATTCAACACGCAAAATGTCCGCCATCCAGGACGGTCGGTAGGCGAGATTCCGATCCGCAGGAAGCCCGTACCATCCCGAGAGCCGCAGGTGGGCCGGCAAACCATCGAGGTCCCGGGAGATGCCCCAGCAACGGATGACATGTTGTCTGAATTGGACCCGAAACTGCTGCTGCTCGGGGACTTTGCGGAAAACGGAACGTGGTGGACAGGCAGACAAGAAGGTGTGGCGCGTGGGGCCAACGCCACGCCAGCTTGGACGGAGAACGCAAGCAAGACTTCTCCTTCCTCAAAATCCCTTCACATGGACTGGAGCGAGCTGGCTAATTGGTACTCCACGGTTGTTAATGCGGCAGAAGGTTGGTTTCGGGTATATGAGAAAGTCTCACAGGAACCAACATTTGTATTGCCCACCAAGAGAGGTCTACAGGATTTGGAGCGCGAGTTGCTCCAAGCTCAGGCCCATGTACAGAGAGTCTTATTGAAGGCCACCGAACTGTTACTGAAGAGGCCAGGACGACCACTCTCTGAAGCGGCGGATCTGCGATTTCTTCTCATCATTTTGGAAAACCCTCTCCTCCACTCAGATACCCAAACCTTCCAGGGAATCACTCAAGATGACACGGCTCCCGGCGTTATCAGCACGGAGTCGCCGCCCCAACAGTCCGCAGCGCCGAGGTCTGGGCTTTTATCTGGACAGCATTCTGGCATTATTAAACGCATCCTCGGTCTCATTTCGAACTCGTCCACCGAGTGCCACAACCAGTTAATCAACTGGTTCGCAAGATACCATCCCACGCGGTTCATTCGGGTCAAGGAGCTGGCTTCCGGCTTTCTAACTTACCGCATGCTGCGTCAAAGTGACAAGACGCTGCAAACCCAGGTGGACATAACTGCTGGATTGATTCCGGAGATGCAGGCTGGAAGGTCTGCCGGCGCATATCTCCATGACGAAATCGGGTCGGGCTCGGCGAAAAAGAAGAAGGAACCAGAGAAAAAGATTGCATATGCCGAAGACTGGCAGATAGTGGCTGCTTCGCGTGTCCTTGCGCTACTGTTCGCGGCCAACAACCTCACGAACCTACGACATGGTACTGAAGTGCTGCCGAGCTCCAGTGAGGCCAATGTAGCCGCGTTCCGCAACGGTGCTCGCGTTGGCGGTCAGCTTCTGCCGAACAGCGACTTCTACAATCTAATGGTGGACAATGCCGATTTAGTCGGCGACTTTGAGTCGTGGGAATCGAGAAGGACGAAATATTCCTTCTGTCAATATCCATTCCTCCTGAGTATCTGGGCGAAGACAAAAATACTCGAATACGATGCTCGACGGCAGATGCAGAATAGAGCGCGCGACGCTTTCTTTGACAGCATTATGACGCGCAGGAACATCACGCAGTACTTGGCCCTTGATGTCCGTCGAGATTGCTTGGTCCACGACAGCTTGCAGGCGGTGAGCGAGGTCATCGGGAGCGGCAGTGAGGATGTCAAGAAGGCTCTGCGGATCACGTTTAGGGGTGAAGAAGGCATCGATGCAGGCGGCCTGCGGAAAGAGTGGTTTCTGCTTCTCATCCGGGAGGTGTTCAATCCCGAGCATGGTTCGTGCAGCGAGTTCCCTTGCCATGACCCTGGCTAACCCTCACCTTAGGAATGTTCCTTTACGACGAGGACTCACAGTATTGCTACTTTAACCCGAATTCGTTTGAGACATCCGACCAATTCTTTCTTGTGGGGGTCGTCATGGGCCTGGCCATCTACAACTCTACTATTTTGGACGTTGCCCTGCCGCCATTTGCATTTCGCAAGCTCCTCGCGTCTGCCCCTGCTCATGGACACGGGGTATCGGCGCACGCCAAGCCATTAATGAAATACACTCTAGAGGATTTGGCCGAATACAAGCCACAGTTGGCACGGGGATTGCGGCAGCTGCTCGACTACGATGGGGATGTGGAGCGAACTTTTTGTTTGGATTTCGTGATTGACACAGATAGGTACGGCACGACGGTGCAGGTGCCGCTCTGCCAAGGAGGTGAGCGGAAGCCCGTGACCAACGGCAATCGGCGCGAATACGTCGACTTGTACGTTCGTCATGTGCTTGACTCTGCCGTTGCACGGCAGTTTGAACCTTTCAAGCGAGGTTTTTATACGGTATGCGGCGGTAATGCATTCTCGCTTTTTCGACCCGAGGAAATCGAGCTCATAGTTAGAGGATCGGACGAGGCGCTCGACATTGCGACTCTGAGAGGCGTCGCCGAGTATGATGGCTGGAGCAGCCGAAAGCCCGACGGAACAGAACCTCTGATCGGCTGGTTCTGGGAGACATTTCAGGAGGCCACGCCAGCTGAGCAGCGCAGGTTGCTTCTGTTCATTACGGGGAGCGACCGCATACCGGCCATGGGCGCCGCCATGTTGCCGATCAAGATATCGTGCCTGGGCGAGGACTCTGGCAGATACCCGATCGCAAGGACCTGCTTCAACCTGCTTTCGCTGTGGCGATATCGCTCGAAGCAGAAACTTGAAACCATGCTATGGAGAGCTGTACACGAGAGCGAAGGCTTTGGTCTAAAGTAGCACTTATTCACGACGACATGACGATCAGCATAGGATTGGAGTTATGTTTGGGAGAAGAAATCGTTCGACAGCCATGTACCAGCTGCGGGTATGACTAGCGTGCGAGGATCAGGACAACGGCATCATGGGATGTGCAGGCGCAAGCTCTTTTGTAGCAGATGATGTACGACGAAATCCGAAGATTCTGGTAGGATGCAGGTACTTGTTTGACGTTTCTTTGGCGCCTTCTTTGTGCTTCCATTGTTACACTGCCAAGTGAGCTGGCTTCAATATTGTACATGCAGTCGCTTCCTTTCCGCCCCGCCCCGTCTACGCCGCCTCTTGGTCCCCCATACCACCAGCTGCCCGAGCCCTCTTCAACATGTCCTCCTCCTTCTTCTTCTCCGCTCTCAGCTGGCGCACGCGCTCGCGGTCAACGACGGCCTGCTTCTTCATGGCCTCGAGGCCCTGCATCTCGGCAATCTCCTCCTTGGTGGGCTGCAAGGCCTTGGCGCGGGTCTCGGCGATGAAGAACTCGAGTATGTCAGACGAGTGCTTGTCCTTCATGTCGATGGTAACAACGCGCTCATCGGGGCCCGGCGGCTGCGCCTTGGACAGATTGGTTCGGGAGGAGGAGGGCTGCGCGTGGGATTCGGCGGCAGACGAGGCGTCGGAGGAGCTGGGCTGGCTGGCGGCGCGGAGATAGACGGTCATTGTAGGGGGGGATCGGCTTTGGTCGTGGCGGTTGACGATCATGGGGATGGAGGGGTTGTGGTATTTGAGTCGCGGGAGGTACTCGCGCCAGAATTTCCTGTTGCCAGTTTGGCTGGTCAGACGATGAAGGCGCGACGAAGGTTTGGGGAAGAGTAAGAGCGGACCTGGCACCCATGTGGCCTCCGCTAAGCTTGGTCGCGAAGTCCATGTGTATCCTCGTCACCTCGGGAGGGAGGATTGCAGCACCGGGGCCGCATCGTATGTTGACGAGCTGCAAGGACATTGTAAGAGAGAGCTTCCAGACGGCCGCGATTGGGGAGTCATTACCCTCTGCAAGTCGAGTTAGCCGTGCACGATAGCCCGCTACGTTGTTTGTCAGAGCATACCTTTCTGAGGAGATTCAACCGCTCTCCTAATGATCTCATCTTGCCTGGACCAAAGTCAATCCTGAGTTGCGCATGAGGTGTCGCGAGGTCCAGCGTCGCATGTGGAAAATCCAATGGACCCCTGTCATGCCGGACCGGCTAATCATCCGGCTATGGAGACGGTGGCGCCCCAGCGACAGGCGAAGTGCAGCTCCATTGGGAATTTTTCTGGGCCTGCGATGCTCCTGTTAGCTTCACATGTCGCAGCGCCAGCGCGGACGACGCCAAAGACGACCATGCACCGCACGGCAGCGGCGCGATGGCTCAGCAGAGCCATGCGGATGGGCGACCTGGCGCCCTCCGCCGGCGTTCCTGTGTATCTCTGCCCCGCGATCGGGCTGTCCAGCAGCCTTTCACCGAAGCCGCTGGCTGTGTCTGCGCCGTCGCATAAGCGATGGAATCACACAGAGGCAGCCCCCAGCGATGCGCCGAGATCACCGACTCCGCCAGCCGCGGCGCCGAAGACGCCGGCTCGCCGGCTTCCAGTAACTTGTAGCGGCTGCGGATCCTTCACGCAGACGAGCGACTCGCAGCAGTTCGGCTACTTCGATCTCAAGAGCAAGCGCGTTCGATTGTGGATGCACCCCCAGGCGTTGGAGAGGAACCCGGCAGATTCCAAGGAAGATGAGCTCGTGGGGGAGGCCCTCGGATCTCTGGATCAAAGGAGGCTCGAGCAGCTTGGGTTGAGCCCCGCTGCCATGATCTCGGGGGAAGAGTCACTAGGGAGCGCCATGGCCGGTATGAGATGCTTCCTGCTTCCTGCCCAAGGGGCCAACAGCAAGCTGACAATGGCAACAGCCGTCTCCGCAAAACCCCCAGTATGCGACAGGTGCCATAGCTTGATGCATTACAGCACGACGGGCGGCGCGGCGAACATGACAATGTTTCACCCAACAGTCGAGTCGCTACGAGAAACCATCGAGGAGTCACCTCACAAGTATAACCACATATACCACGTCCTCGACGCCGCCGACTTTCCCATGTCGCTGATACCGCGGCTGAACGTGCTCTTGGGAGACATTCCTCTTCGATCGCGCAACCGCCGCTCCAGGTCGGCCAAGTTCTACAAGGACCGCAAGACGGAGATGAGCTTCATCATAACGCGGAGCGACCTCCTGGCACCTACCAAGGAGATGGTAGATGCCCTGATGCCGTATTTGAGGGAGGTGCTGCGGGACGCGCTAGGGAGACTGGGCGGAAGAGTCCGTCTCGGCAATCTCAAATGCGTCAGCGCCAAGAGGGGCTGGTGGACAACGACGCTCAAGGAAGACGTCTGGAACAGGGGCGGCGCCGGTTGGATGGTGGGCAAAGTCAACGTTGGCAAGAGCCAGCTGTTTGAGGCGGTGTACCCCAAGGGACGGATGACTGAGGGCAAGCATGCCGGCCGAGCATCCGTGTCGACTTATCCGAGGAATGCTGTTCAAGTCGAGTCGATGGCAGAAGCAAGCGCCGAGGAAGTGGAGGCCGAGGCCTGGGAGGACTTGGATGTTGGCGATCTTCTGCCGCCCCCCCAGCCGGCGCAAAACTACCCCGAGATGCCACTGGTATCGTCCCTGCCCGGCACAACAGCATCGCCAATCCGCGTCCCGTTTGGAAACGGAAAGGGCGAACTCATTGACCTACCTGGACTGGCACGAAGCGACCTGGAACTGTTCGTCAAGGAGGAACACAGGCAGTCGCTGATCATGAAGAAACGAATCGTACCGGAGCAGATCTCGGTCAAGGCCGGGAAGTCGCTGATTCTTGGGGGCGGGCTGATACGCATCACGCCGCGTACGCCAGACATGATCTTCCTCATGTACAACTTCACGCCTATCCACGAGCACCTAACAATGACGGAAAAGGCCATTGGGTTCCAGGACCAGACGCGGACATCTGTCGGCTTGGAGAACATCACGCTTCCAGGAGCTGGCGACAGGATGAAGCACGCGGGCACGTTCAAACTCTGTTACGACGTGACGAAGAAGAGGGCTGGTCCTCTGACGCGGAAGAATGGGGTCGGTCTGGATGTTGAGCGGCTGCCTTTTCGTGTGGTGTCCGTCGATATTCTGATCGAGGGCGTTGGTTATGTCGAGGTTGTGGCGCAGGTCCGCGCGCGAGACTTTGAGCGCTGGTCCAGCATGCAGCGCGAGGCAGACAGGGCGCTGGAGGCCGGAGAAGAGCCAGCGGAGAGGAATGAGGGGAGCGTGGCGCCAGACGACCCGTTCGCCGAGCTCATCAGCAAGAGGATGGACTCGACGGGGACTTTGGCTGCGCCAGCTCGCGAGCCGCCGCCTCGGCCGCAGCCGGACTGGCCGGCGGTGGACGTGTACTCTCCGGAGGGCCGATTCGTGGGATCGCGCAGACCCATCAACGGTTGGCTGAACAACAAACCACGAGTGCTGCCGGAACACAAGAAGAGCCGGCCGAGGCGTAGCATGAAGGGACAGAAGAAGATGGCCAAGAACGAGGCGAGGGCCGCGACCGTCTGAGGTCACAACGCCGTGGGTGGTTACCCTACCAGTTTGATGCAATATACCCCTCTGCTCCTCAGTGATGCTTATGCAAGAGCCCGTGTATTGGCTTCCACGTAGACATGTTTGGTGCAAAGCGTGACGTTTGACAAGAATTCAAGCGGCCGAGGCTGCTGGAATGTGGTCTGGGCGCCGACTGTGTGTCTTTTTGTCTTTGACTATTCGAGGTGGCGATGCGGCTAACAAAGTATACCTACACTTATTGTGGTAGGGGACCGTGGGGCTCGACGCGCCCCTCTACAAAGTGACGTTTTTCCCGTCTTTCAACCTCCAGGGTCCATTCACACGAGCCTCGTCCCCGGCACATAAAAGAATACTACAGCCCTCTGGAACGATCAGAAGACGGTTCAGGGATTCCTCGACGAACGTAAACGTTCCCACATACGCCGTCGAGACAACGAGAGAGGCATCCTAAATCAAGGCAGGGCTTGCGACAACAAGATCAGGCCATGGGGGACCGACAGCAGCGGCAGCAGCGGGACACGCCGACGACGTCCCAGACGACGACGACAACGCAGAGCACCGACTCGGAAGCGAACACGGAGGCGCCTCGCGTACTGCGTCTGAGGGGCGGGCATACTACCACGGGGCGGTCGGTGCAGTGGGCCGAGGATGTTGTCGACAACGAGGGCCTCGGGCGCAAGAGCTCGAAGGGTGCGTCTCTCCCAGACCGCCACAGTTACAGGGTGCTAAATGGGAAATCCACAGTCTGCTGCATATACCACAAACCCAAGGCGGTCGACGAATCGAGCGACGAGTCGTCGTCGTCGGACTCTTCGTCGTCCGACTCCGACTCCGACTCCGATTCTGCGAGGAACAAGGGCGACGCCGACGCCAAGAAGACGCCCGCGTGTGGCCACTCACACCGGCACGGACCCGGGCGGAGAAAGAAGCCGGCAGAGAAGCAAAAGCGCCCGCCGAGCCCCAACGCGTACGAGAAGGTGCCCAAGCAAAAACCAAAGGATGGGCCCACGAGCAGACCGGCGTAAGGCCGAGGTGGTGGTGGGAAACTTTTGCTATGCATTACGATATCCGCATCGTTAGGGAGGGGACGGTTGTTGCACCACACGTTTGATTGATGGAACTCGGCGTTATGAGTAGTATACAGGGCACGGCAAGCGACGAGGATAGAGTATAATGGATTCAAGGCCGTTTCGTTGGGACACGCATCCGCGTCCGGGTATCAACGCAGCACAATGCAGAGCAAACAGACGCAAGCAGTCCTCCTAAGATGCGCCGTCCTCCTTTGAGCCGCTGTCGACGACAAAGTACTTGCCCGCCTTCCTCGACGCCGTCGACAGCGCATCCCACTGCTCGGCCGGGGCGTCGACGGTTTCCTTGACCCGCCTGGGCCGCTTGTAGTGTCCCACGCGCGCCTCCTTGCTCAGGGCCTCGCGCAGGTCGGCGAGGCCAATGGTGCCCTCGCGCACGGCCTGGTCCGTCTCGTCGCGGATGGCGCTCAGGGGCTCGACGCCGGCCGTGTCGACGCCCTGGACGGCGCGCACGAACTGCAGCTGGCTCTGCAGGGTGGCGATCATGGCGGCCTCCTCGTCGGCCGAGGCGGGCTGCGGGAGGGCGGCAAGGCGCAGGAGGTGGTGCAGCTGGGCGGGCGTGATGGGGTGATGGCGCTGCTGCTCGGGGGTGGGCGTCGCGGGCCCGCGGAGGGAGCGGACGGACCACGTCGGCTTGGAGAGGATCTCGTCGGGGGAGGCCCTGGTGGAGAAGGCGGCGACGGCAGCGGCGGCGGCGACGACGCTGGGGCGGGCGTGCGGCGCGCGGGCCGTCCGGCGGAGAGACAGACGGCAGCTCGTGCAGAGCGACATGCTGCGTGCGTCGGGAGAGGCGAGTCGGCGCCGCCGTTGCTGGGAGCGGAGGGCGAGAGGCGAAGGGGGCCTGGCGGGAGACGGATGTTGGAGGACGATGGCGTTGTCGCGGGCGGGAGCGGCTGGCGCAGGGTCCAGCGAGACAGCCTGAGGAGCGAGGACGGTACTGGGTCCGCCACCGCGCTCTGCGCCGCTGCCATGTACACCCACTGTACCTACCGGGGCGGGGGTCGCTGTCACGGGAGCCCCACGCCTCGACGGTGGCTCAGGCGTCATACCTGGTTGCCTGTCTCGAGTCGCTGGCGCATCATCCATCTACGGCACGCCTTGTTCAGGACACCTCACCTCACGTCAAGCCATTTCTCCACGACAACCTCCCTCATCTCTCCCATCACACAGAGCTCGACGCACCCTCCAGCATGGCCCAAGACCCCCGCGCGCTGCTCCAGAAGGTCTGCCTCGCGACGCCCCCCTCCCCCGCCATCAAGTTGCCGGTGAGCAAGCGCTGACAGCACGCATCCGACACAGGCCGAGAAGGCGCTGCAGGGCGCCGGAAGCGGCTTCAGCTTTTTTGGCGGACGCGAGGACAAGTACCAGAATGCCGCCGACACCTTCATCCAAGCCGCAAATGCCTTTCGGATGCAGAAGCAGAGTGGGCACATCCAACCCGTCTCCTCCTCCGGTCGAGTCGCCAGGTTTCGCTGACCTCATGGAACGCCAGACGTCGAAGCCGGCAAGGCTTTCGAGCAGGCCGCTCAAATACAGACCAACAAGCTCAACGAGCCCGACGACGCCGCCAACACGCTCGTCGACGCCTTCAAGGCCTACCGCAAGGACGACCCCAAGGCCGCGGTGCGGTGCCTCAATGTAGCCGTCGACCGGTACTGCGCAAAGGGCAACTTCCGACGCGCCGCGTCCCACAAGGAGAGCATGGGAGAGCTGTACGAGCAGGAGCTAGACGACCCTAAGAGTGCGCTTGAGTGCTACGAGGCGGCGGCGGGATGGTACGAGGGCGACAATGCGAGCGCGTGAGTTTCACCACCACCCCACACCTTCTGGGACGGTATCGGGGACTGACCGCTGTCAACAGCCTCGCCAACAAGCTCTGGCTCAAGGTCGCCGAAGTGGCCGCGCTCGGGCAAGACTACTACAAGGCCATCGAGAACTTTGAAAAGGTGGCCGAGCAGTCCATCAACAACAACCTCATGAAGTACAGCGTCAAGGACTACTTCCTCAAGGCCGGCATCTGCCACCTCGCCAGCGGCGACCTGGTGGCCTCGCAGCGCGCCCTCGAGCGGTACCGCGAGATGGACCCGGCCTTCGGCACGACGCGCGAGCACATGCTGCTGACGGACCTGTGCGGCGCCGTCGAGGCCAAGAGCCAGGACGAGTTCACCGACAAGCTGTACCAGTACGACCAGGTGAGCAAGCTGGACAAGTGGAAGACGACGATACTGGTACGGGTCAAGAACGCCATTGAGGAGGCCGACGACGAGTTCGCGTAAAGGGCTGTCGTTGGCATGGAGGGCTTCAGTCACGGTTGCTTGGGACGGCGGCGTGAGAAACTTGTGTCGTTGCTGAGCGAGTTGTGGCAAGTTGTAGAGGGCTCGGGCATGATGGCTGGAACGGCACGTAGAGTGCGGGGGACAGGGAAGGTTATTGCACGCCCACCTGGCGTGCGGCATGGTCTCGGCATATCCCACACACGCCGGACTCTCTTGATTACACCGTCGCTCAACCGCAAAGAGCAGACTACGCGGCGTTGACTTATATACTGTTGATGATACTTAGCAGCTGCTGCCTACTGCCTGTGCCTTGCATGTGCCTTGCCACCAGGGGTGACGAGTGGCAAAAAACCACGCCCTTGGCCTCGACGCCCGCTAACCTTGCCCCTGACTGCTGACCTCGGGGGGAGTCACTCTATAAGGTAGTGTACATCGGCTTTGCTCGACATGCATCTATCAGGAGGATGGAGAGGTCGTTTCTACAGATAGGGGGCCCTTCTCCCGCCGAGTACTCCGTATGCGGAGCCCCCCCGAGTACGCATTAGGCTCGAAGATTCAAGCCGGCGTCTACTTGAGCCTTTACGGCGGTGGTAGATGTATGTGCATCCTGATACCCCAGCACAGAAATCGAGCGTCTGTCTTATATCTTACCCGTACCGCTTTTCCGGCCACGCTCGGGGAATCTGTACCCCTGAGTGCGAGGTCAGAAGCGAGCACCGCGTACGGCAGATTGGATGATGGGATTGGAAGGAGCCATGCCACTTATTTTGTTAAGCTCATCTTGTTTATCCGAGAACAACGGCTTCCATGACGCCTTTGGCAATGCAGGTTGCGAGGCCAACGCTGCGTTCAGCCGTCCGGAGCACCAATCGGGTTCGACGGCGCCGCGCATCGATGTGGTTGCAGTTGGACGCGATGGCGATGCCCGAACCAGGAAACTCGTGGTGTCTATCGATCCTTTGAGATCCTTCGTCGTCGATGAGCGTTAAGTTGACGCTGCTCGAGCACGTTGCAACCAGCGGTTCTACCCGGCACACCACCATCCCAGGCGTCTGGACAGGCTCAGGGGTTGCTGCAGGAACGGGCCCGTGTTCTATTATGTCTGGTTGACAGGATGCTGGAGACTACGAGGCCGCCCATTGAGTGCGCTCTTCCTTTCACGCCTGTTCACGAGGGGGTCTGGCTCCTGCTCCGGCTGCCGAGCCGTTCGATGCTTTGACATGTCACGAGATACCGAGGCCGGCAGAACATCGCCACTCCACACCGGTAGGCCTTGGTACGATCTTGTTGTAGCTCAAACTAGGAACACCGGGGACCCAAGAACGGGAGGATGAGCAAGATTCCACAAGGAATGGAAGAATCTTGGAAGATACAACGTTGGAGTCTGCATGGGTTCGATCCTCAGAGACGCCAAGCCCACTAGCTGCCGCTCTGCAGAAGAGCCAGTTTTGACTGGGACTTCTGTTAGATCTTGAACCAAGTCTGGATCTTTCCTCCGTCTCGATACAGGCTAGCGGCTTCTCAGTTGGCCGGACCCCAGGCCATGTCCAAGCTCGGCCGCTTAGCACCGGTTCTGACGGCCGGTCCTCGCGCGGTGCCATCGGTGAACCAGAGCCATCGGCCGTGATGAGACAAGGTGAAAATTTGCGCATTCGGGCTCAGCGAGGAACCGTAGCGCTCCCGTCGCCTTTTGTCGAAAATTTTCCTTCGCCTTGCTGGTACGTACTCGTATTCGAGCTCTTATAGCAGGGATGTGGCGCATCCGCGGCGGAGAACGTCAACGTCCAGCTGCGCATGGGCCAGCGGTAACAGACGAATGAAAGAGATTTCATGAGTAAAATGAACAAAGACTTGAAGCAAGTCGGGGATCAGAATTTTCACATCCACGTGAAAGGACAGGCCACGGAGAAAGGCATCGAGCTGCGAGCTGCGGTCATGCCTAAAAGCCTGGTCCGTTCTGTTGTCCCGGCTTGACTAATGGCTACCACGTACCTGCATGAACCCACCTGGGCTGCCGTTAAGGCTGAGGAACCCCCTGGGCTCCATGGTATCCATTTGACAGCGGGTCGTCCCGGCCTCTCGAATTGCTCCGAAGGCCCTACGTTTGGGCCCGGTGGAGGCCGGAGACAGTCCAGGCCGGCGTTATGCGAGATGAACATGGTTTCCCGAGGCTAGAGGCCGATGTGGATACTGGCAAGTCAACGCTCTCAATGCTCTTGCGCAAGGGTTCTGCATCTTGCCTGTTCCATCGATCTTCGCTTCGGTAGAAATGACGAAAATAGTCCGCAATACCCACATGTTTGTTCAAGAGCCTTCTTCGTTGAGCCCCGCGGCTGTGACGGCTGTTCCGCTGTCCAATCGGTATCCTCATAATCTCCGCGTGAAGCCATCGTCGGCGCGGGTCTAACTTGATACATCCTCGTATAGCCTCATTTGTTCAGCTGCCCCTGGGCTGACGGCTTCGTTTTGGGGTCTAGAAACGGCGACAATCGAAAACCGCTAACGACCACGTTTCTCAGAGCTCCATACCGATGCTAATGTAGAAGAGCGTCTACATTCAGATGGAAATGGAATCTGCGCTCCTCGGCGTACCCGAGGGAAGCAGTCCCTGATATGGATGGCTGGTGATCTGCTAGTCCGACACTTCGTCCCGCAATCCATTGAGCAATGTTCGGGTTGGTGGTTACTTGGAACGTGGCATGCCTTTTGCTCGATGACCCAGTGGTGCAGTATGCCCAAGGAGCGTTCGGTACTGCGTCCTTACAATGTGCATCGTACGACGGCCGAGAACCAAATCGGTTCTTTGCACACGAGTCGCCGAATACAGCTTGAGCTAAATGGGATGCTACAGGATGACGCATCTCCCAGAATGGATTGCACATACAAGTAGAATTTTCTCATGTCCTCGGATGTAAGTCTTTTGGTGGGCAGCTTGAAGAGCCCACCAGTAGCTTGGCGTCGGCAAGGGCGGGCCAGCCGAGTGCGGTAAGCTGCAGTTAGTGTCTTTAGATGCATGACCATGATGTTATAGCTGCAAGTCGGTGATATTGGAGCTCCGTCCAGGGACTGAAGTTCTAGCTGTCCGTCATAGCCTCAGTTCCGCAATGGATGTAACTTTGGAAGTCGCCACGACCTAGCGATCTGGGTCGTCGGCCCCATCAGCTTTACGATGCTCCCGGCTGGCTAGTACATACTTGCATACGCGCAGTTGCATCTCTCATTATGGGTATGGCATGACATGTACTTCGTACTCTGAATAGCCGACCTGTCCAGGCCTGTCTGTGGGGACGTTTGTTGACGGCGAGCGAGAAAGTCGTCCGTGCCAAGGTATAACTTCGTCGGATTCCCGTTGCGTGGCTGTTGCAAAGAATAATCTTCATCCCACATTCTCCTTTCTATTCCCGTTAGGGGCCTAATCAATACCCGCATACTCTGTACTCGTCGGAGCTTTCGATGTTAGTTCTTAACTAAGTGAGCTGGAGTTGTCGAGGTTCTACTCACTCTTCGTCATCAAAGTCAACGAGAGCTCAATTGAGCCTTCTCTCTGGCCACAACGCCTCATCAGATTCTTATATCACACAGTCAAGATGACTGTCCGAAGTATCTGGACCCCAAGACTGAAGTCGGTGAAGTTCGAGTTCGACACACAGCAAGCAGTGCCAGCGACCGGCGACGAACCTTCCCCTCAAAACGTCGTTATCGAGAACCCGCTTCCCTTCGACATCCCTGGAGTGCCGAGAAGATTTGTTTTTGAAGCCCCTAAACCGAGTGACGCTTGCCACGTCAATTCGAGCGCCGAAGCGAATAGCCATGCAGCCCCGTTGGCCGCCCCAGCCGACATGCTGAGTTCGGGAGAGCGAAAGCAAGGCTTCAGCAGCAGCCACATGGAGGAAGTCCGAAGGGCATCACTGTCCAAGACACAAG
The DNA here is from genome assembly GCA_024341135.1 of Tolypocladium album. Classification (NCBI taxonomy): domain Eukaryota; kingdom Fungi; phylum Ascomycota; class Sordariomycetes; order Hypocreales; family Ophiocordycipitaceae; genus Tolypocladium; species Tolypocladium album. The sequence goes on along the minus strand of JALHCF010000175.1, from coordinate 101,524 downwards.
GCGCTCGCACCGATGCTCAATCGCGAGATCGTCTCTTTGGTGGAAGCTGCGATATCAGCGCGTTGACGACCGAGTCCCATATCGACCTCGTATCGCTGGTCTCGACAGCTTGGGCAATTGTCCTCTCGTGCCAGATGGAAAGCTCCGATGTCGTGTTCGGACTCAGGATGTCGAGCTCCAGCCCAGATATTTGCCCTGTTCGAGTGTCGGTTGATCATCAGCGCCTATTGAGAGAGGTCCGGAGAGACATTGCCACATGTGCCGAGCGGGTTGAATTCTCAAAGCTTCGCACCGACGACGAAGACGGACTCTACAATCAGACGACTGAAAGATGCTCCTTTAAATCCATCATCGATTTTCGACAAACGAGTTCCATCTCTGACGAGTCAGCGCGCCTGGATAGCCCTTTCATTTTGGGCTGCTGCATCTCTAGACAACGCAAGGAACTGACGCTGTCGGCTTGGTTTGACGAGCGGGTCATCCAGCGCGATTCCGCTCGCTTTTTACTGAGCGACTTCGAACATGTCCTCTGGCAACTGTTGGAGCCGCGAGTTGTGGAGCTCTGCGTGCAAGATATCGAGATAGTTGGCCCTGCTAGTCAACGCGCCATGGTCCGTCTCAATCGTCCGTAAGTACCGCACAACCCCAAGCATCAATCATCGACATAACGGCGCTGACGGCTCCACAGGTTGTACCCGAAACTGGATGTTCTCGCACACCATTTGATAGCTGCTCATGCCGCCGAGAACCCATCGGCTCCTGCAATTGAAAGTTGGGATGGAAGTTTGACATACGCCCAGCTCAACGCGCAGAGCGATAGCCTTGCTCAACATCTCGCTGAGCTTGGGGTCGGCCCCGAAGTCTTTGTCCCGATTGTCTTCGAAAAAACCAAGCTGAGCATCATAGCTATGCTGGCGGTGGTGAAAGCCGGTGGTGCAATCGTGCCAATGGACCCGAGTCAACCGCAATCGCGGCTGCACACGATGGCCAATGATGTCAATGCTGCCATTGCAGTAACTTCGTTGAGAACCCAAGGGAAGATGCCCCAACATGTCCGAGAAGTTGTCTTGAGTGACAAGCTGCTGGCTCAGCTTGCGACAAACCAGACGGTCTCTTCACCGGCATTAGAGCCAGACAACGCTCTGTACATCATGTTTACCAGCGGATCGACAGGAAAACCGAAAGGTGTGGTGGTTAGCCACTCCTCCTTCACCTCTTCCTTCAACGGGTTCAAGGCCTCGATTCACCTCACGTCTCCAGACAGGCGGGTCCTCCAGTATGCCTCATTTGGATTCGATGCGTCGCTTGTGGAAACCCTTGGTGCCCTTTCTGTCGGCGCATGCATCTGCATACCTTCGGATGGTGACCGGTGGGACAACGTTGCGAAATGCATCGTTGATCTCAAGGTCAACTGGACCTTCCTGACGCCCTCGGTCGCAAGACTACTTCGCCCCGAAGATGTTCCAAATCTCGAGTGTCTGTGCCTCGGTGGGGAAGCTTTGCCGAAGGAACTGGCCGACATTTGGGCAGACCATGTCACCCTCGTCAACGCGTATGGTCCGACCGAAGGTGCGATCATAGCCATCGTGAGCGAGCCAGTCTGCCGACGTTCGGAGACTATTTCGCTTGGCAAGCCTCGGAACTGCGCGGTCTGGATAGTAAATGAATACGGCAACCGAATCCAACCTTTCAACGCCATCGGAGAGATAGTGATCGAGGGCCCTGGCGTTGCGAGAGGCTATCTCGGGGACGACAAAAAGACTGCCGCCGCCTTCGGCGAAGATGCCGACTTTCTCAAGGCGGTCACGCGTGCCTCTTCGCGCTTCTATCGTACGGGTGATCTTGGGCGAATGAACGTGGATGGAACAGTCGACTACTGCGGTCGAAAGGATACCCAAGTCAAACTCAACGGCCAAAGGATAGAAATAGGGGAGATCGAGCATCACGTGAAGGTCATCCTTGATGCCCTGAACAATGTCGACGAGACCTCCGCCTTCGACGTCGTCGTCGAACTGCTGAAGCCGGTGAACAGCAGCAGAGCGGTACTAGCGGCTTTCGTTGCACCCAGGAAGGGTGCATCGCCCGACACTTCGTCCATGCAAACGATTATCCTCGACAGGCGGCATCCCACGAGCGCTCAAATCCTCAATATGGCGACAGGGCTGGAGGAACTTCTATCGCAAAGGCTCCCGGTCTATATGATTCCGAAAGCAATCTTGCCTTGCTGCATCATTCCGCAAACACCGTCCGGGAAGACTGATCGTAAAAGACTGAAGCAGGTCGGCAATGCGCTGTCGATGAAGCAACTCAGGGACCTGCAGGAGCCGATCAATGAATTCGCGTGCCATGCAATGGACGGACAAATTCTACCCCTTGGCAGCATGGAGACCTTGCTCTCGGCTCAACTCGAGCATGACTGCAATGGAACAGCCACTCCGTCGACCAGCACAGAGGGATCGGCGACTAAATCACCGTCAGAAGCATCTGAAGAATATTCTTGTCTGACGCCTTTATCGGATCTGCCTTCAAGCGAGGAGCTACTCCGCAGAATCTGGGCCGACATTCTGGAGCTGCAGGAGGCATCAATCTGTCCTGAGGACGACTTTTTGAAACTCGGAGGTGATTCCATCGGATTCATCAGAATCGTCGCGGCTTGCCGCCAAGCAGGCATCCATGCCACCGTCGCAACCATCGCAAACTGCCCCGTTCTCAAGGACATGGCGAATGCCTGTCAACCACTCAGCAGTGACAACGGTGCTTGCCTCCGGGGCGTCAAAAGGCCTTTCGCTTTTCTTGAACAGCAATCTGTTGAAGCTTTGTGCGAAGAAGCAGCCACTCAGTGCGGAGTGAAACCAGGCATGGTCGAGGATCTCTATCCATGCACACATATGCAGGAAGAGCTGATGGTTGCCAATATCATGCATCCGGGAGTGAGCATGGGTCGTTTCATCCACACACTGCCAAAAAATGTCGACCTAGTCAAATTCAAAAAGGTCTGGGAGGATGTGTGGCTGGCCTCTCCGGTCCTTCGGACGAGATTCGCGAACACGACTTCGGCTGGCTCGCTTCAGGTTGTGGTCAAGGAGGCCATGCAGTGGTCCATGTCAAACAACTTGGAGGCGTATGTCGCGGCAGACGAGGCCAACCACATGCTCCCGGGCTCGCCATTGACCAGAGTCGCCCTGATTGTCGGCAATGATAACACGATACACTTCGTGTGGACCATGCACCACATGCTCTACGACGGATGGTCCGTTCCCCTTCTTTGCAAGCGAGTGAACACTCTGTACAGGGGAGCTGTCATGGAACCAGCGGCCGATTTCCGAGAGTTCGTTGCCTACACGAAGAGCCAGGACCATGAGCGCAACAAATCATATTGGGGGAAGAAGTTTGACGGTGTCGCGCCGTCCACGTTTCCGGCTGCAGCGGATCCAGACAAGTACCCCCTCGCTAATGCTACCATCAAGGACCACCTTGAGCTGCCTGATAGGAAGGAGTCGTGCCTAATGCCCGGTGTGACTATGTCGACCATAGTCCAGGCTGCTTGGGCCATCATGATTGGACAATTCTCCAAAACTGATGATGTTCTCTTCGGGGCGACCATCTCTGGTCGTAATGCTCCCGTGGACTGCATTGAAAATATTGAGGGACCAACCCTTGCTACTGTCCCCATAAGGTTGCGACCAAGCCCGAATGTCCGCGCCGTCGATTTTCTGCGTCACGTCCAGGAATACTTTACCGACATGATACCGTACGAACAGACCGGGCTTCAGGCCATTCGAGCCATCAGCGAGCGGGCATGCGACTTCCAGAATATTCTTGTGATACAGGCTGGTCCGACCTGGGAGGAAGATGGTGGTCCTTTGCTTCAGCCTCTACATAGGGGAGAGGACGTGACAGTGCCCTTGCTATGCCAAGTCTGGTTGTTGCCGAGTGGAATCGACTTTGATGTTGTCTTTGATGAGAACATAACTAGTCGGAAGACTGTTCAACAGGCTGTTCAAGCGGTTAAGGCAGGAATTGTGGAACTGTTGAAACTTCCCTCGTCCTCACCAACGACTGTGGCTGCCATTACACCGAACGAAGCGCTAGAGAGAAGGGACAGCGTCGCGTCGACATCTCGCCCTTTGAGATCCGCTGAAGCTACAATCCACGGCCTGATTTCGGACGTGCCCAGGCACCGATGGAGAGAAGAGGCTGTCTGCTCCTCGGAAGTCTCCTTATCATATCGCGATTTAGAGAGACTATCGTCCAACCTTGCGCTGTATCTCATCACTCTTGGCATTGGCAGGGGAAACATTTTGCCCCTTTGCTTCGAAAAGTCGGTCTGGACAATTGTTTCCCTACTTGCGGTTCTCAAGTCGGGCGCTGCCTTCGTTCTGCTCGATCCTAGCCAACCGTCGCAAAGACTTCGGGAGCTCGCAACTCAGATTGAGGCGCAGTTCATTCTCACCTCTCCTACTCACGTCAGAACGACAGAGCTTGGGCTTCCATTGAGAAAGGTTGTGGTAGACGCTGACTTTCTGGAGAGACTTCCCACCGCAATCGCAGGCCAGCTGCCCGGGGTGTCCCCCGACGACCTAGCTTATATGATCTTCACAAGCGGCTCAACAGGACGCCCCAAGGGTGTGATGATAACCCACTCGGCATTCGCATCAAGCTCAGCAGGTTATGTGGAGTCTTTGCAACTTGAGCCAAAAAGACGCGTGTTGCAATTCTCAGCTTATAGCTTCGATGCCAGCCTGAACGAGATACTGGTCGTTTTGATTCGTGGCGCTACAGTCTGCGTTCCAAGCGAGAAAGAACGTATCGAGGATCTGGCCGGCTTCATGAGGCGAATCGAGGTTGACTGGGCCATATTAACGCCGTCGGTAGCCAGACTACTCTCGCCGAGTGACGTTCCTCTTCTAGAGACTCTGGACCTCGGAGGAGAGGCTCCAGATGCGGCGCTCCTTTCAAAATGGCATCAAGCAGGCGTCCGGGTTTTCAACGTATATGGACCAGCTGAAGGTTCTGGGACTGTGTTGTGCCAGCGTTACAGCGAAGGCATCGACTCGAGGACGATAGGCTTCCCAATGGGGTGCGAGGTATGGATCGTGGACCCAAACGATCATGACAAGCTGCTACCTGACGGTGAGACGGGGGAGATGTTGCTCGAAGGCCCGTTGCTGGCAAGCGGCTACTTCAAGGATGACAACAAGACAGCACTGTCGTTCATTTCGAATCCCAAATGGGCGGCGTCGACCCCGACTTCTTTTGGACCGAGGCGCATGTATAAGACAGGAGACCTTGGGTTCCGAAAGGCCAATGGTGCAATGGTCTATGTCGGACGGAAAGACCTGCAGGTCAAGGTCAATGGTAGGCCAGCACAATTCTTTCCCACTTGAGATCATGCTTTACTGACTGCAGATTTGATAGGCCAACGAATTGAACTCGGCGATATTGAAGCCAATCTCGCCACCTGCGTCGGTGTCAAGCAATGCGCGGTATTCTTTCCAGCCGCTGGCCCGTTCCAGAAGCAGCTTACTGCTGTGATAGAACTGGAAAGTGCTGTGAAGGGCGACGAGGCAATTCCGATGATGGTTAAAACCGAGCTTGGAACCAAGGTTCCCAGCAGCATGGTTCCAACGCACTGGGTCAATGTCGCTTTGCTTGCCGGCGATGAGAAAACACTGCGTCTTAACTCGTCCGGCAAGGTCGACCGCCGTTACATAACGGCCCAGCTTGAGAACCTTTCATCGGCCGAAGTAGGGCATCTCCTTGGTGCGCCAGCTTGTCAAGCTTCCCCGGATGAAATCGGCGGCGGACTCATAACGGAAGCGGAGCAACCAGCCTACGCACTGGCGAAACAAATACACTCGATGCTCCCGGCGCGGGCAAGTGTTGGAACAACCGCCAGCGATGCTCCAGGGTTTGACGATCTGGTTCTACAGTCATCTGGACTCGACTCGTTGAACATGATGTCCCTCATGTACTTCGTCTCGCGGGAGTTTCATGTTCAAGTTAATATGCAACTTCTCATGGACAAGAAAACGACTGTCCGCAAATTGGCCAGAGTTGTATCGGATTCACAGTCCGACGCGTCGGCGAAGTCTGAGAAGCCTACAACCACAATTCCCTCATTGCCAGCTTCAGTCGATATCATGACTGAAATCGGCCGACATGACTCCAAGGTTGCTGCTCTTCAGGAAAGGCAACCGGCGCTCTGCAAAACTGGGCTGATCGAAGGCAATGATACGATCAAGCCCAAGCTGCACAAGCCATTGAAGGTGCTCCTTACTGGCGCCAATGGCTTCGTTGGCACTCAAATTCTTCGACAGCTCCTCGAGCACCGTCAAGTCAGTCAAGTAATTGCACTTGTTCGCGGCGAGACGGCGGATGCGGCCAAAAGTCGTGCCGTAGATGCGGCGGCGAGAGCACGCTGGTGGACAGACTTGCACGAGGAGAAGCTGGACGTCTGGCAGGGAGACCTGTCGCTTCCGCGGCTAGGTCTCGACGCAACACGATGGAGCTTCCTCGAAGATGGCAAGGTCGACGTCATCATCCACAACGGCGCTGCGGTACACTGGGCAAAGAGCTTCGCGGCGCTGGAAGCCGCCAACGTCACTTCGACGATCGAGCTGCTGAGCCTCGCAATAAAGGTACCTCACATGAGATTCGCATACGTGTCCGGAGGGCGCAAGTGGACATCTCAAGACGAATTGGAGGAAGACGTTGCCAGAGAACTCTCTTCTCCGGATGCTGTTGGGTACAGTCAAACAAAATTTGTGGCAGAGGCCGTGGTGAAGAGGGCTGCGCTGCGCTGTGTGTCGATGTCCGGCCAGAGTCGTTTCGCCATCGTGAACCCGGGTCTTGTGATCGGCACGCCCACTGAGGGCGTCGCGAATATTGACGACTACATCTGGAGGTTGACGGCGGCGTGCATCAGAGTAGGCGCGTACAATGCCAAGCAGGCGAACGCTTGGGTTGACCTGTCCGACGTCGCCGCATTGGCGACAACTATCATCGACGCTGCTTTTGGAAGAAGACATCCAGACACAGCGACAAAGGTTGTAACGTACGTCACAGACGGCATGACATGGGGACAATTCTGGGCGATCCTCGAGGGGATGGGGCACCGACTCGAGGCCCTCGAGTCTGCGAAGTGGCTGTCCGCGGTTCGTGACGACATTGAGCTGTGCAAGGAGTCTCATCCGTTATGGCCGTTGGCGCATATGTTGGAGAGCCAAGCATTGGAGGATGAAGAGCAGCAAGAGATGGATCAGAGCGGCGAGACGCCATTGAAGCTGAAGGTAGCTGTTCAGAAGAGCGCTCAATTCTTGAGCCAGGCGGGGTATCTTTCTCTACCTAAGGGCGCGT